>JAWPEI010000061.1:77500-500000 GCA_035578085.1 Solanum pinnatisectum
TGCATGGCACATAATGTTCAGAGAAAAGCTAAAAGAATTAATACACAAATTTATTGTTTAGATACTAATGCAGCAACCCAATGGGGATGTAATGAAAGGACTTACAAGAAAAGACGAAAATCAAGAAAAATGTTAATAAAAAGAAAAAATATGTCAAAGAAAAATTATATTCCTCGGAAAAAATATTACAAAAAGAAAAATAACTTTAAGCCCACTAAAGAAAAATGTAAATGTTACAACTGTGGTGAAGAAGGACATAAAAGTTACGAATGTAACAAAAAACATGTAAAAATATCTAAAATTGATAGAGAAGAAATTGATTCAGACTTGGAATCAATAAAATCAATTCAAAGTGATGAATTTTATGATGAATTATATGAAGAATATTCATCCAGCTCTGAAGAAAGTGATGAATAAAGAAATAGAAGAAGTAGAAAATTCTATTCAAATAATTGAAACAGAAGAAGATCAAAGAGGTTATGCCTTAAAAGCAACATTTGATAACGAATTATTAAGAAAAATCCAAGGATTACAACTAAGGTTAAAAACTGAAGATAATATATTCAGCAGAATCACGGAGAATGTTTTCAAGAAATAAAATTTCATACCATGAATATCAGGAAGTTGAAAAGGTAATAGAAATTACCCAAACAAAGGGAAAACATAAGTTAAATCTTTTAACAAAAGCAATGATAGATCAAATACTACGAAAAATTCCAGAAAAGAAAAGAAAGAAAATGAATTATGTACATCTTGGAGGAATCCAAATATTAGTTAAATCTACCTTTAAGGAAGGAATTAATTGTCCTATTGTTATTAATTTATCGGATGAACGATTCATTAATGCAAGAGAAGGAAATCTTGGAATAGTAGAAGGAAATTTAGCCTATACTAAGTTATTATTTACCTACTATCCAAAATATTGTATCTCATTAAAAGATGCAGATTTTAATGACTCATTAAGTTTGCATTTCCAAGTAAAAAGAAACGACCTATTTAAACCAGGTAATCACATAATGAGCATTTACTATCAAGCTTTATATACAGTTACCAATTCTAATTATGGAAATGTGTATAAAAATAAGGAAATGATTGAAATTGATCAAGAATGTGCAGGTATTGCAAGAATAGTTGAAGCAGAAATTCAACAAGCAATTATTCCAGATGAATATGAGATTCATTTTGGAAAAACACAAGAAATAGAAGGCTCTAACAGTAACCCTAGGCTTTCTTTAGAATATGGAAGAAATTCCATAAAGAAAAGTAATTCTAATCGTTACATTAAGAAAACTTTTGAAATAACTAATATTTCTAGAATTTCAGGAAGAGTTTTCAATGGATTAGAATGGAAAAATAAAGAAATCCTAATACAAACAGGAGCAACAGCTAATCATGTCAAAGGAACTTTAATTGAGGGATTACCAACTTATGAAGGTACCCCTTATATCTACAAAACCTTTGAAGGTAATAATTATAGTTGTGTTAAGATGGTAGATTTACCTCTACAATTAGATAATATACGAATAACAGTCCCTTGTTATATTACCAATCATGATAATGATAATTATATACTATTAGGAAACATGTTTTTAAACAGTCTAAATGATTATAGTATAGGAAGAAATGGGATCGAAATAAGTTATAAAAATGATACTTGCTTTATCCCAAAGAAATAAAAAATGCCAAAAGAAATCTCTTTTAGAGTATCAGTCTTTATAGAAATCACTTTGTATGATACAAAATTAACAACTTGTTGTCAAATAGACAATGGTTCAGAAGCTAGTTTAGCGAAACCTTTCCTAATAAATAATTGGGAAAATAACAAATATAATATTTCTATGATAGGAATAACAGGAGTAAAGGAAAAGCTTACGCTATCAAAAGAAAAGGTAGAAATAATTTTAGGATCTAAAATTGTTTCTATAAATAAAATATTTGCCTATGATAAATTGGAAACTGATTTATTATTAGGTAATGACTTTTTACAACAATTTCAGGATTATCATCAGACATTATATATAAAACTCCATGTGGACATTTCATAAAAGTCCCCAGGAAACAAAATCCTTATCATCTTGTAAAAGAAAATGGAAATTATAAAGAACGATATCTAGAAAATATAAAACAAGTTTCTTGTAAATGTCTTAATCTAGAATGGATAAAAGAAAATTTACAAAAATCATATGGAGAAAATCCCTTAGAAAAATGGGAAATGAATCAAGAAAAAGCAGTCTTAATCCTCAAAGACCCTAGTGTCATTATTAGAGTAAGACCAATGCTTTACAATGAAGAAGATAAAATTGAATTTAAAATTCAAATTAAAGAATTGCTTAATCTAAAACTAATTAGACTAAGTAATAGTCCTCATAGCAGCCCAGCATTTATGGTAAGAAACCATGCTGAAATAAAAAGAGGAAAAGCCAGAATGGTAATAAATTACAAAGAATTAAATAAACATTGTTTATTTGATGGGTATTTTATACCCAACAAAAATAATTTAATAAACCTTGCAAAAGGAAAAACTTATTTTTCAAAATTTGATCAGAAAAGTGGATTTTGGCAAATAAAATTATCGGAAGAATCAATTCCATTATGACATTTAGTACCCACTAATGGACATTATGAATGGATAGTAATGCCATTTGGACTAAAAAATGCCCCACAAATTTTCCAAAGGAAAATGGATAAAATATTCTCTGACAAAGAATTTTTAATAGTCTATATAGACGACATATTAATATGTTCTAAAACTTATCAAGAACATTTAAAGCATTTAAAAGAGTTTTTCGAATTATGTCTACAGAATGGAATTATCCTTAGTCAAAAAAGTGAAATTAATAAAAATGAAATAGAATTCTTAGGAATGATTATTTCAAAAATGGGATAGAATTACAATCTCATATATCGAAAAGATTGAAGAATTTCGACAAATTATCAACAAAAGAGGAAATACAAAAATTTCTTGGATGCTTAAATTATGCAGAGAATTTATTCTGATTTAGCAAGAAAAAGAAATATTTTACAAAAGTTAATAAGAAAGTCCAATGATTAGGATGGACAGGAGCACACACAATGTGTAAAGCAGTTAAAAGAAGAATGTTCCAAACTCCTAAATTAAGATTACGGATGAAAAAGATAATTTGGTATTACAAACGGATGCATCAGTTATCATTGGGGTGCATTATTACAAATCGATTTAAATGAAATCTGCGCAGTACACTAGTGGTACATTTAATGAAGCAGAAATAAAGTATTCAACAAATGAAAAAGAATTACTGGCAATAGTTAGAGGAATTAGAAAATTTTCAGCATTCCTTCTACCAAAACCATTTACAATTAGAACTGATAATACTCAAGTATCAGGTTTAATATTCAATAAACTTCCATCAGAACCACAATACAGGAGGTTACACAGGTGGCAAGTTTTATTATCTTTTTATACATTTAAAATTGAACATATTAAAGGAACTGACAATTTTTTTGCAGATTTTCTCTCCAGGAATGTCCAATATGGACAATAAAACTCAAACTCTGGTCAATCGGATCTATGAACGAATGAAAAAGGTGGAAGAGTCCATCGATGATAAGAGCCATCAATTATTCGTTATCAGAGATGAATTAACAAAACTATCAGAACAAGGCAGAAAATTGCAATTCGAAATTAACCAGCTTGGTGAAACACAAGCTGAAAATATGAGCGAATTCATATTGTTATGTGAATACTTGGACACATGTCCAAAAGGGAATTCAAAACCCGCTGAGAATATTACTCCCAACAAAGTGGCAGGAGATGTCCCACTATCACATAGTGCCAAAAACATCTCGACGGTAAGCAAGGATATGCCGACACCTAAGTCTAAGGATGAGGGTAAAAGCCTAGCAATTAATAAAGAGGCCAATAAATCAAATGAGGAAAAAGGCCCATCCTCATCAAAAACTGAAAAAAGTATTTCTGGGAAACCAGAAAGCACTAACGTTTCGTCAGGAACAAAAGTTTTTTCTTCTTTGCAGGTAGAAAAGAAGAATCCAAAGGAAGAAGAATATCTTGAATTTTCAAGATATATCTATAATCTTCCAGAAGAAAGTGGAGAAACTTATGGAGTTCTTGGAAATACAAGTTTATTTCCTAGAATTTCTATATTTCCTAATGGATCTCCAGGCTTGACTCAATTATTTGAATATGGATACCTTGGACAGATTTATGCAAAACCCGACCTTCAAGAATCTCCAAATTACGAACAATTGTTCAATACAATAAAAACCTATGCACAAGGAGAAGGAGTCTCATCAGATTCTTTAGCATAGCAATGGAAGGCAAAGACTTGCAATCATACTTTCCCACAATTAATTACATTACCGTGGAAAAATTAAAAGATTTCAACGTTAAGGCCACAGGGTAGATAAAAATCCTTATCTTAACAAAAATGGATCCAAACTAAAAGAGCCTTGGGAATAAAAGCGTTATATTTTATTCTTAAGAAATTTTACAATGAAGAATATCGGTCATTATTCATAATCCTTATTGGATTTTAATGACAAAAGGAAAAGAAAAATCATCCATCCTAAAGGAAAAAATCCAGGATATTGAATTCCACAGACTTGAAGCCACAGCGGAAACATGGAAGATGGCGTGCAAGTTCTTGGACCATAAACATAAAAATCAAGACGAGGAGTCATCAGTTGAAGTCTTGAAGAAGGGACAATTTGTAAAACAAAATAATGTAGGTCAAAAGAAGACAAAAAAAGGCAGCGTAAGCACTTACGTCGTCAAGAAAGAGACAAGAGAAAGAAATCTTATCTTATCTAAAGATATCTCTTTTCAAAAAGAGATTCCCACCATTGTCGGCCATCCATCAGAATAATTGAAGGATTGGAAGACAAATACAAAAGATTTGGAGGAGCAACCCTACAAAAGAAAAATTGTAACATTAGTCCCTCCTTACATCTATAAAAGGAGAAGCAAAACTCATGAGAAGGCAGACTACATTTGACATCTATCTCCCAATAGAAAAATGCTAGGTACCTTCATGAGTGAGTAAAACACTTCTCCCGTCAGGGAAAAGTATTTCTTTCTAAGTTTGCTATATGTAAAATAACTATAGTGTGTGTAAAAATAATATTATGGAATAAAAGAGTTTGATTTGTATATCTCTCTCCTCATATATTAAAAGATTAGTTCTAAAGAGAAGGTTGCGATCTTCCGCCTAACGGAGGAACAGTAGAAAAGTAGCCGTGTTAGACTAAGGTCGTAAAGGTGAAAACTGTTCATAGCCGGAAAGGAGAACTGATGCGGTAGTGATAAGAACTATTCCGACAATAAACGAGAGAAAGGTATATACGTCACAACTCTATATTGCATAATTATTATTTTAATCATACATTACAAGTTAAGTTTACGTATATTCTAACTTAAAAAGAACATACTTAGTACCTACAGGGAATACAATTAATTATGTTTAGTCTAATTGAGATATTATAAACAACATGAAGCATATTCAAGCTGAATTGCATCTAATAAGAAAAAGAGCATGGAGATATAGAATATCTCTATATAAATTAGATAAATCTATAAAAGAATTAGAACAGGCTTACATGAAAGTACATAGTAAGCATTCTATCACAATGATATTAGCTATCCATGAGATAAGAATGATTAGAATCCAAGAAAAATTGGAATACAATGCCTATATAAAAGAATTGAAAAAAAGCTGTCTTTATACTGCTTAAATTAAATTCCGCATACCATGCAAGTTTTGCATCATAGCCCCTTATTATTGTTATTATTATTATTATTATTACTATTATTATTACTATTATTATTATTATTATTATTATTATTATTATTATTATTATTATTATTATTATTATTATTATTATTATTATTATTATTATTATTATTATTATTATTATTATTATTTAATAATAATAATAATAATAATAATAATAATAATCATAATAATAATAATAATAATGAAGATGAAAAGTTATACGATTTTATTTTTGTGTGTATATATTTATCAATTATAATTAATATATTAAATTTCTGTCATGATTGAAAGTTATAATATTATCCATCATGATACATTTCTCATAGCTATTACATATGTTGCCCTTAAAAATATATGATATGGTTTATCATATTAATAAATAGTCATAGAATAAATAAATTATCTTTTTAGTATTTTTTAAAACTTTTAATTAAGAAACCAACTATTTAATGAAAAAAATGAAGAAAAAATTCTCAGTTTCATATTGTAAAAGCTCAAAAGTCAATTTTTCCCTCTTTGTCACATTAATTATATTAAAACTAAAAAAAATACTACTTCTTAACTTCTCTTAATTATTGTAAAAAGAAAACTTTAAATTCCTTCATTTAATTCTCCCAATAACATATGAGAAAACAGCCAAATACCCCCTCAACCTATTACCCAATTCTCAACTACACACTAATACTTTACGGAGGTTCTATTACCCCTTTAAAGTATTTTAAACAAAGATATAAAATACTAAATTTTCAGATTATCATTTTATGTTTTTTCTTTATCGACAATATTAAGTGAAAATTACAGTTTGAAAATATGTTTCTGGCTATTTTTTGAACAGACATTAAGACTGTGACTCGTTTTGTATTTTTTTTCTTATACACTATTTTTTTAAAATAGTCAATTAAGATATCAATTATCCAAAAAATATATATATATTTAATTTCGCGTGAAGCGCGAATGAGTACACTAGTTCTAAATAATTGACAAAAATGATAAATGGCAATTCTGACCAAAGAGAGGTGTCACGTCATTCTTTTATTATTCAGCTTTATATCTATAAACATGAGAAATCTTATTATATAAAACACATATAAGTAAGCATAATTAGGATAAATATTCATCAATACATTATCATCTCATTTGATGAACTACTACTATTAAAAAAAATTTAAATACATTGATAATTTTGTAGGAGCATTTCCCAAGAATACCTAAAATAAAATGATTGATTCATATATGCATAGTTTGATTGTGAAAAGATATATATATATATATATATATATATATATATATATATATATATATATATATATATATATATATATATATATGTTAATTTTTATCTTTTCATCTCTCATCTTTTAATATATTATTACTCCACATTAATAAAATTAATTAAGAATTATATAAATTAAAGGTGGATGAAAACATGAATATATATTAAAATCTTTAATAAAGAAGGCAATTATCGTGGGTGGTGAAAATTTGATTGAATTGAATAAATATTTTTTAGTTATAAAAAAGAAAATAAGTAAATAAATTTTTTTCCATCTTTTAACATATGCAAAATTAAATAATGAAAGTTATAAATATGGAAGATTAGATAGTTATGATTATTTTATTAATACAATTAAGAATATTATTTATAAATATGTAGAGGTGTGAGTTATAAAGAAGATTTTTAAATAAATTAAAGGAGAAAAATTAGAAAAGAAAATCAAAAAAGGAGAAAAAAGAGATAAATATAACTTTGCCTATAACTGATACTATTTATTTTTGTATATATAAATAAAAAATACATTTGTAATATTTCAATTACAATTATATTTGTAAATGTTTTAAATTAAATAAAGAAGGCAAAAGAAGGAATTCTTGCAAAGATATAAATAGTACTCCCTCCATTTCAAAAAGAATGACCTCCTTTTCTTTTTAGTCTGTTTCAAAAAGAATGACCTCTTTACTTTTTTGGTAACATTTTAATTCAGCTTTCCACGTGGCATGTTTAAAGCCACAAGATTGAAGGGCAACTTTAATTTAGGACCACAAGATTCAAAAGTCTTCTTTATTTTCTTAAACTCTGTGTCAAGTCAAACTAGGTCACTCTTTTTGAAACGGAGGGAGTATAATATTAATGAGGAAAGAGAAAAGGTAACTGTAGCTATTTTCTGAAATATTTTAAAGCACAACTATTTTGAAAATAATATATGAAAAATAAAGAAGGAAAAAGAGGAAACTTAGGAAGATATAAATAGTGTAGTAATAATGAGCAAAAAGAAAATTTAAGTGTATCTACTTTTCTGATTTTTTTTAAAAGAACAAATTATCGAAAAAGTCTAAAAAAATTAACAAAAATGATAAATGACAATTCTGGACAAAAAAAGATGTCACATCAAACTTTTATTACACTTGAGGATGTACGAACACTACTATATGCAGTTGTACTAAAAGTAGCAAAAATTGTTCATCTTTATTAGAAGTGACACTTGAGGGTGTACGAACACTGCTATATGCAGTTGTACTAAAAGTAGCAAAAATTGTTCAATAAATTTGGGGTTATTTTGAGTTCAATGCCACATGTATGTATTTTAGTTCAATGCCCTCCAATTTTTCCTTTTTTGACAAACACGTAATATCATCTTACCTTTGTGGGAGAAGTGGTTTTCACTTACAGTCCCCAAATTTCTTGAGGCCTCTCTTCCTCATACTTCTCTCTCTTTTCTCTGCAAAATTGATGCATTTCTTCCTCCAAATTAGTTTCGAAGAAGCTTGGTCGAAGAGTTCTTTGCATTTTCCTTTTTTCGTCGGTTTATATTTCTAAAAAATTTGAAAAAATCGCAATTGCAGTCACAAGGCTATCCAAGAGAGCCTCTCTCTCTCCCTAAGCCGGAAACTGAGTACGAAGAAATTGTTCAAAATTCCCAATTTTTTTGGAACAAGCTTCAGCAATTCTCCACATCACTACCTACCAATTTCAAGTTATTCTAATTTTTGTTCTCTTTCTTTCTATTTTATGACTTCAAAAAGTTTTTGGAACAATTTACTCCTTTCATGTTACAAGCATCATAAAGTGGAATCTCTTTTGAGGTATAAAATAATAGGGTAAGTAGAAAGTTGGTTGTTTTTTCTTATAGTAGATAGTACTTTGTTTAAGATTTTGATAGGTTTTCTAACAAGTATATATTGCTTCAAATTTTCGAGTTTCTGTCAGAATTGTGCCGACTTCTAGAACAAGAATTGTTTCTTTTTCCTATTGTGTGTTGTGATCTTCTTTTGCCTTTTCAAGTTCTTTTCATATTTTCCATTCTCTTTGTAGGTTTGTACTTGCAACTATGCAAATTTTGTAGATTGTTGACAAAGTTTGGTACTTGCCTGGTTCCTAACAACATGCAAAGGTATGAGGTGAAATTTATTCCTATTTTCTTTGGTTTTTAATCATTGAAGACTAACTTAGAAGTGTGCCATTTGATACCTTTTTCATATTTGGCACTTGATATCATGAAATAGTATAAAACCTTTTTATTTTTGGATAGAACTCTGTTTTTCAGCTAATAATATCTTAAAGTGCTACACTGCATGATTAATTTGAACCTGTAATTGTTAAAAGATATGTAAATATATGTGTTAACTTGTGTCTTCTACGAAGTAGTATTTCAATGGGCAGTTGGAGTGCAATTTAATTATTCTCCAACTATAATCAGGATGTTTTTAGGGTTCAAGGGAGCTTCATTGCAGCATTGTGCAATTTAAAATTTGAGAAAATATTTTATTTTGTATATCATTAGTTCCAAGTAAGTCATCAATCATGAGCATAGTCAAGATGAAGTGGTCATTAAATACTTTTGTATTTTCGTAGTCCCAAACTACGCATGAGCATGATTAAATGTAAAAGCTCAAATGGGAAGATATAATCATCATCTAAAAGTCTGTTGAATGACACTTTTCCAGCTCTAGTATTTTGTCATTCTTATAACTGCAATAAGACAAACAAAGAGTGTCACTTTCCAACTTCAACTCTTTGAATGCATGACTTTGGCGAAAGACAATGGGGAAGGAACGTGAAGTCCTGACAATTAAGCACAAGTTTGTACTGTAATTTTTTTATCCTTGCTATTTCTACTCCTTGCAACAGCTCAACCACATCCGAACTGCCTTTAAAAATTGTACACGAGACCAAAAAAGAGACTTGGGCTTTTGACATTTTATTATGAGCAATGTTGATGACATTCATATAAATTACAGTCAGAGAAATCGTTATCTCTGGTGTGTGTTTGTGATACCATAAAACTTTAGCCTCCCTTTGCTCTTTGGTTAATGTATTTCCAAGTTTGTGATTTCACACTACAATGGATGCCTATTTACATGTTGTTTTTCTGGATAACTTTACTGCATTCATGTATGTTTTTTCTGCAAAACAACAATATCAGTGTGATCTCATAAATGGGCTCTAAGAGGGTAGAGCATACGTAGACCTTATCCCTACCTTGAGGAGGTAAAATATTATGTTCCGACTACACGGTATGACATTGCAAATAAAGAATTAAGTTTCAAACTTCAAACTATCTCAACATTTTTCTGAACATTCTACCATATCTTTTGTGTTTTCTTATTTTATTTTTGGTGCATCGTGTCCTTACGACCTTACATATATCTCTTTGCCCTAGAGGTATGTTCACTAACATTTATCTCTTTGCCCTTATGTTCCATCGTAGTAGTGATGTAAAGTGATGTACTCAAGAGTGAAAGGGAAAAACAAACTATACCGAAAGCTAGCATACATCAGTTACATCTCTCCACCAAGGAAGTATACATGGATGCAATTACCTCAAATTGATATGAGTGATTGTACAATGAAAAATGTCTTTACAGTGGTGGTTTTCATTTATTAATCTCTCAATAAAATGTTAGATATAAATGCTCAGAAAAATGGCATTAGAATGGCACAAAAGTTAGGCATGTGCTCTGTTACGGGCAATCCCTTGTGGCAAAATTTCTTGGAGTTTTCTCCTTTGGCCTAACATATGTCTCATCCTTAAATTGTTGTACTCCCTCCATTTCAAATTAATTTAATTGTTGAGACATTTTTCATTATTCAAATTAACTTAGTTGTTCAATTTTTAAAACTATTTTTAAAATGTTCTTCCAACTTTACCCTTCATTAGTTAGTATTGAAATTAGTTATTAATTAATGTTTAGTTATTTTAATCATGAATTTGACAGTAATTAATAAGGGTAAAAATGGAAAGTTATGCCTAATTTATGTCTTAATCTTCTTTTCTTGAAGGGTGTTAAACACCTCAACAATTCAATTAATTTAAAATGCAGAGAGTAACTCATTATTTTTTGAATCTATACAATATACGTTTCTTTAGTAGTTGATATTATCAAAGCTTAAAAGTATTTTTGTGATTGTGACATTGTATCAAAAAAATAAAATAATCTATTCATCTAGTATATATATATATGTGTGTGACTCCGGGTTCAAAGAGTAGTCAAATGTAAGATGTTGGAAAGGCAAGGCGTAGCGTGCGTAACGTAGACACACATTTAAGGGGACACCTCTCTTTTCCCATTTTTACGATTAAGCAAATTCACATCACTTCACTTGTTCCTGTTTTATGTAAAACTAAATTTCTTTTTTTTTTTTCATTCACATTACCAGTTCCAACATCAAAAAAGGGTCAGACTTTCTGCTATTTTTTTTTGCCCTTTTGTCAAAATGAGGGATCACATTGGAAATAAAATATAGTAATTCGATAATGGAAGTGTCTAATTTTTTCATTCTCTAGTTAGATAAGTGGAAATTTGAAATTTCTAGCGTTAATTAATTATGTATACTTTTTAGGTATCTGTTTAGATGATGCAAATGTCTGATTGTCTTCCTTATTAATCTTAGGTTCCCAACAGAATTCATTTTTACTTGTAGGGACACCTTCCATCTCAAAAATGAAATTCAGCTGATGATGTGAATCTTCCTTCTTGATTTTGGATCAATTTCAATTTGTTTGATTTGATTTGACATTGAATCATGTGGTCTAATATGAAGAATGCATCAAAATGTCTTTTAATCTTAAATGGAAAGTCAGTTGCCAAAATGAAAGAGACAGACAAGTAAGACAAACAAATTGAATTTGTGGTGTCATATATATGCAAGTGATGCAATATCTCATCCACTATTTTGTTTACTGAAGCTATATGATAATGGTACAGTATTAGTCTAAATTTCCTCTTTCTCCCATTCTAGAAAATGTAATTGAACTTTTTCCTATTGCAGAATTTAGTAAAAAGGAAAATGGTGAAGATTTGCTGTATGGGAGCTGGATACGTAGGTGGTCCCGCCATGGCCGTGATAGCACTGAAATGCCCCTCTGTTGAAGTGGCTGTTGTAGATATTTCAGTGCCTAGCATCACGGCCTGGAACAGTGACCATCTCCCTATCTATGAGCCAGGCCTTTGGGATATAGTGAAGGAATGCTGAGGCAGGAATCTCTTCTTTAGCACAGATGTGGAGAAACATGTGTGTGAGGCTGATATAGTTTTTGTTTCTGTTAACACTCCTACAAAGACTAGAGGCCTCGGAGCAGGCAAGGCTGCTGATCTCACTTACTGGGAGGGTGCAGCTCGCATGATTGCTGATGTCTCCAAATCTGACAAAATTGTGGTTGAGAAATCAACTGTTCCAGTCAAAACTGCTGAGGCAATTGAGAGGATTTTGACCCACAACAGCAACAATGGAATTAAATTCCAAATCCTCTCAAACCCTGAGTTTCTTGAAGAATGTTTATGCCCAATGGGTTCCTGAAGATTGCATCATCACAACCAATTTGTGGTCTGCTGAGCTCTCAAAACTGGCTGTCAATGCATTCTTGGCCCAAAGAATCTCTTCTGTGAATGCCATGTCAGCTCTCTGCGAGGCTACTGGAGCAAATGTTTCAGAGGTGTCATATGCTGTTGGTAAGGACTCGAGGATTCGTCCCAAGTTTCTTAATGCTAGTGTTGGATTCGGTGGCTCTTGCTTCCAGAAGGATATTCTGAATCTGGTTTACATATGCGAATGCAATGGTCTTCCAGAGGTGGCTGAATACTGGAAACAGGAAATCAAGATCAATGACTATCAGAAGATTCGTTTTGTCAATCGTGTTGTTGCCTCCATGTTCAACTCAGTATCAGGCAAGAAAGTGGCCATTCTAGGTTTTGCTTTCAAGAAGGATACTGGTGATACTCGGGAGACCCCTGCAATTGATGTTTGCAAGGGACTATTGGAGACAAGGCTAAGCTGAGCATATATGAGCCTCAGGTTAACGAGGACCAAATCCAAAGGGACCTTGCAATGAACAAGTTTGATTGGGATCATCCCCTTCACCTCCAGCCAATGAGTCCGACTGGTGTGAAACAAGTTTCAGTCGTCTGGGATGCCTACACCACGACAAAGGATGCTCATGCTGTTTGCATTCTTACAGAGTGAGATGAATTCAAGAGTCTTGATTACAAGAAGATGTACGATAACATGCAGAAACCTGCTTTCATAGTTGATGGTAGGAATGTTGTTGACGCGGAAAAGCTTAGAGAGATTGGATTTATTGTCTATGCAATTGGTAAGCCCCTGGATGCCTGGCTAAAGGACATGCCTGCTGTTGTTTGAAACCCCTACTTTTCTTACTAGTAATCAGATAGTCAGCTTAGCTGAGATTCATTCTTTACTATTTGTTTTGTCCCTTGTAGACACAGAACAGAGTCATTGTCTACTATTTGTTGTTATACTTTTTGGTATTTGAATATTTACTAGAAAAATTACAAAATCAAATAGCCTCGCACTTACTCTTTTATGTTAAAAGAAAAAGAAAAAAAAGTTGAGCAAAATCCTACTTATAATGATGGGTGCTTAGCACAGTAACAGATAAAACATTGGATCAACTTAAATGGCTCGTATGCATCTCACAAGCTAATTCAGTTAATACAATTATTCTCATGTGCTTTAAATATAGCAGATATTAGAAGTGTATTAACTGTTGTGAATAATTTGGTGGTTAAACAGATGACCATAACTTCTAGGTTAATTCCCTTCTTTATGAGTAGTAATGTTGTTGAAAGTGTGGTCAAATGGACAATCACAATTGGTAGTAATGTTGTTGATAATATGATCAAATAGATGACCATAACTCCTAGGTAAGGCTGGCAATTGGACAGGACCAATTTTATCGGAACTGGTCCTCGTTACAGGGTTAAATTACCGGAACCGGTTTTACCGGAATTTTCCGAAAGTTCCGCCCGGTCCCATAGTTACCGGTTTGGACTGGACCAGAACCGGTTCTTACCGGATCGATTGTACCGGTAATTTTTTTTATTCATTTATTAACTTTAATTATTATATAATATATATTATTATTTATTAACTATTATATTTAATATTAATAATATTATATTATTAAATATTTATTAACTTATTCTTTAGCTTTTTATAAAACTTCAATTTGAAACTTTAAACTTTGAATTTAAAATTTAAAGTCAATTTTAAACTTTAAGTTCAATTTTAATTTTAAAGTTTAAACTTTAAATTCAATTTTAACTTTAAAGTTTAAACCTTAAATTTCAAATTTGTAAAATGACTTGCATTAAATATAAGAGACTATTTTAAAAGAAAATCAAGGCGAATAGCCGTATATTTATTCAAATAAATAAATTGTACAAATACAAATACTAGAAAGAGTACATAATCTAGGCATTGAATATTAATTATTATACTAATAATTGAAATTCTTTTGAAATTCTCTCCGTAACTTTTTTATCATTTCAAAAGAAACATTATTTGGAACTTGTATTTGTCGTTCTTCCTCCATTGCTTTCATGCCATCATCACTATTATCACCAAATATTTCATCTATTTCGTCTTCTATTTGGCTACTTAATTGTGGTAGTCCAGTATTTCTTCTTTCGGCATTGACCCCATCTCTAAACAACACTGATATTTCCAAACTATCCTTTGCTAATGAATATCGATGATCTCCAATCATAAATCTCGCTGCGCTAAAGGCTTGCTCCGAAGCAGCCGATGATGCTTGAATGGCTAGCACATCTCAAACAACTCTTCCAAGTGTTGGAAATTGTTTTTCACGATTCTCCACCATACTAATATTTGAGCTTGAAGTTGTCCTTCTTCATGCCTAATCTTTTCCCGTGCCTGATTGAAATATAAATCAAAATCATTATTGGTAGAGGATTCAAGACCAAGATAATCATCCATAAACTCATCTATATCATCACTTATAGGCCTACAAGATGGAGGTTCAACTATTGGAATATATTTTTTCTGTATCTTTATATGCATTATATAAATCTCTAGCTTTTGTAAATATGCTTCTTTTACAATCTTCAACACTAGGAGTTTCATCATCTTTAATTTCTAAATTTGCAGAAATCTTTTCAACCATTCTTTCAACATCTTTTAATTTATAATTTTGGTTGAATAAAGTAGCAGTCAAATAGATTTGAGGAATAGGGAAAATTTTTTTTTTGAATTTTTCAATCATAAAAGCAAGTGATTCTTTAAATCGATCTTTTCCTTTATATTTTGCAAATTCAGATGAAATAGCATAAATATTTACTAAAATAGAAGAAATAGTTGGATAATATTGACTAGATGCAGCATTTGTTGTTTTATAAAAAACACTTAAAAATTCAATAAGTTCTTTTGTATTTTCCCAATCTTCGTAGCCAATTCTTAAATTCGGGTCCGCATTATAAGCATTAAAAACTAATTGTATCGGCTCTTAATAAACATAAGCAACTTCAAGCATTTTCAAATAAAGAATTTCATCTAGTGCATACTTCTTTTGGAATTTTTCTATATCCAAGTCCACATTCTTTACACCGATTTTTAAATTTTGTAATTCTAGCTTTTATTTTAGCTTTAAAAATCCAATTACAATCAATTCTAATTTTTTCACAAGAAATTCCAAATTGAGAAATACCATCTTTTACTACCAAATTATAAACATGTGCAGCACACTTAATATGAAAAGAATAGTTATCACTTGGACAAAGTCTACATTTTAAATAATCAATTGCTTTTAAATTATTAGAAGCATTATCTAAAGTGACACTCATTATTTTATCACATATTTCATAAAATTGTGGAATAAAGCTTATTTTTGATGCTATATAAGAACCAGTTTTAGTTTCTTCAACATATTTATACCCTAATATTCATTTTTGCATGTTCCATTCATGGTAAATCCAATGGACAGTAATTCTAAAATAATCATTACCGTCAGGACTACGTCCCATATCAAAAGTAATAGATAATCTACTATCATAATAAACAAATAAACAACGAAGAAAATGACAATATTCTTTTTGATATTTAAAAAGATCACTTTTAATTGTACTTCTTGGAATACCTTCATAATCTGGGTTATACAATTCCCGAATATAATGAAAAAAACAAGGATGTGAAGGAAATGAAAAAGGCAAACCGCAAACAACAACCATTTTAGCTAATTCTCTACGATCTTTTTCTTTACTATATGTGCGGTGTGTGCTTCGGCCAGCCGGGTTAGTCATATTTAATACACTTTGAACCATATTAGAACCTCCAACTCCCATAGAATTTTCAGGTATGGTATTCCATTTCTATTAGACCTTTCTATATCATCTAGGCGAGCAAATTCTTTATTACACTTTCTCAAATGTGTTCTTAGTCGTCCCGTTCCCCCTTGTGTACCCGTAGTCTTATGTTTCATGGTCAATTTACATTTCGTGCAAGTAATAGTAGTTTTTTCCTCATTTTGTACAAAAAATTTTCATACTAAAGATCTTTTAACACGTACAACGACCTTTGAAAAAGTAGGTAAAGGGGGGACTTCATCTTGTTCCGGTAATTCGGTAGCCGGACTAGTAGGGGTAGGGGTCTCATCATCTTCGTCATTTATTTCTACTTCCTCATCTAATTATTCCTCAAATTAGTAAAACATCTATTTAAAGTCTCATGATCTACTTCATTTTCGGAATTAAATTCAATAGGTCGTGACATAAAAGAAGTTTCATCAACATGAGTATAATCATTAGTATTAATTCTAAATCTAGGTGGCAAATATTTAGAACTAGAACTACTTCCTCCTCCCTTATTATTTTTTCTTTCCGACATTGGTCTTTTACCACTATTTCTTTCGAATTCATGTTCAAGTTTAAAATAATTAAATATTATGAAAAACAAGCAAGATAATATAACAAAAAAATAAAATAACTTAATTAATAAACAAATAAAAAATTAAAGTTGGAACGAATGTACCAAACATCTACGTAAAAGTAGACATATAACCAAAGCCGGAATTGAGAGATGCCAATTGAAGCTTCCGATTTACTTCAAATAAATCTCCGAAATCCGAACTCCAAGTCAATATCACAAAATAATAATTATGAATTTATGAGAGATTGAATATTGAGAGATTTTGTAAGATGTTAATGAAATAGTTTGTGAATTTGTGATTTAAATAAAAGAATATGGGTGTATTTATAGTGTTGAGGGGTTAGAGAGGGGTGGGGGGCAAATTTAGCCGTTTTGTGCCCCAGCACAACGGCTAGAAGGTCCAACGGCTATTTCTAACGTTCACATTAAAAAATATATATATTAAAATGGGAAACTGACCGTTGCACCAGATCAACCGGACATGAATCGGGTCTTACCGAACCGGATCAACTGGATAAAAAACTGTTCCGCTTTGCACTGTCCCCGCATTCTATAAGACCGGTTCAATCGGTACTGGACTTACTGGTACGGGAACCGAACCGGATCGGCCAAAATCCTGTCCATTTGCTAGCCTTACTCCTAGGTTTATTTCCTCATAATTTCAAGGTTTAACGTCATGTTTATGACACCCCTTGGTATCCTTAATGTAATCCTATAAATAGTAGTATTGAGAATAATGTTGAATACACTTGAAAGAAAGAAATTTGTCTTATATTGTGCCTCTTGTCTTATATTCTTGTTTTTTCATCTTTATATTGCTCTTCTGTTTTTAAGTTTTACAACATTAACTTTATGACAAAAATTGTTCATAATTTCATTTCAAGTTTATTTTACTTGAATTTGGCTCGTGATAGCAAGTTTAATGTAAGTTGTCCACATGTTATGGGAAAAAGATATGGATGGATCCATATTTGATCCGGTGAAAAAAAGAAGGATCCATATTTGATCCAACATAAATAAATTAATTAGTCATCCAAACCGTTTATGGTTGGACGATTCTATCGGCACTATGCCACAAATGTTTGTACTGCTTTCTTTTCCCCCTCCAATTTTAGGAATCATCCATTTTGATGGATGAGGCAGTATAAGTCTTGTTTCATGATATAATTTAATGTCACCAAAACATTAAATCAAGGAGAAGCAGAAAATGAGACTCTTCATCTCTTATTATGTGGTAATAACATCATCCTCTTACACATACATTATATACCTTCATCACATGATAAAAACAGAAACAACTCAGTGAAACTACTCACTGTGCCTTTGTTATTTTTCATTCACTTCCCCCTCTTATGCTATTTCCACGGCTTCAATGTTCCAAATGTCTTTGGCATATTCATGGATTGTTCTGTCACTGCTGAACTTGTACGATCCCGCTGTATTCAAGATTGACATCTTTGTCCACCTCTGACCAAGTGATAAACACAAGTCATTTTTTAAAAATATTTTAATGATCAAAGTCAATAGCATACACAAACACGTGAGAAACCAAACAAAATATCCACAACGAATTGCAACAAACTGGACTTACTTTCTGGTCGCGATATGCCTCATCAACTTTCTCTTGGCATTCTATGTAACTGGGGAAGTCCTTGCCCACAAGGAAATAGTCAGCACGCCCAAAACATTCATTTCCTTCCAACGATCCAATTAGGTCATCATAGTTATAAGAGCCAAAAGCACCGCTTCTAACAAATTCCTTCACCTCTTCAAAACGTTCATCAGGTACAAACTGCAAAAGAGAGGAAATAAGATTTTCGTTCAATAACTGAGCAAGGTGACCATTCAAATGCATCTAAGAAGAAACTTTAGGGGTGGTTAGTGGTAAGGAAATAAAAGACGAAATTTGACCAATAGAAAAATATCAACCAAGAAAAAAGAACATTGATCAACATGTCACTCAAAAGAGGGGTGAGCTTTACCTTTCCGTCAGCTCTTTCTTTTCTAAGCCCTGCAATTTCATGAGCTTGAGCACCAAAGAGAAAGAAGTTTTCTTCTCCAACCTCTTCCCTTATTTCAACATTAGCGCCATCCAATGTACCAATTTGGATACAACTGCTCATTGCAAACTTCATATTACTGGTTCCACTGGCCTCCATTCCAGCCGTACTGGGGATAGGAAGAAAGAGTCAAATATACATATAAATCTCTACATAAAGCTAAAAACATAAAACCAAATGAAAATATTAGATTTTTATGTGCAGTTATCACATTACTGAGAATGAATTGGCTTGGATAAACATTTTCCACTAGTAGTTGCCCCCTTTAAGTATCATTAAGTGACAACATAAAATCATCATTTTTTTTCTAAAAAGGAACATTAAATCTTCAATTTTCATGAACCATTAGTTGGCTGCTACCAAAGTTTTCCCAATGAAATAGACTAGCCACTGCCCAGTAGTTCCCTTTAAGTTTTATTTTGATACGTAAAATTGATGTTACTAGGCCATATAAGTATTGATCTGTTTGTGTCAAAAATTGGGGAAAGCGTTAACCGCCATCAATAAAAGAGAAGGAGCATGAAGATCCAAAAGTGCTACCCCTATTCCCAGCCTTCGATGTATAAACAGGATTCAGCTGAAATTTTCACATCATATGCATTCACCACTGCAGACATGTTTGGAAAAACTGATGTCGTCCACACAAAGGCAGGACACTTTAGAGAGAGTATAACTGCATAAGGACAGGAATCTTAATGGTGCCCAAATTACTATATTATCACATATAGTAGGATCATTTTGTAACAATTGAAATTCCAAATAGAACATACACAGTTTACTGCCAGGACAATCAAATAAAGTGGTGCTGCTTTGTGTGTGTGAATGAATCAGATGATCTCTGTCATGTCACACCACTTGACTATGCATTCGATTTGATACATATATAAACTATGCATGTGATGAATATTATAATAAATATAATAACAGTATTGTAGCATGATATCACTCTCAACACCCGAGTTATACTAGTGATGAGAACTAAGCAGCTAATCGTCCAGTTATGTTCGCACAAAGCCACAAACAAATTTAACATGGTATAGAGTTGTTGGATCAATTGTTACCAGTGGCAGCACAATTGAAAAGAAAGATGGGAGTCAGTTAATTACCTGATATGTTCTGATAGATCGCTAGCAGGAATTAGCAATTCAGCAACACTGACATTGTAATCTGGCACAAATACTACCTAGAAGTGATAAAGGAGAGGACTCTTCATGTTAAAAGTGCAATAAGTAATCACATGATGAAACAGATGCAGAAATATCACAGATTGAAAAAAAAAAGTGACCTCTAACTGCTAGAAAAAATAGCTTGTCTCAAAATCAAAGAAAAAAACTTTCAAGATAAATAATCAAGTTAATACCTTCAACAGATCACCGATTTCTGGATCATGATTTATAGTAGCACCAACATCTGTGATAAATTTTACAATCCTCTTGGCTTGCACATATGTGGCAAAAGCTTTTCCCCCAAATATGCATACTCGAGGAACGAAGTTAGTCTTTCTTTCTGCAGCTGTCATTTCTTTCATCTTCTTATACCGATAAATGATGCCGAAGATATTTAACAGTTGTCGCTTGTACTCGTGAATGCGTTTTACCTGAGAATTGGTTGTTTAATTGACAAGTGCATGGTACTTCATCCAAGAACGAAGAATGATTCATATAACTAAGATAAAGCTAATTAATCTCATGGCCAGAACTGAAAAACAGAGAATAACACACCTGAATATCAAACATTGCATCTGGGACAACAGAATACCCCGTCTTTTCTTTGAGAAAGGAGACAACTTTAATCTTGTTGCTCCTTTTTGCTTCCCTCCACTCATTTTGAAGATCTTCATTATCAGCAAACTGTGTGTGGTACCCATAGTTCAGATAGAACGTAAGTCTAACCTTTTTGGGAAAATACACTCAGTTCGAAATTGGAACTGCTTTGTAAATAGACTTGAATGTTAAATTACTATAATACCCACAACTTAAAACACCCATTTTAGTAAATATGTTGTATTTTAATATTATATTTATTTATTTGTTCAATATCATATTAAAAGCTGACACCTTTAAATATTGATGGGTAGTAACTTTTCCGAAGGGTTGTAACTTTTTTATAGAGTTGTGACTTTTTCAATGAGTTATGACATTTCCGAAAAGTTGTAACCTATCTAAAGGATTGTGACTTATCTAATAAGGCACAATAAGCACCTTTTCATACTATACTTTGTTGTCTATAAATATGGGGATTTTCTCACAGTTTGAATTTTGTACGTTTTCTATTCTTCTTCTAAACACAAGGAAGATTGTGATAGTAGTTCAATAATGTAATTACAATATTTTATGTTGCAAAATTAAATAGATCAACAAAAATTGATGCAGCAAGGAGAATGGAATAACTCAACTTCAAACGAGAACACTATCTAGATAATTTATATATACTCATTTTCATAGCCATAAATATATTTTTGCAACAACTTCAACTTAACAAAAAGTTCAATAATTTTTTGTTGCATAAACTACAACTTGGTGTTCAAGTTGTGAAAAGTCTCAAACTGTTGGAGAGAAATGAATTGATCAAACACTTGTTTCAAGAGTCCAAATATGTACTCATTTTCATTACGATAAATATATTTTTACAACAACTTCTACTTGACAAGAAGTTCAATGATTTTCTGTTGCACAAACTACAACTTGGTGTTCAAGCTGTGAAAAGTCTCAAACTGTAGGAGAAAAAAGATTTGATCAAAATCTTGTTTGAAGTATCTAAACTAGATTTAATAAGTACTCCTCTGCTTCCAATTTATTTGTTGTACTTTTATTTATACTCAGTTTAATATGAATGTTATTTTTTCTTGGTTGTTGGGGGTGCATATTTAAGACCACAAAGTTGAAAGATATTTATATATATATATATATATATTTAATTTTTTGATAACCGAAAAATCTCTGTGACCCGCCCTTGGACCAATCACAGCCTTCTAAACTCGGTGGATAATGGGCCCGCCCCTATACCCTTCTCCACTTAAATATCGGGCTTCGCTTTGCATGCTGTGGGGCTTGAACCTGCGACCTAAGCCACAAATCCTCCACCTTTTACCACTTGAGCTAGGCGTTGGGCAAATCTATTAGTTAAATTTTTTTTTTTTTTTTTTTGAGGCTGGTAACATTAATCTATTAGTTAAAATTTCATATGAAATTTAAATTAGACAAATCTATATCTACCTTTTTTATCTGCTATACTAACTTAAAAGAATGAACTACATAACTTAAATGATAAATTATTATAATACCACCAACTTAAAACATTAAATATAGTATATCTTATATAAAAATATATTTTAGTTTCTTTATTTATATTATATTATATTATATTAAAAACAGACACCTTTTCACATTGAAGGGTTGTGACATTTCCAAAGAGTTGTAACTTTTTTGATGAGTTGTGACCTTTTCGAAGGGTTGTGACTTTTCTATACGGTTGCGACTTTTTCGAAGAGTTGTGACTTTTCTAAAGAGTTGTGACATTTCCAAACAGTTATGACTTTTCCGATGATTTGTGATCTTTTTGAAGGGTTGTGACTTTTTTAAAGGGTTGTGACACTTTTTTGATAACAATAAGAAATTTTTTTATGAACTACCCTTTGTTGGCTATAAAAATAGGGGTTTCCTCAAATTTTTAAACTATAATTTTTTGAAGTTTTTCATTGTTGTTCTTCTTCTTAGAACATCCAATTTAGTATATCTTCTATATTTTATATATTTACTAATTTACTTATGTTATATTATATTATATTAAAAGAAGACGCCATTTCCCATTGAATGGTTACGACTTTTCCAAAGAGTTTTGACTTTTCTGATGAGTTGTGACATTTCCAAATGGTTGTGACTTTTATGATAGAAACAATATGCACATTCTCATACTACCCTTTGTTAACTATATATGAAGGGGTTTCTTCACATTTTTAAACTACGATTTTTTTTATGTTTTCTATTCTTCTATTCTTAAAAACTCATGTTTGATTTTTAGACGTTGACAATCTCAAAGTTCAATGATATTTGAACATTCCCTAACATATGAATGTTAATTAATATAATACTCAAACTAAAAATATCAAATTTAGTACTCCCTCCGTTTCACAAAGAATGACTTCCTTTTCTTTTTAGTCTGTTTTAAAAAGAATGACCTCTTTCTTTTTTTGGTAACATTTTAATTTCAACTTTCCACGTGGCATGTTTAAGGCCACAAGATTAAAGGGCAATTTTGTACATTTGACATAACTTTAATTTAGGACCACAGATTCAAAGTCTTCATTATTTTCTTAAACTTCATGTCAAGTCAAACTAGACCATTCTTTGTGAAACGGAGGGAGTATATCTTTATATTTTACCTCAATATTTATTTATATTATATTATATTAAAAGTAAGAACTCCAACAATACAATAATAACAAATTAATGCACTATGGGGGCGGGAGGAGAAAGTATACTTAAGAGGATGTGTAACTAAAATATTTTAAAAGTAACTTATACTTTATCATTCATTTTATAATTTTTTACTTAATTTTTTAATTTAATAATATTCACATTATTATTATTATTATTAATGTAACACATGGTTTGATATTCACGTGCAACGCACGTGCATCAAAACTAGTATTCTTAAACATGCCAAGTCAAAAAAGGCAAATGAAATACCTTCTGCAATTCTGCCAACTTTTCAGTTTTCAGGACCCAATCCTCTGTACCAGTCCACTTAGTTATGATGGCACTAAGAGGAGGATTGCAGAAACGAATCCATCTTCTTGGAGTCACTCCATTTGTTTTGTTTTGGAACTTTTCCGGCCAGAGCTGTGAATGTTAAGAGTAAGATAATACATGAATTAAAACTCAGTTTGACCAAAATCACTGATCTGATACATATCAAAGATTCATACTAATGATGCTTACCTTATAGAAGTCATTGAAAACCTCCTCCTTCACAATTTCACTATGGATCTCAGCAACTCCATTAACAGCATGGCCGCCCACAACACACAGGTTGGCCATGCGTACCTTCTTAGGTGGTATAACAGCTGGTTCCGGACTCACAGGAGTTTTCTTGTCAATGTCTTTTTCTGCAGCTGCTTCTGTCTTCACACTAGTTTTCTTACCAGCGTCATCTTCATCATTAATCACAACTTTATCAGAAGCTTCAACTTTGTCATGGACTTCTACTGTTTCAGTATCATCATCAACTGAGATTTCAGGCTTAATAAATAATTCAGCAACAGAACTGGGAAGATCAAAATTTTCTAAAATTCTCATTGTAGTCAACTTTTCCTCCAATTTGTTCAGATCCAGTGAACCATATTTTGATACAATTTCATGTACCAGCTGTTAGGATAGCACACAGCAGAAATTAGTCAAAATAGTTTAACTTGCATGACCAAATAAATTTGTTAAATTTGTAGCTCCATCACCTCCTCGTCAATTGCCTCAATGATTTCGACATGTCTGGGAAGCAGTTTCTGCATCAATTCATAACTCCATTTCTCCAGTGCCTCAGGCAAAACAGTATGGTTTGTGTAGGCCACAGTTCTGGTAAGTTTCCAGCATTAAGGATTTCAGTGTTTCTAATAAAAATAAAATTGGAGGTATTGTTTTATGTTTAAAAGTAAAAGTGTGTTATCTCCTGTCATTTTGATGTTCAAAACTAATTCAGATGATGTGGAACTTAAAGTTTAGTAATAAGATCTCATACTATAGTATCACTTGCATCATGTATTTAAACAAATTCAGATGATGCTTCCGTACAGTATATTCAGCACAAACCTCAATTTCCCACATGCAAAGCTTGTAACTTTCAGTACCTTTGAGTAATATTCCAAGCTTCGTTCCAATTCAAGCCCTTCAGATCTATCAATATTCTCATCAGCTCAGGGATACAAAGTGTAGGGTGAGTATCATTCATCTGCACAGCAACTTTTTCAGGAAACTCTTCCCACTTAATACGATCACCTGATCTCCTCTCAAATCGAGAAATAATATCTTGGAGAGAGGCTGAGCATAAGGTATATTGTTGCTTCAGCCGAAGGATCTTCCCCTCCTCTGATTCATCCCCAGGGTAGAGTATGTAACATATCTGATGTTAGAGAAGAGCTAGCTTAGACCAGTGTTTTTGAGAGCGAGAAGCGCTAAAAAGCGACAAGGGCTTGCTTTGCTTAAAGCAGAAGTGAAACACAGTTCTAAAAGAGTACCAAAATAAACCTCGCACGGATAAGTAAAATAACTAAATAAAAAAGAGCTCAACAAAAATGACACATAAGCAAATCTTTCAATTTAAAAAACTAAAAAGTAGACAGCCAAAAATCCTCCATTGGACATGCAAAATAAAAACCAAGACATAAATCGATCAACATCCGATTCTTCTTAAAGATTGTCAAAACCTCTTTTATCATCATCATTATATTGCTCATCATCTTCTCTTTCACTACAACCTCAAAAGGCGATGTACCTATGTGCCGCTGCAGTCCATCACTTAAAGCGTATAAGAGATCCCTTCTAATAAAACTGGCTTAGCCATCTAAATTAATTTTGTGCTAAGTATGTTACTATGTCCCTAATGTATATGAAGAGACCAAAATAAGAGTAGGTTAAAATGTGCCTAGGACAGTAGGAATATGAATATGAAATCTGTAATGGAGTTAGTTAATCTAGGAGATGGAACTCGAAGAAGATGATAGCCAATTCAGGGTTATAATGGAGAATTGAGGCTTAATTGAATGTAGAAGAGAGAGAATCAGATATTACTTCATGAATGAATCCAATTACATATAATGGCTATATTTATAGAAACGAAACTAGCAACTGAAATCTGGAAATCTAACTGCTACAGTCTAACAACTTCAACTACTTCTAACTAACTTCCCACGTCACCTAACTAACTTGCCGACTCAGCTAGTTCACAGTTAAACTTGTATCACTGACATTTTCAACTAAAAGAGTATTATCGAAACAAACTTGAAAGGGAAAAAGAAAAGAAGAGTAGGTTAATATATGCCTATAGGAACATGGATATTAGGTCTCTTGACATTTTCTACAAAAACATAGTCATCAGTCTCTTGCCCATCATTAAAAAAAAAAAAAAAAGGCAAGAAGAAAACGAAGAGTATATTCAACAAAGAAAAAGAGAAAAGAAATAAGAGTAGGTTAAAATGTGCCTAGGACACATAGAAATACAGATATCAGGTCTCCTGACATCTTCCACAAAAAAAATAGTCATTGGTCTCTCATTGGGTCAGTGTTCTGATCATCCAGTGTATAATAGTGAAGTACTACTTCTGGTCAATTTAGGAAACAGATAAATGCATCTCTATAAAGTCCACTGGCTATGATGCAACCAGGAATCATGTCCTACAACTGTTGTTGGTCCGAAGATGCAGAAGTGTTGAGACTGAAAACTGAGAAGGCTCATACTGAAGCCCAAATTCACATTAAGAAAAGGCAAATAGAATATAAAACTGTAATACAAATTAATAGATTAAGTGTACCTTCTCAGCGCTTGCTTGGGCTTCACATGCTTTGGTGTGCTCTCCAGCATTGAAGGCAGATAAATCAAAATCTGCTGATGGAACCTGTGTAGACCACAGTCGAAGGCTGATTGTGGTTCTGGTCTTATACCCTGGTATGGGAACATCATATGCAACTGCCTTTATATCCTCTCCACCAATCCAATACCTCTTTCCATCTGATCCTGTAGAGACTTTTCCATAGAATTTGATAGGATATGAAACATCATTCCTCACAACTTCCCATGGACTGCCAATCTGCATGGACAACCAACAATAATGAACATCCACATTGCATGAACTAAGTAAAAGTAAATAAGTCATAAAGAAAGAGAAGAAAGGAATATCAGAAGCTCTAAAGACAAGAGGAGAACAGTAAGCGACAAGGATATAAACTATCTAAGGACGAAACACATGTGAAATCAAGAACTGAATAAATAATAAGCATACTTCAAGCCACTCTTCTGCCACCTCCTCCTGACCGTCTTTTGTAATCCGTTGCTTAAATAAACCATACTTGTACCTAAGTCCATAGCCCCATGCTGGGTAGTTTAGTGTTGCCAAAGAGTCCAGAAAACAGGAAGCAAGGCGTCCCAAACCCCATTTCCAAGAGCAGCATCTGGCTCCTGTCAATAATGATTCAAAATTAACAAGTAGTCAACTCCAAATAAAAACATAAAGACACAACAAGTATGGCATGTATGGCTTCTGACTATTATAACAGTCGATGCACAAAGTCACAAATGAATACACATAGTCCAACTGTTGTCGAGTAAAACACAGAAGAATTTGGAAAACTAGGCAGTTTTTTCTGATGCGTGAAATAAAAGTCACACTGACCTGAGAAGCCACATTTTCTAGATTGTGGCCAAGGTTTTTCAAAGCTTCCGCAAATGCACCAGTAAGCTCCAGATTACCAATTGCATTTAACAATGCTCTACCCTAAACAGTAGATAGGGCATAAATTAAACTCAGCTCGCATAGAGTTGTTTGTGCATAAATTTCAGAAACTCTCATGTGTAACAGTAAATATACAGTATAATTTGTTAGCAATATCAAACGGATTAATTTCTTACTAGATATAATTTAAGGTCACTCTGCACGGTCATAAAAAAGAGCAAAGAGAAAGTAAGATTAATGAGATACCTGCAGAAATTCCATGGATAGATAGTACGCTTGCTTCATGTTCAGCTTTTCATAAACATCATACGTAGCATTCCAATTAATAAGGAGCGAATCTCGAACACTTTGAGCTGTTGCAAAGAATGCCTTAGGGAGCTCAAACCTTTCAGGAGAGAATACAGGTGTGAATTCTGCATGGTATTTGATACTTGAGGTAATAGATGCGGCATCAGGAGCAAAAGAACTCAGATCGCTCTCACCACCTATATATATATATATATATATATATATATATATATGTCAAGCAATGGAATAAACATAAATCATGTAAGTAATAAATTGGAAGGAACTGATGGAAATACAATCGTGTACAGCAAGTTCTCTGGAAGATATTTTTCTGAGCTATCCTTAGAAGTTCCATTTAGCTTTGAAATAACCATTAATCTCTTGTATATTTTTGTCAAATGATGGTTTAATCATATTATGTTAATAGTTTAATTTCAAAAGGATAATCATGATTGTCATAAAAAAAAATAATTCAAAAGGATAAATATTTTGACAAGTTTGTACAATAAGCACAGGAGCACAAATTTGGTAACAACAGGCAAATCCCTCTTATAAGTTTTTCAATTTACAAAATCTAACCATGGCTCTGCTTATTTTGGATAAGAAAACACAAGTTAGTCGCAATTTTCTGTTTCATATAATAAACGAGCTTATCTCTTTCAAGAGGTACATTCAAAAACTTCCAATAATTCCTAAGGTCCATACATCAAGTTTCTGATTCTTCATTATTATGTACTCCTCCATTTATACTATTTAGTAAGTCTTCCAATTCCAATATCGTACCTGGCAAGTGTAAGACCACAATATTTCAAAACTTCACACTTGTTTAATTTAACACCACAAGATTCAACACTCTCCATTAATTTCATAAACTCAGAGCTCAGTCAAACTAAGACATTTAAATTGGGAGTACAAATGAATAAGAAGGCAAGAGTGCTTTAAACAAACATAAAATTTGATCAATAACACTATTGGAGGATCCAAACAAACATTTTTTTTTCTAACCCAGGAAATGTAGAGACAGATGGATCTCAACACAGCAGTCCATGTATTGAAAAAGTTAATGTATAAAATGTTGGTTCAGTTACACATTTTGAATATTGAAATAGATATCAAAATTTGATATTGAAATAAATTGTAGAACATGAAAATAAGAGTGAGACCTTGTTCAGTAATGGGATGGTGAATTTTGTCAGTCAAGGTGTTGTTGAGATGGAAAGAACGTTTGTTGGGTGTCCGAAAATGGGAGGTTTTGGTAAGGAACAATTTGGAGGTTGTGTTTCTAGAAGTGAAATGGATGAATCTGGAATTGGAGCCGTAATGGTTGAACAAGTGTGCTCCATTTGCAGTCGCCATTTTCTGCTCTCTAGGCAGCTCTAGCTTTTCGAATGAGAGTGATAAGAGAGTGAGGATTGTGGAGATTTATGGAGAAGTCAATTATTGATTTTGATTCATCATACACAGGAATTAAGTGTTGTGTTGTGTTGCGTTCTCTTATGGAAATGTCACCCCTTTTTTTATTTATCACGAAAATCTCCTGCACTACTCCACTTCTCTCTCTTATATTTGTCCATTTCCCACAAATCCCTAACTTAATTACTTACCCACACTCTAATAGTTTGCATATTTTACCACATAATATAGGGTCAACTATTACATATAATCTGTTCTACATACATCAGATCAAAATAAGATTTGTATATATTTTGTGCATAACAAATCTTTTCGCCTCTTTTTCATCTCGCTTGCCGCTGTGATACATACATATAGACAGTGGTGTACGCTGAAATTTTTGCAAGTTGTATCACCACTGCAAATGTATCATTCTTTTTTAGGCAAACTAAAATAAAGTGAACTGTATAAATTGGAATAGAAAGATTGATAAATTTATTATATCTTCTTTTGATTATAATAAATTTAATATTTTTAAAAATATATTTGAAATAATTACTATAGTTAATAATAAGAATAAATTAAACTTCTTAATAATATATTAGTAGCTTCTAATTTTTTAAATAAATATTTTTTTAATATATGGGCCAAATAAAAATTGTCGGAGAAAAGGTTAGTGATGTGGATCTTACTCTACCTAATGCATTGGGTAATGATCTCATGAGATTCGCAACTTGTGCGGTTCTTTCGTTTTTCAGAACATTAGGAGCATAAAAAATCCAAATTAAAAAAAAAATAGCAAAAGATACCCTCCACGGATGATCCAGAAATTTTCCTATTATTTTCTCAATCAAATTTCGATATAGAAGGATCTCTTTATTTCTTAACCGCGAGTTCTCGTGATCATTTTCTTGAAAAGATATTATATCACCGTAGGAGAGTTTAAAATGAGTAATGTTAACCATTCCATTATTCACACAAACCTAAATTATTTGAAATGGGATAATTTCATCCTATTCGTGAGTATAATATTTGGTCCAAAAATTGCTATTTCCCCTTTTTGTGTAAATAATAATAATGTTTGATCAATTTAATTTATCTCCATTATTTCATAGATATATACTGCATTTCTTCAATATATCATATAAACAATAATTATATTTCTAAAATTTAAAAAGTTGATTATGTTTTTTTATTTAATTTTGTTAAAATTTGAACTCTCGTTTATCAAATTTTTCATCACATTTCGTTCATCGTCTAATTGCATGTTGGCATGTTGGATATTGGAGAAGAGAAGAAAAAAGAGTTGAGTGTCAGTTTAGAAGAAAAAAGATTCTAGTCAAGTACTATTCCCTCAAGTAATGTTCAATGACTCTTAAATCAATGTCATGATAAAATAAATTATGATTGAGATTCATTTCAAATCTTATACTTATCAGAAAAGTCAAAAATAATAAAAATAAAGCTAACAGTATCCATTAAAATTATTTGTGATCATTGACTCTTGAAAAGATTAGTCGACAAAACGTAAATAAATTTAAACTCAACGATAAAATATTTATATTTTTTAAAAAATCATCTAATTAAGATGAACCTAATCATAAGGAATTAAACTATCATATTCTACAAACTTCATACAAGTATAAGAAATATGATCTACTTCTTTCACATTAACAGCATGCTCTCAAGCATCCTATATTTGTTAATCTTGTGTACGATGGATAAATTATTATTTTTATGTTCATCCAATTTAATTGACAAAATATATATCAAATTTTGGGAGTTGAATTAGAAAAATAATATTGAGTAGTGTTTTTTCGATAAGTATCTAGTGCATTTTAATGAGTATCATTAGCTTCACTTTTATCATTTTTGGCTTCTTCTGTTAAGTGTAAGATTTGAAATGAGTTTCAACCATAAATTATTTTATTTATGATCTACTCTAAGAGGCCATTGAACATTACTTGAGGGAATATTACTTTACTGGATCTTTTACCAATTTAGATAGGCTTATTGTTTTTGACTTAGTTTTATCCTTTAAGCTTTAAAATAAGCATTTTGAATCATTTTTTTAAAAAGTATATTCAAACACTTCAAAAATATTTTAATATTATTTTAATTTAAAAATACTTAAAATAAATCAATACAAACAAAACTGTATCAAATCGCTACCACTTGATGTGAGATTTTTGAGAAAAGCGGACGGGTGAAAATATGGTGATCGTTAATTGCTTTGTGGGCCGAGGCAAGAGAGTGACCGTTCATTTGGTCTTCACAAAGATATTAAAATCATGGAAATTGTACTATTGTCTTGTCTTCTTACTATATGCTATAAACTTATTATGATTTCACAAGGGTCATTATCAGAAAACCAATATCAACATGATGAGACAAGTGCAGGGGCCACCAATCACCATGGCATTTGCTTCAATTTTTAGAGGAAAAGTTTTCAATCAATAACGTTTATAGAGAAGTTGTAAAAGGAGTACTCATTAACCAATATTAGAACTAATAGATAATCTACCATCATAATAGACAAATAAACAACGAAGAAAATGACAATATTCTTTTTGATATTTAAAAAGATCTCTTTTAATTGTACTTCTTGGAATACCTTCATAATTTGGGTTATACAATTCCCGAATATAATGAATAAAACCAGGATGTGAAGGAAATGAAAAAGGCAAACCACAAACAGCAACCATTTTAGCTAATTCCCTACGATCTTTTTCTTTACTATATGTGTGGTGTGTGCTTGGGCCAGCCGGGTTAGTCATATGTAACACACTTTGAACCATATTAAAACCTCCACATCCTATAGAATTTTCAGGTATGGGTATTCCATTTCTATTAGCCCTTTCTATATCATCTAGGCGGGAAAATTCTTTATTACACTTTCTCAAATGCGTTCTTAGTCATCCTGTCCCCCCTTGCGCTTCCGTAGTCCTATGTTTCATGGTCAATTTACATTTCGAGAAAGTAATAGTAGTTTTTTCCTCATTTTGTACCAAAAATTTTCATACTTAAACACGTATAGCGGTTTGTGAAAAAGTAGGTAAAGGGGGGATATCATTTTGTTCCGGTAATTCGGTAGCCAGACTAGTAGGATTAGGGGTCTCATCATCTTTGTCATTTATTTCTACTTCCTCGTCTAATTCTTCCTCAAAATTAGTAAAACATCGGTTTAATGTCTCATGATCTATTTCATTTTCGGAATTATATTCAATAATATTTGGTCGTGACATAAAAGAAGTTTCATCAACATGAGTATAATCATCAGTATTAATTCTAAATCTAGGTGGCAAATGTTTAGAACTAGAACTACTAGTTCCTCCTCCCTTATTATTTTTTCTTTCCGACATTGGTCTTTTACCACTATTTCTTTCCGAATTCATGTTCAAGTTTAAAATAATTAAATATTATGAAAAACAAGCAAGGTAATATAACAAAAAAATAAAATAACTTAATTAATAAACAAATAAAAAATTAAAGTTAGAACGAATGTACCAAACATCTACGTAAAAGTAGACATATAACCAAAGCCGGAATTGAGAGATGCCAATTGAAGCTTCCGATTTACTTCAAATAAATCTCCGAAATCCGAACTCCAAGTCAATATCACAAAATAATAATTATGAATTTATGAGAGATTGAATATTGAGAGATTTTGTAAGATGTTAATGAAATAGTTTGTGAATTTGTGATTTAAATAAAAGAATATGGGTGTATTTATAGTGTTGAGGGGTTAGAGAGGGGTGGGGGGCAAATTTAGCCGTTTTGTGCCCCAGCACAACGGCTAGAAGGTCCAACGGCTATTTCTAACGTTCACATTAAAAAATATATATATTAAAATGGGAAACTGACCGTTGCACCAGATCAACCGGACATGAATCGGGTCTTACCGAACCGGATCAACTGGATAAAAAACCAGGTTCCGTTTCGGTACCTGTCCCGGTACCCTATAAGACCGGTTCAATCGGTACTGGACTTACTGGTACGGGAACCGAACCGGATCGGCCAAAATCCTGTCCATTTGCTAGCCTTACTCCTAGGTTTATTTCCTCATAATTTCAAGGTTTAACGTCATGTTTATGACACCCCTTGGTATCCTTAATGTAATCCTATAAATAGTAGTATTGAGAATAATGTTGAATACACTTGAAAGAAAGAAATTTGTCTTATATTGTGCCTCTTGTCTTATATTCTTGTTTTTTCATCTTTATATTGCTCTTCTGTTTTTAAGTTTTACAACATTAACTTTATGACAAAAATTGTTCATAATTTCATTTCAAGTTTATTTTACTTGAATTTGGCTCGTGATAGCAAGTTTAATGTAAGTTGTCCACATGTTATGGGAAAAAGATATGGATGGATCCATATTTGATCCGGTGAAAAAAAGAAGGATCCATATTTGATCCAACATAAATAAATTAATTAGTCATCCAAACCGTTTATGGTTGGACGATTCTATCGGCACTATGCCACAAATGTTTGTACTGCTTTCTTTTCCCCCTCCAATTTTAGGAATCATCCATTTTGATGGATGAGGCAGTATAAGTCTTGTTTCATGATATAATTTAATGTCACCAAAACATTAAATCAAGGAGAAGCAGAAAATGAGACTCTTCATCTCTTATTATGTGGTAATAACATCATCCTCTTACACATACATTATATACCTTCATCACATGATAAAAACAGAAACAACTCAGTGAAACTACTCACTGTGCCTTTGTTATTTTTCATTCACTTCCCCCTCTTATGCTATTTCCACGGCTTCAATGTTCCAAATGTCTTTGGCATATTCATGGATTGTTCTGTCACTGCTGAACTTGTACGATCCCGCTGTATTCAAGATTGACATCTTTGTCCACCTCTGACCAAGTGATAAACACAAGTCATTTTTTAAAAATATTTTAATGATCAAAGTCAATAGCATACACAAACACGTGAGAAACCAAACAAAATATCCACAACGAATTGCAACAAACTGGACTTACTTTCTGGTCGCGATATGCCTCATCAACTTTCTCTTGGCATTCTATGTAACTGGGGAAGTCCTTGCCCACAAGGAAATAGTCAGCACGCCCAAAACATTCATTTCCTTCCAACGATCCAATTAGGTCATCATAGTTATAAGAGCCAAAAGCACCGCTTCTAACAAATTCCTTCACCTCTTCAAAACGTTCATCAGGTACAAACTGCAAAAGAGAGGAAATAAGATTTTCGTTCAATAACTGAGCAAGGTGACCATTCAAATGCATCTAAGAAGAAACTTTAGGGGTGGTTAGTGGTAAGGAAATAAAAGACGAAATTTGACCAATAGAAAAATATCAACCAAGAAAAAAGAACATTGATCAACATGTCACTCAAAAGAGGGGTGAGCTTTACCTTTCCGTCAGCTCTTTCTTTTCTAAGCCCTGCAATTTCATGAGCTTGAGCACCAAAGAGAAAGAAGTTTTCTTCTCCAACCTCTTCCCTTATTTCAACATTAGCGCCATCCAATGTACCAATTTGGATACAACCGTTCATTGCAAACTTCATATTACTGGTTCCACTGGCCTCCATTCCAGCCGTACTGGGGATAGGAAGAAAGAGTCAAATATACATATAAATCTCTACATAAAGCTAAAAACATAAAACCAAATGAAAATATTAGATTTTTATGTGCAGTTATCACATTACTGAGAATGAATTGGCTTGGATAAACATTTTCCACTAGTAGTTGCCCCCTTTAAGTATCATTAAGTGACAACATAAAATCATCATTTTTTTTCTAAAAAGGAACATTAAATCTTCAATTTTCATGAACCATTAGTTGGCTGCTACCAAAGTTTTCCCAATGAAATAGACTAGCCACTGCCCAGTAGTTCCCTTTAAGTTTTATTTTGATACGTAAAATTGATGTTACTAGGCCATATAAGTATTGATCTGTTTGTGTCAAAAATTGGGGAAAGCGTTAACCGCCATCAATAAAAGAGAAGGAGCATGAAGATCCAAAAGTGCTACCCCTATTCCCAGCCTTCGATGTATAAACAGGATTCAGCTGAAATTTTCACATCATATGCATTCACCACTGCAGACATGTTTGGAAAAACTGATGTCGTCCACACAAAGGCAGGACACTTTAGAGAGAGTATAACTGCATAAGGACAGGAATCTTAATGGTGCCCAAATTACTATATTATCACATATAGTAGGATCATTTTGTAACAATTGAAATTCCAAATAGAACATACACAGTTTACTGCCAGGACAATCAAATAAAGTGGTGCTGCTTTGTGTGTGTGAATGAATCAGATGATCTCTGTCATGTCACACCACTTGACTATGCATTCGATTTGATACATATATAAACTATGCATGTGATGAATATTATAATAAATATAATAACAGTATTGTAGCATGATATCACTCTCAACACCCGAGTTATACTAGTGATGAGAACTAAGCAGCTAATCGTCCAGTTATGTTCGCACAAAGCCACAAACAAATTTAACATGGTATAGAGTTGTTGGATCAATTGTTACCAGTGGCAGCACAATTGAAAAGAAAGATGGGAGTCAGTTAATTACCTGATATGTTCTGATAGATCGCTAGCAGGAATTAGCAATTCAGCAACACTGACATTGTAATCTGGCACAAATACTACCTAGAAGTGATAAAGGAGAGGACTCTTCATGTTAAAAGTGCAATAAGTAATCACATGATGAAACAGATGCAGAAATATCACAGATTGAAAAAAAAAAAAAAAAGTGACCTCTAACTGCTAGAAAAAAATAGCTTGTCTCAAAATCAAAGAAAAAAACTTTCAAGATAAATAATCAAGTTAATACCTTCAACAGATCACCGATTTCTGGATCATGATTTATAGTAGCACCAACATCTGTGATAAATTTTACAATCCTCTTGGCTTGCACATATGTGGCAAAAGCTTTTCCCCCAAATATGCATACTCGAGGAACGAAGTTAGTCTTTCTTTCTGCAGCTGTCATTTCTTTCATCTTCTTATACCGATAAATGATGCCGAAGATATTTAACAGTTGTCGCTTGTACTCGTGAATGCGTTTTACCTGAGAATTGGTTGTTTAATTGACAAGTGCATGGTACTTCATCCAAGAACGAAGAATGATTCATATAACTAAGATAAAGCTAATTAATCTCATGGCCAGAACTGAAAAACAGAGAATAACACACCTGAATATCAAACATTGCATCTGGGACAACAGAATACCCCGTCTTTTCTTTGAGAAAGGAGACAACTTTAATCTTGTTGCTCCTTTTTGCTTCCCTCCACTCATTTTGAAGATCTTCATTATCAGCAAACTGTGTGTGGTACCCATAGTTCAGATAGAACGTAAGTCTAACCTTTTTGGGAAAATACACTCAGTTCGAAATTGGAACTGCTTTGTAAATAGACTTGAATGTTAAATTACTATAATACCCACAACTTAAAACACCCATTTTAGTAAATATGTTGTATTTTAATATTATATTTATTTATTTGTTCAATATCATATTAAAAGCTGACACCTTTAAATATTGATGGGTAGTAACTTTTCCGAAGGGTTGTAACTTTTTTATAGAGTTGTGACTTTTTCAATGAGTTATGACATTTCCGAAAAGTTGTAACCTATCTAAAGGATTGTGACTTATCTAATAAGGCACAATAAGCACCTTTTCATACTATACTTTGTTGTCTATAAATATGGGGATTTTCTCACAGTTTGAATTTTGTATGCTTTTCTATTCTTCTTCTAAACACAAGGAAGATTGTGATAGTAGTTCAATAATGTAATTACAATATTTTATGTTGCAAAATTAAATAGATCAACAAAAATTGATGCAGCAAGGAGAATGGAATAACTCAACTTCAAACGAGAACACTATCTAGATAATTTATATATACTCATTTTCATAGCCATAAATATATTTTTGCAACAACTTCAACTTAACAAAAAGTTCAATAATTTTTTGTTGCATAAACTACAACTTGGTGTTCAAGTTGTGAAAAGTCTCAAACTGTTGGAGAGAAATGAATTGATCAAACACTTGTTTCAAGAGTCCAAATATGTACTCATTTTCATTACGATAAATATATTTTTACAACAACTTCTACTTGACAAGAAGTTCAATGATTTTCTGTTGCACAAACTACAACTTGGTGTTCAAGCTGTGAAAAGTCTCAAACTGTAGGAGAAAAAAGATTTGATCAAAATCTTGTTTGAAGTATCTAAACTAGATTTAATAAGTACTCCTCTGCTTCCAATTTATTTGTTGTACTTTTATTTATACTCAGTTTAATATGAATGTTATTTTTTCTTGGTTGTTGGGGGTGCATATTTAAGACCACAAAGTTGAAAGATATTTATATATATATATATATATATTTAATTTTTTTTGATAACCGAAAAATCCGTCTGTGACCCGCCCTTGGACCAATCACAGCCTTCTAAACTCGGTGGATAATGGGCCCGCCCCTATACCCTTCTCCACTTAAATATCGGGCTTCGCTTTGCATGCTGTGGGGCTTGAACCTGCGACCTAAGCCACAAATCCTCCACCTTTTACCACTTGAGCTAGGCGTTGGGCAAATCTATTAGTTAAATTTTTTTTTTTTTTTTTTTTGAGGCTGGTAACATTAATCTATTAGTTAAAATTTCATATGAAATTTAAATTAGACAAATCTATATCTACCTTTTTTATCTGCTATACTAACTTAAAAGAATGAACTACATAACTTAAATGATAAATTATTATAATACCACCAACTTAAAACATTAAATATAGTATATCTTATATAAAAATATATTTTAGTTTCTTTATTTATATTATATTATATTATATTAAAAACAGACACCTTTTCACATTGAAGGGTTGTGACATTTCCAAAGAGTTGTAACTTTTTTGATGAGTTGTGACCTTTTCGAAGGGTTGTGACTTTTCTATACGGTTGCGACTTTTTCGAAGAGTTGTGACTTTTCTAAAGAGTTGTGACATTTCCAAACGATTATGACTTTTCCGATGATTTGTGATCTTTTGAAGGGTTGTGACTTTATTAAAGGGTTGTGACACTTTTTTGATAACAATAAGAAATTTTTTTATGAACTACCCTTTGTTGGCTATAAAAATAGGGGTTTCCTCAAATTTTTAAACTATAATTTTTTGAAGTTTTTCATTGTTGTTCTTCTTCTTAGAACATCCAATTTAGTATATCTTCTATATTTTATATATTTACTAATTTACTTATGTTATATTATATTATATTAAAAGAAGACGCCATTTCCCATTGAATGGTTACGACTTTTCCAAAGAGTTTTGACTTTTCTGATGAGTTGTGACATTTCCAAATGGTTGTGACTTTTATGATAGAAACAATATGCACATTCTCATACTACCCTTTGTTAACTATATATGAAGGGGTTTCTTCACATTTTTAAACTACGATTTTTTTTATGTTTTCTATTCTTCTATTCTTAAAAACTCATGTTTGATTTTTAGACGTTGACAATCTCAAAGTTCAATGATATTTGAACATTCCCTAACATATGAATGTTAATTAATATAATACTCAAACTAAAAATATCAAATTTAGTACTCCCTCCGTTTCACAAAGAATGACCTCCTTTCCTTTTTAGTCAGTTTCAAAAAGAATGACCTCTTTCTTTTTTTGGTAACATTTTAATTTCAGCTTTCCACGTGGCATGTTTAAGGCCATAAGATTAAAGGGCAATTTTGTACATTTGACATAACTTTAATTTAGGATCATAAGACTCAAAAGTCTTCTTTATTTTCTTAAACTTTATATCAAGTCAAACTAGACCATTCTTTGTGAAACGGAGGGAGTATATCTTTATATTTTACCTCAATATTTATTTATATTATATTATATTAAAAGTAAGAACTCCAACAATACAATAATAACAAATTAATGCACTATGGGGGCGGGAGGAGAAAGTATACTTAAGAGGATGTGTAACTAAAATATTTTAAAAGTAACTTATACTTTATCATTCATTTTATAATTTTTTACTTAATTTTTTAATTTAATAATATTCACATTATTATTATTATTATTAATGTAACACATGGTTTGATATTCACGTGCAACGCACGTGCATCAAAACTAGTATTCTTAAACATGCCAAGTCAAAAAAGGCAAATGAAATACCTTCTGCAATTCTGCCAACTTTTCAGTTTTCAGGACCCAATCCTCTGTACCAGTCCACTTAGTTATGATGGCACTAAGAGGAGGATTGCAGAAACGAATCCATCTTCTTGGAGTCACTCCATTTGTTTTGTTTTGGAACTTTTCCGGCCAGAGCTGTGAATGTTAAGAGTAAGATAATACATGAATTAAAACTCAGTTTGACCAAAATCACTGATCTGATACATATCAAAGATTCATACTAATGATGCTTACCTTATAGAAGTCATTGAAAACCTCCTCCTTCACAATTTCACTATGGATCTCAGCAACTCCATTAACAGCATGGCCGCCCACAACACACAGGTTGGCCATGCGTACCTTCTTAGGTGGTATAACAGCTGGTTCCGGACTCACAGGAGTTTTCTTGTCAATGTCTTTTTCTGCAGCTGCTTCTGTCTTCACACTAGTTTTCTTACCAGCGTCATCTTCATCATTAATCACAACTTTATCAGAAGCTTCAACTTTGTCATGGACTTCTACTGTTTCAGTATCATCATCAACTGAGATTTCAGGCTTAATAAATAATTCAGCAACAGAACTGGGAAGATCAAAATTTTCTAAAATTCTCATTGTAGTCAACTTTTCCTCCAATTTGTTCAGATCCAGTGAACCATATTTTGATACAATTTCATGTACCAGCTGTTAGGATAGCACACAGCAGAAATTAGTCAAAATAGTTTAACTTGCATGACCAAATAAATTTGTTAAATTTGTAGCTCCATCACCTCCTCGTCAATTGCCTCAATGATTTCGACATGTCTGGGAAGCAGTTTCTGCATCAATTCATAACTCCATTTCTCCAGTGCCTCAGGCAAAACAGTATGGTTTGTGTAGGCCACAGTTCTGGTAAGTTTCCAGCATTAAGGATTTCAGTGTTTCTAATAAAAAAATAAAATTGGAGGTATTGTTTTATGTTTAAAAGTAAAAGTGTGTTATCTCCTGTCATTTTGATGTTCAAAACTAATTCAGATGATGTGGAACTTAAAGTTTAGTAATAAGATCTCATACTATAGTATCACTTGCATCATGTATTTAAACAAATTCAGATGATGCTTCCGTACAGTATATTCAGCACAAACCTCAATTTCCCACATGCAAAGCTTGTAACTTTCAGTACCTTTGAGTAATATTCCAAGCTTCGTTCCAATTCAAGCCCTTCAGATCTATCAATATTCTCATCAGCTCAGGGATACAAAGTGTAGGGTGAGTATCATTCATCTGCACAGCAACTTTTTCAGGAAACTCTTCCCACTTAATACGATCACCTGATCTCCTCTCAAATCGAGAAATAATATCTTGGAGAGAGGCTGAGCATAAGGTATATTGTTGCTTCAGCCGAAGGATCTTCCCCTCCTCTGATTCATCCCCAGGGTAGAGTATGTAACATATCTGATGTTAGAGAAGAGCTAGCTTAGACCAGTGTTTTTGAGAGCGAAGCGCTAAAGCGACAAGGGCTTGCTTTGCTTAAAGCAGAAGTGAAACACAGTTCTAAAAGAGTACCAAAATAAACCTCACGGATAAGTAAAATAACTAAATAAAAAGAGCTCAACAAAATGACACATAAGCAAATCTTTCAATTTAAAAAACTAAAAAGTAGACAGCCAAAAATCCTCCATTGGACATGCAAAATAAAAACCAAGACATAAATCGATCAACATCCGATTCTTCTTAAAGATTGTCAAAACCTCTTTTATCATCATCATTATATTGCTCATCATCTTCTCTTTCACTACAACCTCAAAAGGCGATGTACCTATGTGCCGCTGCAGTCCATCACTTAAAGCGTATAAGAGATCCCTTCTAATAAAACTGGCTTAGCCATCTAAATTAATTTTGTGCTAAGTATGTTACTATGTCCCTAATGTATATGAAGAGACCGAAAATAAGAGTAGGTTAAAATGTGCCTAGGACAGTAGGAATATGAATATGAAATCTGTAATGGAGTTAGTTAATCTAGGAGATGGAACTCGAAGAAGATGATAGCCAATTCAGGGTTATAATGGAGAATTGAGGCTTAATTGAATGTAGAAGAGAGAGAATCAGATATTACTTCATGAATGAATCCAATTACATATAATGGCTATATTTATAGAAACGAAACTAGCAACTGAAATCTGGAAATCTAACTGCTACAGTCTAACAACTTCAACTACTTCTAACTAACTTCCCACGTCACCTAACTAACTTGCCGACTCAGCTAGTTCACAGTTAAACTTGTATCACTGACATTTTCAACTAAAAGAGTATTATCGAAACAAACTTGAAAGGGAAAAAGAAAAGAAGAGTAGGTTAATATATGCCTATAGGAACATGGATATTAGGTCTCTTGACATTTTCTACAAAAACATAGTCATCAGTCTCTTGCCCATCATTAAAAAAAAAAAAAAAAGGCAAGAAGAAAACGAAGAGTATATTCAACAAAGAAAAAGAGAAAAGAAATAAGAGTAGGTTAAAATGTGCCTAGGACACATAGAAATACAGATATCAGGTCTCCTGACATCTTCCACAAAAAAAATAGTCATTGGTCTCTCATTGGGTCAGTGTTCTGATCATCCAGTGTATAATAGTGAAGTACTACTTCTGGTCAATTTAGGAAACAGATAAATGCATCTCTATAAAGTCCACTGGCTATGATGCAACCAGGAATCATGTCCTACAACTGTTGTTGGTCCGAAGATGCAGAAGTGTTGAGACTGAAAACTGAGAAGGCTCATACTGAAGCCCAAATTCACATTAAGAAAAGGCAAATAGAATATAAAACTGTAATACAAATTAATAGATTAAGTGTACCTTCTCAGCGTTTGCTTGGGCTTCACATGCTTTGGTGTGCTCTCCAGCATTGAAGGCAGATAAATCAAAATCTGCTGATGGAACCTGTGTAGACCACAGTCGAAGGCTGATTGTGGTTCTGGTCTTATACCCTGGTATGGGAACATCATATGCAACTGCCTTTATATCCTCTCCACCAATCCAATACCTCTTTCCATCTGATCCTGTAGAGACTTTTCCATAGAATTTGATAGGATATGAAACATCATTCCTCACAACTTCCCATGGACTGCCAATCTGCATGGACAACCAACAATAATGAACATCCACATTGCATGAACTAAGTAAAAGTAAATAAGTCATAAAGAAAGAGAAGAAAGGAATATCAGAAGCTCTAAAGACAAGAGGAGAACAGTAAGCGACAAGGATATAAACTATCTAAGGACGTAAAACACATGTGAAATCAAGAACTGAATAAATAATAAGCATACTTCAAGCCACTCTTCTGCCACCTCCTCCTGACCGTCTTTTGTAATCCGTTGCTTAAATAAACCATACTTGTACCTAAGTCCATAGCCCCATGCTGGGTAGTTTAGTGTTGCCAAAGAGTCCAGAAAACAGGAAGCAAGGCGTCCCAAACCCCCATTTCCAAGAGCAGCATCTGGCTCCTGTCAATAATGATTCAAAAATTAACAAGTAGTCAACTCCAAATAAAAACATAAAGACACAACAAGTATGGCATGTATGGCTTCTGACTATTATAACAGTCGATGCACAAAGTCACAAATGAATACACATAGTCCAACTGTTGTCGAGTAAAACACAGAAGAATTTGGAAAACTAGGCAGTTTTTCTGATGCGTGAAATAAAAGTCACACTGACCTGAGAAGCCACATTTTCTAGATTGTGGCCAAGGTTTTTCAAAGCTTCCGCAAATGCACCAGTAAGCTCCAGATTACCAATTGCATTTAACAATGCTCTACCCTAAACAGTAGATAGGGCATAAATTAAACTCAGCTCGCATAGAGTTGTTTGTGCATAAATTTCAGAAACTCTCATGTGTAACAGTAAATATACAGTATAATTTGTTAGCAATATCAAACGGATTAATTTCTTACTAGATATAATTTAAGGTCACTCTGCACGGTCATAAAAAAGAGCAAAGAGAAAGTAAGATTAATGAGATACCTGCAGAAATTCCATGGATAGATAGTACGCTTGCTTCATGTTCAGCTTTTCATAAACATCATACGTAGCATTCCAATTAATAAGGAGCGAATCTCGAACACTTTGAGCTGTTGCAAAGAATGCCTTAGGGAGCTCAAACCTTTCAGGAGAGAATACAGGTGTGAATTCTGCATGGTATTTGATACTTGAGGTAATAGATGCGGCATCAGGAGCAAAAGAACTCAGATCGCTCTCACCACCTATATATATATATATATATATATATATATATATGTCAAGCAATGGAATAAACATAAATCATGTAAGTAATAAATTGGAAGGAACTGATGGAAATACAATCGTGTACAGCAAGTTCTCTGGAAGATATTTTTCTGAGCTATCCTTAGAAGTTCCATTTAGCTTTGAAATAACCATTAATCTCTTGTATATTTTTGTCAAATGATGGTTTAATCATATTATGTTAATAGTTTAATTTCAAAAGGATAATCATGATTGTCATAAAAAAAAATAATTCAAAAGGATAAATATTTTGACAAGTTTGTACAATAAGCACAGGAGCACAAATTTGGTAACAACAGGCAAATCCCTCTTATAAGTTTTTCAATTTACCGAAAATCTAACCATGGCTCTGCTTATTTTGGATAAGAAAACACAAGTTAGTCGCAATTTTCTGTTTCATATAATAAACGAGCTTATCTCTTTCAAGAGGTACATTCAAAAACTTCCAATAATTCCTAAGGTCCATACATCAAGTTTCTGATTCTTCATTATTATGTACTCCCTCCATTTATACTATTTAGTAAGTCTTCCAATTCCAATATCGTACCTGGCAAGTGTAAGACCACAATATTTCAAAAACTTCACACTTGTTTAATTTAACACCACAAGATTCAACACTCTCCATTAATTTCATAAACTCAGAGCTCAGTCAAACTAAGACATTTAAATTGGGAGTACAAATGAATAAGAAGGCAAGAGTGCTTTAAACAAACATAAAATTTGATCAATAACACTATTGGAGGATCCAAACAAACATTTTTTTTTCTAACCCAGGAAATGTAGAGACAGATGGATCTCAACACAGCAGTCCATGTATTGAAAAAAAGTTAATGTATAAAATGTTGGTTCAGTTACACATTTTGAATATTGAAATAGATATCAAAATTTGATATTGAAATAAATTGTAGAACATGAAAATAAGAGTGAGACCTTGTTCAGTAATGGGATGGTGAATTTTGTCAGTCAAGGTGTTGTTGAGATGGAAAGAACGTTTGTTGGGTGTCCGAAAATGGGAGGTTTTGGTAAGGAACAATTTGGAGGTTGTGTTTCTAGAAGTGAAATGGATGAATCTGGAATTGGAGCCGTAATGGTTGAACAAGTGTGCTCCATTTGCAGTCGCCATTTTCTGCTCTCTAGGCAGCTCTAGCTTTTCGAATGAGAGTGATAAGAGAGTGAGGATTGTGGAGATTTATGGAGAAGTCAATTATTGATTTTGATTCATCATACACAGGAATTAAGTGTTGTGTTGTGTTGCGTTCTCTTATGGAAATGTCACCCCTTTTTTTATTTATCACGAAAATCTCCTGCACTACTCCACTTCTCTCTCTTATATTTGTCCATTTCCCACAAATCCCTAACTTAATTACTTACCCACACTCTAATAGTTTGCATATTTTACCACATAATATAGGGTCAACTATTACATATAATCTGTTCTACATACATTGTATCAAAATAAGATTTGTATATATTTTGGGTACATAACAAATCTTTTCGCCTCTTTTTCATCTCGCTTGCCGCTGTGATACATACATATAGACAGTGGTGTACGCTGAAATTTTTGCAAGTTGTATCACCACTGCAAATGTATCATTCTTTTTTAGGCAAACTAAAATAAAGTGAACTGTATAAATTGGAATAGAAAGATTGATAAATTTATTATATCTTCTTTTGATTATAATAAATTTAATATTTTTAAAAATATATTTGAAATAATTACTATAGTTAATAATAAGAATAAATTAAACTTCTTAATAATATATTAGTAGCTTCTAATTTTTTAAATAAATATTTTTTTAATATATGGGCCAAATAAAAATTGTCGGAGAAAAGGTTAGTGATGTGGATCTTACTCTACCTAATGCATTGGGTAATGATCTCATGAGATTCGCAACTTGTGCGGTTCTTTCGTTTTTCAGAACATTAGGAGCATAAAAAATCCAAATTAAAAAAAAATAGCAAAAGATACCCTCCACGGATGATCCAGAAATTTTCCTATTATTTTCTCAACTGAAATTTCGATATAGAAGGATCTCTTTATTTCTTAACCGCGAGTTCTCGCATCATTTTCTTGAAAAGATATTATATCACCGTAGGAGAGTTTAAAATGAGTAATGTTAACCATTCCATTATTCACACAAACCTAAATTATTTGAAATGGGATAATTTCATCCTATTCGTGAGTATAATATTTGGTCCAAAAATTGCTATTTCCCCTTTTTGTGTAAATAATAATAATGTTTGATCAATTTAATTTATCTCCATTATTTCATAGATATATACTGCATTTCTTCAATATATCATATAAACAATAATTATATTTCTAAAATTTAAAAAGTTGATTATGTTTTTTTATTTAATTTTGTTAAAATTTGAACTCTCGTTTATCAAATTTTTCATCACATTTCGTTCATCGTCTAATTGCATGTTGGCATGTTGGATATTGGAGAAGAGAAGAAAAAAGAGTTGAGTGTCAGTTTAGAAGAAAAAAGATTCTAGTCAAGTACTATTCCCTCAAGTAATGTTCAATGACTCTTAAATCAATGTCATGATAAAATAAATTATGATTGAGATTCATTTCAAATCTTATACTTATCAGAAAAGTCAAAAATAATAAAAATAAAGCTAACAGTATCCATTAAAATTATTTGTGATCATTGACTCTTGAAAAGATTAGTCGACAAAACGTAAATAAATTTAAACTCAACGATAAAATATTTATATTTTTTAAAAAATCATCTAATTAAGATGAACCTAATCATAAGGAATTAAACTATCATATTCTACAAACTTCATACAAGTATAAGAAATATGATCTACTTCTTTCACATTAACAGCATGCTCTCAAGCATCCTATATTTGTTAATCTTGTGTACGATGGATAAATTATTATTTTTATGTTCATCCAATTTAATTGACAAAATATATATCAAATTTTGGGAGTTGAATTAGAAAAATAATATTGAGTAGTGTTTTTTCGATAAGTATCTAGTGCATTTTAATGAGTATCATTAGCTTCACTTTTATCATTTTTGGCTTCTTCTGTTAAGTGTAAGATTTGAAATGAGTTTCAACCATAAATTATTTTATTTATGATCTACTCTAAGAGGCCATTGAACATTACTTGAGGGAATATTACTTTACTGGATCTTTTACCAATTTAGATAGGCTTATTGTTTTTGACTTAGTTTTATCCTTTAAGCTTTAAAATAAGCATTTTGAATCATTTTTTTAAAAAGTATATTCAAACACTTCAAAAATATTTTAATATTATTTTAATTTAAAAATACTTAAAATAAATCAATACAAACAAAACTGTATCAAATCGCTACCACTTGATGTGAGATTTTTGAGAAAAGCGGACGGGTGAAAATATGGTGATCGTTAATTGCTTTGTGGGCCGAGGCAAGAGAGTGACCGTTCATTTGGTCTTCACAAAGATATTAAAATCATGGAAATTGTACTATTGTCTTGTCTTCTTACTATATGCTATAAACTTATTATGATTTCACAAGGGTCATTATCAGAAAACCAATATCAACATGATGAGACAAGTGCAGGGGCCACCAATCACCATGGCATTTGCTTCAATTTTTAGAGGAAAAGTTTTCAATCAATAACGTTTATAGAGAAGTTGTAAAAGGAGTACTCATTAACCAATATCAGAAGTAATAGATAATATACTATCATAATAAACAAATAAACAACGAAGAAAATGACAATATTCTTTTTGATATTTAAAAAGAACACTTTCAATTGTACTTCTTGGAATACCTTTATAATCTGGGTTATACAATTCCCGAATATAATGAATAAAACCAGGATGTGAAGGAAATGAAAAAGGCAAACCACAAACAGCAACCATTTTAGCTAATTCTCTACGTTCTTTTTCTTTACTATATGTGCGGTGTGTGCTTCGGCCAATCGGGTTAGTCATATTTAATACACTTTGAACCATATTAGAACCTCCAACTCCCATAGAATTTTCAGGTATGGTATTCCATTTCTATTAGCCCTTTCTATATCATCTAGGCGAGCAAATTCTTTATTACACTTTCTCAAATGCGTTCTTAGTCGTCCCGTTCCCCCTTGTGTACCCGTAGTCTTATGTTTCATGGTCAATTTACATTTCGTGCAAGTAATAGTAGTTTTTTCCTCATTTTGTACAAAAAATTTTCATACTAAAGATCTTTTAACACGTACAACGACCTTTGAAAAAGTAGGTAAAGGGGGGACTTCATCTTGTTCCGGTAATTCGGTAGCCGGACTAGTAGGGGTAGGGGTCTCATCATCTTCATCATTTATTTCTACTTCCTCATCTAATTATTCCTCAAATTAGTAAAACATCTATTTAAAGTCTCATGATCTACTTCATTTTCGGAATTAAATTCAATAGGTCGTGACATAAAAGAAGTTTCATCAACATGAGTATAATCATTAGTATTAATTCTAAATCTAGGTGGCAAATATTTAGAACTAGAACTACTTCCTCCTCCCTTATTATTTTTTCTTTCCGACATTGGTCTTTTACCACTATTTCTTTCCGAATTCATGTTCAAGTTTAAAATAATTAAATATTATGAAAAACAAGCAAGGTAATATAACAAAAAAATAAAATAACTTAATTAATAAACAAATAAAAAATTAAAGTTAGAACGAATGTACCAAACATCTACGTAAAAGTAGACATATAACCAAAGCCGGAATTGAGAGATGCCAATTGAAGCTTCCGATTTACTTCAAATAAATCTCCGAAATCCGAACTCCAAGTCAATATCACAAAATAATAATTATGAATTTATGAGAGATTGAATATTGAGAGATTTTGTAAGATGTTAATGAAATAGTTTGTGAATTTGTGATTTAAATAAAAGAATATGGGTGTATTTATAGTGTTGAGGGGTTAGAGAGGGGTGGGGGGCAAATTTAGCCGTTTTGTGCCCCAGCACAACGGCTAGAAGGTCCAACGGCTATTTCTAACGTTCACATTAAAAAATATATATATTAAAATGGGAAAGCGGCCTGCACCGGATCAACCGACATGAATCGGTCTTACGAACCGGATCAATCGGATAAAAACCGTGTTCCGTTTGCACTGGTCCCGGTACCCTATAAGACCGGTTCAATCGGTACTGGACTTACTGGTACGGGAACCGAACCGGATCGGCCAAAATCCTGTCCATTTGCTAGCCTTACTCCTAGGTTTATTTCCTCATAATTTCAAGGTTTAACGTCATGTTTATGACACCCCTTGGTATCCTTAATGTAATCCTATAAATAGTAGTATTGAGAATAATGTTGAATACACTTGAAAGAAAGAAATTTGTCTTATATTGTGCCTCTTGTCTTATATTCTTGTTTTTTCATCTTTATATTGCTCTTCTGTTTTTAAGTTTTACAACATTAACTTTATGACAAAAATTGTTCATAATTTCATTTCAAGTTTATTTTACTTGAATTTGGCTCGTGATAGCAAGTTTAATGTAAGTTGTCCACATGTTATGGGAAAAAGATATGGATGGATCCATATTTGATCCGGTGAAAAAAAGAAGGATCCATATTTGATCCAACATAAATAAATTAATTAGTCATCCAAACCGTTTATGGTTGGACGATTCTATCGGCACTATGCCACAAATGTTTGTACTGCTTTCTTTTCCCCCTCCAATTTTAGGAATCATCCATTTTGATGGATGAGGCAGTATAAGTCTTGTTTCATGATATAATTTAATGTCACCAAAACATTAAATCAAGGAGAAGCAGAAAATGAGACTCTTCATCTCTTATTATGTGGTAATAACATCATCCTCTTACACATACATTATATACCTTCATCACATGATAAAACAGAAACAACTCAGTGAAACTACTCACTGTGCCTTTGTTATTTTTCATTCACTTCCCCCTCTTATGCTATTTCCACGGCTTCAATGTTCCAAATGTCTTTGGCATATTCATGGATTGTTCTGTCACTGCTGAACTTGTACGATCCCGCTGTATTCAAGATTGACATCTTTGTCCACCTCTGACCAAGTGATAAACACAAGTCATTTTTTAAAAATATTTTAATGATCAAAGTCAATAGCATACACAAACACGTGAGAAACCAAACAAAATATCCACAACGAATTGCAACAAACTGGACTTACTTTCTGGTCGCGATATGCCTCATCAACTTTCTCTTGGCATTCTATGTAACTGGGGAAGTCCTTGCCCACAAGGAAATAGTCAGCACGCCCAAAACATTCATTTCCTTCCAACGATCCAATTAGGTCATCATAGTTATAAGAGCCAAAAGCACCGCTTCTAACAAATTCCTTCACCTCTTCAAAACGTTCATCAGGTACAAACTGCAAAAGAGAGGAAATAAGATTTTCGTTCAATAACTGAGCAAGGTGACCATTCAAATGCATCTAAGAAGAAACTTTAGGGGTGGTTAGTGGTAAGGAAATAAAAGACAAATTTGACCAATAGAAAAATATCAACCAAGAAAAAAGAACATTGATCAACATGTCACTCAAAAGAGGGGTGAGCTTTACCTTTCCGTCAGCTCTTTCTTTTCTAAGCCCTGCAATTTCATGAGCTTGAGCACCAAAGAGAAAGAAGTTTTCTTCTCCAACCTCTTCCCTTATTTCAACATTAGCGCCATCCAATGTACCAATTTGGATACAACCGTTCATTGCAAACTTCATATTACTGGTTCCACTGGCCTCCATTCCAGCCGTACTGGGGATAGGAAGAAAGAGTCAAATATACATATAAATCTCTACATAAAGCTAAAAACATAAAACCAAATGAAAATATTAGATTTTTATGTGCAGTTATCACATTACTGAGAATGAATTGGCTTGGATAAACATTTTCCACTAGTAGTTGCCCCCTTTAAGTATCATTAAGTGACAACATAAAATCATCATTTTTTCTAAAAGGAACATTAAATCTTCAATTTTCATGAACCATTAGTTGGCTGCTACCAAAGTTTTCCCAATGAAATAGACTAGCCACTGCCCAGTAGTTCCCTTTAAGTTTTATTTTGATACGTAAAATTGATGTTACTAGGCCATATAAGTATTGATCTGTTTGTGTCAAAAATTGGGGAAAGCGTTAACCGCCATCAATAAAAGAGAAGGAGCATGAAGATCCAAAAGTGCTACCCCTATTCCCAGCCTTCGATGTATAAACAGGATTCAGCTGAAATTTTCACATCATATGCATTCACCACTGCAGACATGTTTGGAAAAACTGATGTCGTCCACACAAAGGCAGGACACTTTAGAGAGAGTATAACTGCATAAGGACAGGAATCTTAATGGTGCCCAAATTACTATATTATCACATATAGTAGGATCATTTTGTAACAATTGAAATTCCAAATAGAACATACACAGTTTACTGCCAGGACAATCAAATAAAGTGGTGCTGCTTTGTGTGTGTGAATGAATCAGATGATCTCTGTCATGTCACACCACTTGACTATGCATTCGATTTGATACATATATAAACTATGCATGTGATGAATATTATAATAAATATAATAACAGTATTGTAGCATGATATCACTCTCAACACCCGAGTTATACTAGTGATGAGAACTAAGCAGCTAATCGTCCAGTTATGTTCGCACAAAGCCACAAACAAATTTAACATGGTATAGAGTTGTTGGATCAATTGTTACCAGTGGCAGCACAATTGAAAAGAAAGATGGGAGTCAGTTAATTACCTGATATGTTCTGATAGATCGCTAGCAGGAATTAGCAATTCAGCAACACTGACATTGTAATCTGGCACAAATACTACCTAGAAGTGATAAAGGAGAGGACTCTTCATGTTAAAAGTGCAATAAGTAATCACATGATGAAACAGATGCAGAAATATCACAGATTGAAAAAAAAAAAAAAAGTGACCTCTAACTGCTAGAAAAAAATAGCTTGTCTCAAAATCAAAGAAAAAAACTTTCAAGATAAATAATCAAGTTAATACCTTCAACAGATCACCGATTTCTGGATCATGATTTATAGTAGCACCAACATCTGTGATAAATTTTACAATCCTCTTGGCTTGCACATATGTGGCAAAAGCTTTTCCCCCAAATATGCATACTCGAGGAACGAAGTTAGTCTTTCTTTCTGCAGCTGTCATTTCTTTCATCTTCTTATACCGATAAATGATGCCGAAGATATTTAACAGTTGTCGCTTGTACTCGTGAATGCGTTTTACCTGAGAATTGGTTGTTTAATTGACAAGTGCATGGTACTTCATCCAAGAACGAAGAATGATTCATATAACTAAGATAAAGCTAATTAATCTCATGGCCAGAACTGAAAAACAGAGAATAACACACCTGAATATCAAACATTGCATCTGGGACAACAGAATACCCCGTCTTTTCTTTGAGAAAGGAGACAACTTTAATCTTGTTGCTCCTTTTTGCTTCCCTCCACTCATTTTGAAGATCTTCATTATCAGCAAACTGTGTGTGGTACCCATAGTTCAGATAGAACGTAAGTCTAACCTTTTTGGGAAAATACACTCAGTTCGAAATTGGAACTGCTTTGTAAATAGACTTGAATGTTAAATTACTATAATACCCACAACTTAAAACACCCATTTTAGTAAATATGTTGTATTTTAATATTATATTTATTTATTTGTTCAATATCATATTAAAAGCTGACACCTTTAAATATTGATGGGTAGTAACTTTTCCGAAGGGTTGTAACTTTTTTATAGAGTTGTGACTTTTTCAATGAGTTATGACATTTCCGAAAAGTTGTAACCTATCTAAAGGATTGTGACTTATCTAATAAGGCACAATAAGCACCTTTTCATACTATACTTTGTTGTCTATAAATATGGGGATTTTCTCACAGTTTGAATTTTGTACGTTTTCTATTCTTCTTCTAAACACAAGGAAGATTGTGATAGTAGTTCAATAATGTAATTACAATATTTTATGTTGCAAAATTAAATAGATCAACAAAAATTGATGCAGCAAGGAGAATGGAATAACTCAACTTCAAACGAGAACACTATCTAGATAATTTATATATACTCATTTTCATAGCCATAAATATATTTTTGCAACAACTTCAACTTAACAAAAAGTTCAATAATTTTTTGTTGCATAAACTACAACTTGGTGTTCAAGTTGTGAAAAGTCTCAAACTGTTGGAGAGAAATGAATTGATCAAACACTTGTTTCAAGAGTCCAAATATGTACTCATTTTCATTACGATAAATATACTTTTGCAACAACTTCTACTTGACAAGAAGTTCAATGATTTTCTGTTGCACAAACTACAACTTGCTGTTCAAGCTGTGAAAAGTCTCAAGCTGTTGGAGAAAATGAATTTGATCATAAACTTGTTTGAAGAGTCCAAACTAGATTTAATATGTACTCCTTTGTTTCCAATTTATATGTTGTACTTTTATTTATACTCGATTTAATATGAATGTTATTTTTCTTGGTTGTTGGGGTGCATATTTAAGACCACAAAGTTGAAAGATATTTATATATATATATATATATATTTAATTTTTTTGATAACCGAAAAATCCGTCGTGACCCGCCCTTGGACCAATCACACCTTCTAAACTCGGTGGATAATGGGCCCGCCCTATACCCTTCTCCACTTAAATATCGGGCTTCGCTTTGCATGCTGTGGGGCTTGAACCTGCGACCTAAGCCACAAATCCTCCACCTTTTACCACTTGAGCTAGGCGTTGGGCAAATCTATTAGTTAAATTTTTTTTTTTTTTTTTTTTTTTTTGGTAACATTAATCTATTAGTTAAAATTTCATATGAAATTTAAATTAGACAAATCTATATCTACCTTTTTTATCTGCTATACTAACTTAAAAGAATGAACTACATAACTTAAATGATAAATTATTATAATACCACCAACTTAAAACATTAAATATAGTATATCTTATATAAAAATATATTTTAGTTTCTTTATTTATATTATATTATATTATATTAAAAACAGACACCTTTTCACATTGAAGGGTTGTGACATTTCCAAAGAGTTGTAACTTTTTTGATGAGTTGTGACCTTTTCGAAGGGTTGTGACTTTTCTATACGGTTGCGACTTTTTCGAAGAGTTGTGACTTTTCTAAAGAGTTGTGACATTTCCAAACAGTTATGACTTTTCCGATGATTTGTGATCTTTTTGAAGGGTTGTGACTTTTTTAAAGGGTTGTGACACTTTTTTGATAACAATAAGAAATTTTTTTATGAACTACCCTTTGTTGGCTATAAAAATAGGGGTTTCCTCAAATTTTTAAACTATAATTTTTTGAAGTTTTTCATTGTTGTTCTTCTTCTTAGAACATCCAATTTAGTATATCTTCTATATTTTATATATTTACTAATTTACTTATGTTATATTATATTATATTAAAAGAAGACGCCATTTCCCATTGAATGGTTACGACTTTTCCAAAGAGTTTTGACTTTTCTGATGAGTTGTGACATTTCCAAATGGTTGTGACTTTTATGATAGAAACAATATGCACATTCTCATACTACCCTTTGTTAACTATATATGAAGGGGTTTCTTCACATTTTTAAACTACGATTTTTTTTATGTTTTCTATTCTTCTATTCTTAAAAACTCATGTTTGATTTTTAGACGTTGACAATCTCAAAGTTCAATGATATTTGAACATTCCCTAACATATGAATGTTAATTAATATAATACTCAAACTAAAAATATCAAATTTAGTACTCCCTCCGTTTCACAAAGAATGACCTCCTTTCCTTTTTAGTCAGTTTCAAAAAGAATGACCTCTTTCTTTTTTTGGTAACATTTTAATTTCAGCTTTCCACGTGGCATGTTTAAGGCCATAAGATTAAAGGGCAATTTTGTACATTTGACATAACTTTAATTTAGGACGACAGATTCAAAAGTCTTCTTTATTTTCTTAAACTTCGTGTCAAGTCAAACTAGACCATTCTTTGTGAAACGGAGGGAGTATATCTTTATATTTTACCTCAATATTTATTTATATTATATTATATTAAAAGTAAGAACTCCAACAATACAATAATAACAAATTAATGCACTATGGGGGCGGGAGGAGAAAGTATACTTAAGAGGATGTGTAACTAAAATATTTTAAAAGTAACTTATACTTTATCATTCATTTTATAATTTTTTACTTAATTTTTTAATTTAATAATATTCACATTATTATTATTATTATTAATGTAACACATGGTTTGATATTCACAAAAACCATTAAGATATAATTTTGAAGACCAATCAGAATTTAAAATGCATATAAATGAATTATTAGAAAATAAGTATATACAAGAAAGCAATAGTAAACATAATAGTCCAGCATTCATAGTAAATAAACATAGTGAACAAAAAAGAGGGAAAACTAGAATGGTTATTGATTATAGAAATCTAAATGCAAAAACTAAAACATATAATTATCCTATACCTAATAAAATATTAAAAGTAAGACAAATACAAGGATATAATTACTTTAGTAAATTTGACTGTAAATCAGGATTTTACCACTTAAAACTAGAAGAAGAATCTAAACATTTAACAAAGATTCAACTGTACCACAAGGTTTTTACGAATGGAATGTTCTACCATTTGGATATAAAATGCACTGTAGATATCAACATTTTATGGATACATATTTTAACCAACTAGAAAATTGTATAGTATATATAGATGATATACTATTATACTCAAGAACAAAAGAAGAACATTTAAAGTTATTAGAAAAATTTATACATATCATAGAAATATCAGGAATTAGCTTATCAAAAAAGAAAGCTGAAATTATGCAAAATCAAATAGAATTCTTAGGAATTCAAATAGATAAAAATGGAGTGAAAATGCAAACACATATTGTACAAAAGATAAATAATTCTGAAGAATTATTAGACACTAAGAAAAAATTACAATCCTTCTTAGGATTAGTTAATCAAGTAAGAGAATATATACCAAAATTAGCAGAAAATTTAAAACCAATACATAAAAAATTAAATAAAGATATAGAATATCACTTTGATGAACAAGACAAAAAATATATCAGAAAAATAAAACTAATGTGTAAAGATTTACCAAAATTATACTTTCCAGATGAAAATAAACAATTTACTTATATAGTAGAAACAGACTTAAGTGGCCATAGTTACGGAGGAGTATTAAAATATAAATATATAAATGAAAAAATAGAACATCACTGTAGATACTATTCCGGATCATATACAGACCCACAAATAAAATGGGAAATAAATAGAAAAGAATTATTTGCCTTATATAAATGTTTATTAGCTTTTGAGCCATACATTGTATATAACAAATTTATTGTTAGAACGTATAATACATGTAAAATGGTGGATAACTAAAAGGTACAAGATTCATACAACAAAAGAAATAAGAAGATTAGTGGTCAATATATTGAATTTTTCATTTACAATTGAAGTTATAAAAGCGACAAAATGTGATTGCAGATCACCTCTCAAGAGAAAAATATTGAGCAGACAAATACAATGGATCGGATATTAAACCTCCTAACTACACTTTGCAAAAAGTGGATAGTATGGAAGGTGAGATACAAAAGCTCAAAGAGCAAGCTAGTAGTCGTGACATGACGTAAAAATGCGAGCTACGTCGATCGGAAGACGCGTTAAAATTCCGAGCTAGAAGGAGACGTTGGGAAACTCCTAAAACCCATAACGTTTGCTTAAATGCGAGTGCAGTACATCCGAGCTACAAAGAAAATTACAGAAGAAAAAAGCTATCCAAATACAAATATGAATAAACTTTTTGATAAACCATATACAGCTCCAAAGATACAGAAATCCGTACCTACTCCTCAAACTAATACATACAAAAACAGCCTAGCCCAACAGAAAAATACATATACCCATATTACCCGTACATATACAGAAAATATTTATAAAATCCAAACTTACCTAAATAAAAACCCCAGAGCTATAAATCCAAAAGAACCAAATACCGATTATATTACTCAACACCTACAAGGTTATAACAAACTAGTTGCCCTTCCAGGTACAAATACAAACTTAGTTACAACTTGTTACAATTATGGACTACTCAAAGATGTTGTACACAATACAGGAGACGAAATTTTCAAGATACCTAACTATACAAAGCATTCTTAACCTACAAACGAATTACTAAAGGAACTCTATTTTTATAAAGTTCTATACATTTCACAGAAATACTATATGACGAAATAAAACCAGTTATACAAGTAATAAAGATTGGTTTGACCAGAGATATGTTAATACCGGAAAAGATAGAAAAACAAGATGAGATACCTATTGTAGATATTCCTGATTTTTACGCCAATAAAAGAGTTATCGGAATAGCTACAATATTAACGGAGTTAGCGAATAATTATCTAAATAACAATACAATATGGAGTTACTACAGTAGAGATAATACAATGATATATTCAAACCGAGAAACAAGAGAAGGAGATATGGAAGAAATACGTCGATGAATCGAGTCTCCTAAAACCGTAAAATATACCAACTACACGAGCTATCAAGAAAAATTTCATTTCACGATATTATTGACAAGATATTGCACAACTATTAGCAGAAATACTCGAGCATATATGTTCCAAGTGTCACGGAGAAGATAATGAAGTTCCAACTGCAAATGGAATAAAATACCAAATACAAAGACAAAGAGATAGCCACTGATAAAGACAAAATTACAAAACAACAAGATAGACGGAGACAACTATGTAAATTAGTCTAAAGTAGAACAGGAAGCTTATCTTCCTTTTTTAAAGTTTTTTGTTCTCTTTTGTAAAGTAGAAGTAAAGTTGTTTGTATTTATTAGGAGTCACCGACAGGATACTATTGATGAATAGTAATCAATAGTAAAATGTCAATTATGTGAATAGTAAGAGTCAAGTCACTGTGTAAATAGTAAAGGTCAGTCACTATTCATGAATAGTAGAGGTCACCTACTGTTCATAAATAGTAGTTTGTAAATTTTGTATATATATGTAAGTTGGGAGAAGAGGAAGATCATCCTCAACTCCATCCTCTTCCACAATTCTCTCTTCCGCAACTACCCCCCCCATATTATCTCGGCTGTAGTAACTCCATATTGTATTGTTATTTAGATAATTATTCGCTAACTCCGTTAATATTGTAGCTATTCCGATAACTCTTTTATTGGCGTAAAAATCAGGAATATCTACAATAGGTATCTCATCTTGTTTTTCTATCTTTCCTAGATAACATATCTCTGGTCAAACCAATCTTTATTACTTGTATAACTGGTTTTATTTCACATATAGTATTTCACAGAGTATAGAACTTTATAAAAATAGAGTTCCTTTAGTAATTCGTTTGTAGGTTAAGAATGCTTTGTATAGTTCCAGATCTTCAAATTTCGTCTCCTGTAGCTGTACACTGCATCTTGTAGTCCATAATTGTAACAAGTTGTAACTAAGTTTGTATTTGTACTGGAAGGGCAACTAGTTTGTTATAACCTTGTAGGTGTTGAGTAATATAATCGGTATTTGGTTCTTTTGGATTTATAGCTCTGGGGTTTTATTTAGGTAAGTTTGGATTTTATAAATATTTTCGTATATATGCGGGTAATATGGGTATATGTATTTTTCTGTTGGGCTAGGTTGTTTTGTATGTATTAGTTTGAGGAGTAGATGCAGTTTGTATCTTTGGAGTCAGTATGGTTTATCAAAAAGTTTATTCATATTTGTATTTGGATAGCTTTTTCTTCTCAGTAATTTTCTTTGTAGCTCCGGATGTACTGCACTGCATTTAAGCAAACGTTATGGGTTTTAGGAGTTTCCCAACGTCTCCTTCTAGCTCTCGAATTTTAACGTCTTCCGATCGACGTAGCTCGCATTTTTACGTCATGTCACGACTACTAGCTTGCTCTTTGAGCTTTGTATCTCACCTTCCATACTATCCACTTTTTTGCAAAGTGTAGTTAGGAGGTTTAATATCTGATCCATTGTATTTGTCTGTTCAATATTTTTCTCTTGAGAGGTGATCTGCAATCACATTTTTGTCAGTTTTTATAACTTCAATTGTAAATGAAAAATTCAATATATTGACCACTAATCTTCTTATTTCTTTTGTTATCAATCTTGTACCTTTTAGTTATCCACCATTTTACTGTGTATTATCTGTTCTAACAATAAATTTGTTATATACAATGTATGGCTCAAAAGCTAATAAACATTTATATAAGGCAAATAATTCTTTTCTATTTATTTCCCATTTTATTTGTGGGTCTGTATATGATCCGGAATAGTATCTACAGTGATGTTCTATTTTTTCATTTATATATTTATATTTTAATACTCCTCCGTAACTATGGCCACTTAAGTCTGTTTCTACTATATAAGTAAATTGTTTATTTTCATCTGGAAAGTATAATTTTGGTAAATCTTTACACATTAGTTTTATTTTTCTGATATATTTTTTGTCTTGTTCATCAAAGTGATATTCTATATCTTTCTTTAATTTTTTCTGTAATGGTTTTAAATTTTCTGCTAATTTTGGTATATATTCTCTTACTTGATTAACTAATCCTAAGAAGGATTGTAATTTTTTCTTAGTGTCTAATAATTCTTCAGAATTATTTATCTTTTGTACAATATGTGTTTGCATTTTTACTCCATTTTTATCTATTTGAATTCCTAAGAATTCTATTTGATTTTGCATAATTTCAGCTTTCTTTTTTGATAAGCTAATTCCTGATATTTCTATGATATGTATAAATTTTTCTAATAACTTTAAATGTTCTTCTTTTGTTCTTGAGTATAATAGTATATCATCTATATATACTATACAATTTTCTAGTTGGTTAAAATATGTATCCATAAAATGTTGATATCTACCTGGTGCGTTTTTATATCCAAATGGTAGAACATTCCATTCGTAAAAACCTTGTGGTACAGTGAATGCTGTTAAATGTTTAGATTCTTCTTCTAGTTTTAAGTGGTAAAATCTGATTCTGATCAAATTTACTAAAGTAATTATATCCTTGTATTTGTCTTACTTTTAATATTTTATTAGGTATAGGATAATTATATGTTTTAGTTTTTGCATTTAGATTTCTATAATCAATAACCATTCTAGTTTTCCTCTTTTTGTTCACTATGTTTATTTACTATGAATCTTTGGACTATTATGTTTACTATTGCTTTCTTGTATATACTTATTTTCTAATAATTCATTTATATGCATTTTAAATTCTGATTGGTCTTCAAAATTATATCTTAATGGTTTTTGTGTTATTATACTATTTTTATCTATTAGTTCAATTTTTACTTTTGTTTTATGTTTATCCCATCCTTGTAATGGGTTTTCGTTATATAATGAATTTAATTTATTGTTTATTGCTTGTATTTTATCTACTGTAAATATTATAATTTCTATTTTATGATCATTAGTTGTTACATTTTCTAATTTTTGGGTAATTTTTTCACTTCCTTTTATCCATGGTGTATTTTTTCTGATTTTATTATTAACTCTTTTTGCTCCTATCTTGTGATTACATATGGTAGTGAACCACCAATGCGTTTTTGTTATAGTGTGTGGATATAGTTTTTCTAAAAAAGGCATTCCTAATAATATATCTTTATTTGTAAATTCATAACTATAGATTTCTTCGATTATTAATATTTTATCCCATATTTGTGTTTTTATATTTCTAGCTTTATGTGTTATCATGCTTCCTTCATTATTAAATCCTGTTACTATTAATGGTGTTTTTAATTTTTCCCATTTACTATCTGGTAGACAATTATGTTTGCACATGTTTGCTTCTGCTCCTGTGTCTATCATAGGTGTGTAATATCTATTATAATATCCTTCTATAATTATTTTTGCTAAAATATATATTTTTGTCATTATATTAAGATGTTGTTATTTTATCATATAATTGTTCTTTTAATAATTACTTTCTTAGTTTCATAAGTTATTGTTAATTGTTTATCATCTAAATTATATGGTCTAACTGTTTCTAGCCATTTTATTCCTAAAGTAATATTATTATTTCCTTGATGTATTTTGAATTTAATTTTTATTGGTATTCCTCCAATAATTAGTTCTTGTTCAGTAGTTTCTTCTATATTTACCAAGGCTCTAGGTAATTCTGTGTTTATATTTTCTCCTGTAATTATTTCATGTTCTTTGACTAATTCTCTTATAATTTGGTTTTCTGTTTGTCCTGTATTTATAGTTATTAAATATTTTCTTTGGTCTAATATTCCTGTAATATAATATTGGTATGGTTGGATTTCATCTTGTTGTAGTTCTTTTAACTTAGGTATTAAATCATAATCTAATCTCCTAGATGTACTAGTTCTTGATGATGAAGGTGTATCATAGCTTAATCTTTTAGATGTACTTAATCTTTCTTTTACTATCTCTAAATCTTCTTCAATATCTAATTCCTTATAACTGTAATCATTATTATCAATTACTGTAATTATTTTATCAAATGGATTTTCTATTTTGATTTTTTGAATCTTATTTTTTGCTGTTATTTTATGTTTTGTAGTTAATACATATAAATTTTTACATCTTCTTTGTAAATATTTTACTTCACAGTGCTAATTCTAGTCTGACATTTTCCAAAGATAGTACTAGTGATTTATCTATATTTTTGTCTTCTATTTACTCTTGAATAATTTGCACTTATAATAAATTTAAATTTTTGATATATTAGATTTCCTCTAACTGCACTTATTATGCTTTTTTCTATAGGTTGAATTATTCTATCATCTGCTAAATATAATTCTATAGGTGTATCTATTCCTTCTCTAAAACATGCTTTTATTAATATTTCTGTTGCTCCTAAATGTACGTATTTTATTGGATTTTTTGATTTTAAATCTTGGATTTCTTTATTAATTATTTTTTTATTTATGATAGGTATTTTAGCTTTTCCTTTAATATATTTACAATCTATTACATGTTCTTTTTGGCTTATTACATAATATTCATCTTGTTTTAATTTGAATAAATTTTTAGTTTAGGTACTTCTAATATCTTATCTATGCTTAAGTCTAATTCTTTACCTTTTATTTGTTCAAACATATTATTGTCAAATATTATTTTTTGTTCTGTATATTCATTATCTTGGTATTCTTCTTTACTTATTATTTTTATGTCGCTTTCAGTCATAATCATAATCATAATCAGAAGATGACTCTATTTCTTCTTCTAATTCAATATCTGTAATTTCGTATATGCTATCTTCATTTTCTAAGTCATAATCTAAATAATCTATCTGTTTGTATGTGTCGTTTTCTATTATTATTTCAGTTATTTGTTTCTTTTTTAAGTCTTTTGGTAATTTACAATCTCTAGCTAAATGTCCTAGTTTTCCGCAATTATAACATTTACATTCTGTTATATTTTTCTTAACTCTATGTGGTCTTTTATGTTTATAATTTTTTATATAATATCTTTTTCTTGGGATTTTATCTTTATATTTTGTTTTGAAATGTTTATATTTCTTTATCCTTTTCTTGTATTTATATGGATTTTTACATCCAAATTGGGGTGCTAATTTATTTGTACAATATTTTAGGTTTTTTACTAATATTTTTTCTAGTTTTAATTCCTCTTTATGTTTTTCACATAGTTTTATAAACCATTGTTGTAAGAATTTTACTCTAGCTCCTAGTGTATCTACTGTATTTGATTCTTCCCAATCTTTTATTATTCTTGAACTAAATGGTTCTGGTAATTTTGTGTAATATAATTTTCTTATTTCTTTACTTTCATCATTTGTATATATTCCTTTATAGTAATATTCTCTAAATGCACATGTATATGCATCTATATAACTCATTTTACATATTGCTAATTTATTCATTAAATTTCTGTTTATTATTTTATCTTTCTGTTGTTCCTCTATTTCTGTTGTCATACTTCCAAATTCATTTCTAATTGATATTTCATATTTAATTAATATGTCTATTGCTGATGTTGCTATGTCATTATTAAGTTTCGTATTATTTCTTAGTGTTTCTAAGCTTATTGGTGTTAAATTTTGTAACCATATTTTTACTGTTCCTATAAGTGTTCTTTCTATATATCCTGGGGCATCCATTATTGATATTTTGTTGTCTATTAATTGTTTTGATATATAACCTATCCATAATTGAATTGTCTTATTTGTATCTGCTACACAGTCTAAATCTAAGAAATTATTTTGATCTGTAGTTTGTCTAGGTATCCAATTTTTATTTAATCTTTTATCCCATAAAACTTTATCTCTATTTTCTTTTTCATAAGTATAATATGTTGGGGTTGTATCAATTCGTGTTTTAGAATTTGAAGTACTAGGTTTCTCATCTAAATTTCCTACATTTATTTCTATATTTTTATCTTTTTCTATAAGATCAGTATATGTTTCTGAATATGATTCATAATTATTTTCTGAAATATTATAATTTTCTTCTTCATTTATTTCATTTATTTCTTCTATTTTTAATTCAGGTAATTCTTCTGTTTCTTCTAACATTGTTTTCATTTTTTCTATTTCTTGATTTAACTTTAATTCTTCAGTTCTTCTTTTATATTCTTCTTTTGCTTTTAATTTTTCTTCATATAATTGTTTAAGTCTTTCTAATTCTTTTTGTAATTCTTGAATTCTAGTATCTTTTACTTCTTCTATTTGTTTAATTTCTTTTTTAGCTTGTTCTCTAATTTTTTCAATTTCTTTTCTTCTATCTATTTCTTCATTTTCTTTATTTAATCTTACCATTGTTGTTAGACTATCTTCTAATTTTGCTGATTCTTTATCTGGCATTAGATATAATTGGGTTCCTATTTTTTTATATCTTCGTTCTAAGTTTGAGTGTATTATTTTTATTTCTAATCCATCTAGACCTTTATATATCTTTTCTTCTACAGCATATTCTTCTTTATTCATTATAAGTTATGTTGATATTTATAGTCTAAGTGTTGTAATTGTAGATCTAATAAGAATATCGTTTTTCTTTGTGCTTTTATAGATTTTTGGCATACTCCTGCCCATATATTTTCTTCTAGTCTATTTTGTCTAAATCTTAATTCGTGTTTTAGTTCATTAATTTTTTCTAATAATTGTTCTCTATAAGTTTCATCCATTATAAGTTTGAAAACATTTTTTCATAATATCCTTGCTTTTTTATTATAAGATTTTGTATTTCTTTTATATTTTCTGAAATATATTCTAAGTATTCCATATCTTGGGTTCTTCGATATATTATAATATTATTTATTAAAAGTTTATTTAGTAGATCTAAATCTTCCATAGTTTGTAACCAATATGTTAGATATTCGTAATTTATCATTATTCTGAACACAAGTCATATAATTCATATATATTTTGGATAGTTAGTTCTTGCCAATTTTGTTCTATTAGTTCATTTATTCGGTCTAATTCTATTATTTCTTCAATAAGTAAAAGGTCGTAAATTTCTCTTTTTATGTCAATATTTAATGTTCTAAGGATATATAAAATAAGTATTTTATATTTATCATCTCCATTTAGTAAGTATGTAGGTACCATTTTCATAATTTCTAAACAAGTTTATTCCTTCTAACCTTCTTGTTTGTTATTATCAATTATCAGATTATATTAAAGTTATCCTAAATAAATTCTTTTGGTCACTACTATGATTTTCAGCTTCAATCAGTTACCCTAACAGCGCCTTCAACTGGTACGTACTTCCCCTCAAACGGCTTCTCTTTTGCCTAACTGGGTTTCCGGTTTCGGATGGCATATTTCCCACATGCAAAGCTTGTAACTTTCAGTACCTTTGAGTAATATTCCAAGCTTCGTTCCAATTCAAGCCCTTCAGATCTATCAATATTCTCATCAGCTCAGGGATACAAAGTGTAGGGTGAGTATCATTCATCTGCACAGCAACTTTTTCAGGAAACTCTTCCCACTTAATACGATCACCTGATCTCCTCTCAAATCGAGAAATAATATCTTGGAGAGAGGCTGAGCATAAGGTATATTGTTGCTTCAGCCGAAGGATCTTCCCCTCCTCTGATTCATCCCCAGGGTAGAGTATGTAACATATCTGATGTTAGAGAAGAGCTAGCTTAGACCAGTGTTTTTGAGAGCGAGAAGCGCTAAAAAGCGACAAGGGCTTGCTTTGCTTAAAGCAGAAGTGAAACACAGTTCTAAAAGAGTACCAAAATAAACCTCGCACGGATAAGTAAAATAACTAAATAAAAAAGAGCTCAACAAAAATGACACATAAGCAAATCTTTCAATTTAAAAAACTAAAAAGTAGACAGCCAAAAATCCTCCATTGGACATGCAAAATAAAAACCAAGACATAAATCGATCAACATCCGATTCTTCTTAAAGATTGTCAAAACCTCTTTTATCATCATCATTATATTGCTCATCATCTTCTCTTTCACTACAACCTCAAAAGGCGATGTACCTATGTGCCGCTGCAGTCCATCACTTAAAGCGTATAAGAGATCCCTTCTAATAAAACTGGCTTAGCCATCTAAATTAATTTTGTGCTAAGTATGTTACTATGTCCCTAATGTATATGAAGAGACCGAAAATAAGAGTAGGTTAAAATGTGCCTAGGACAGTAGGAATATGAATATGAAATCTGTAATGGAGTTAGTTAATCTAGGAGATGGAACTCGAAGAAGATGATAGCCAATTCAGGGTTATAATGGAGAATTGAGGCTTAATTGAATGTAGAAGAGAGAGAATCAGATATTACTTCATGAATGAATCCAATTACATATAATGGCTATATTTATAGAAACGAAACTAGCAACTGAAATCTGGAAATCTAACTGCTACAGTCTAACAACTTCAACTACTTCTAACTAACTTCCCACGTCACCTAACTAACTTGCCGACTCAGCTAGTTCACAGTTAAACTTGTATCACTGACATTTTCAACTAAAAGAGTATTATCGAAACAAACTTGAAAGGGAAAAAGAAAAGAAGAGTAGGTTAATATATGCCTATAGGAACATGGATATTAGGTCTCTTGACATTTTCTACAAAAACATAGTCATCAGTCTCTTGCCCATCATTAAAAAAAAAAAAAAAAAGGCAAGAAGAAAACGAAGAGTATATTCAACAAAGAAAAAGAGAAAAGAAATAAGAGTAGGTTAAAATGTGCCTAGGACACATAGAAATACAGATATCAGGTCTCCTGACATCTTCCACAAAAAAAATAGTCATTGGTCTCTCATTGGGTCAGTGTTCTGATCATCCAGTGTATAATAGTGAAGTACTACTTCTGGTCAATTTAGGAAACAGATAAATGCATCTCTATAAAGTCCACTGGCTATGATGCAACCAGGAATCATGTCCTACAACTGTTGTTGGTCCGAAGATGCAGAAGTGTTGAGACTGAAAACTGAGAAGGCTCATACTGAAGCCCAAATTCACATTAAGAAAAGGCAAATAGAATATAAAACTGTAATACAAATTAATAGATTAAGTGTACCTTCTCAGCGTTTGCTTGGGCTTCACATGCTTTGGTGTGCTCTCCAGCATTGAAGGCAGATAAATCAAAATCTGCTGATGGAACCTGTGTAGACCACAGTCGAAGGCTGATTGTGGTTCTGGTCTTATACCCTGGTATGGGAACATCATATGCAACTGCCTTTATATCCTCTCCACCAATCCAATACCTCTTTCCATCTGATCCTGTAGAGACTTTTCCATAGAATTTGATAGGATATGAAACATCATTCCTCACAACTTCCCATGGACTGCCAATCTGCATGGACAACCAACAATAATGAACATCCACATTGCATGAACTAAGTAAAAGTAAATAAGTCATAAAGAAAGAGAAGAAAGGAATATCAGAAGCTCTAAAGACAAGAGGAGAACAGTAAGCGACAAGGATATAAACTATCTAAGGACGTAAAACACATGTGAAATCAAGAACTGAATAAATAATAAGCATACTTCAAGCCACTCTTCTGCCACCTCCTCCTGACCGTCTTTTGTAATCCGTTGCTTAAATAAACCATACTTGTACCTAAGTCCATAGCCCCATGCTGGGTAGTTTAGTGTTGCCAAAGAGTCCAGAAAACAGGAAGCAAGGCGTCCCAAACCCCCATTTCCAAGAGCAGCATCTGGCTCCTGTCAATAATGATTCAAAAATTAACAAGTAGTCAACTCCAAATAAAAACATAAAGACACAACAAGTATGGCATGTATGGCTTCTGACTATTATAACAGTCGATGCACAAAGTCACAAATGAATACACATAGTCCAACTGTTGTCGAGTAAAACACAGAAGAATTTGGAAAACTAGGCAGTTTTTTCTGATGCGTGAAATAAAAGTCACACTGACCTGAGAAGCCACATTTTCTAGATTGTGGCCAAGGTTTTTCAAAGCTTCCGCAAATGCACCAGTAAGCTCCAGATTACCAATTGCATTTAACAATGCTCTACCCTAAACAGTAGATAGGGCATAAATTAAACTCAGCTCGCATAGAGTTGTTTGTGCATAAATTTCAGAAACTCTCATGTGTAACAGTAAATATACAGTATAATTTGTTAGCAATATCAAACGGATTAATTTCTTACTAGATATAATTTAAGGTCACTCTGCACGGTCATAAAAAAGAGCAAAGAGAAAGTAAGATTAATGAGATACCTGCAGAAATTCCATGGATAGATAGTACGCTTGCTTCATGTTCAGCTTTTCATAAACATCATACGTAGCATTCCAATTAATAAGGAGCGAATCTCGAACACTTTGAGCTGTTGCAAAGAATGCCTTAGGGAGCTCAAACCTTTCAGGAGAGAACACAGGTGTGAATTCTGCATGGTATTTGATACTTGAGGTAATAGATGCGGCATCAGGAGCAAAAGAACTCAGATCGCTCTCACCACCTATATATATATATATATATATATGTTAAGCAATGGAATAAACATAAATCATGTAAGTAATAAATTGGAAGGAACTGATGGAAATACAATCGTGTACAGCAAGTTCTCTGGAAGATATTTTTCTGAGCTATCCTTAGAAGTTCCATTTAGCTTTGAAATAACCATTAATCTCTTGTATATTTTTGTCAAATGATGGTTTAATCATATTATGTTAATAGTTTAATTTCAAAAGGATAATCATGATTGTCATAAAAAAAAATAATTCAAAAGGATAAATATTTTGACAAGTTTGTACAATAAGCACAGGAGCACAAATTTGGTAACAACAGGCAAATCCCTCTTATAAGTTTTTCAATTTACCGAAAATCTAACCATGGCTCTGCTTATTTTGGATAAGAAAACACAAGTTAGTCGCAATTTTCTGTTTCATATAATAAACGAGCTTATCTCTTTCAAGAGGTACATTCAAAAACTTCCAATAATTCCTAAGGTCCATACATCAAGTTTCTGATTCTTCATTATTATGTACTCCCTCCATTTATACTATTTAGTAAGTCTTCCAATTCCAATATCGTACCTGGCAAGTGTAAGACCACAATATTTCAAAAACTTCACACTTGTTTAATTTAACACCACAAGATTCAACACTCTCCATTAATTTCATAAACTCAGAGCTCAGTCAAACTAAGACATTTAAATTGGGAGTACAAATGAATAAGAAGGCAAGAGTGCTTTAAACAAACATAAAATTTGATCAATAACACTATTGGAGGATCCAAACAAACATTTTTTTTTCTAACCCAGGAAATGTAGAGACAGATGGATCTCAACACAGCAGTCCATGTATTGAAAAAAAGTTAATGTATAAAATGTTGGTTCAGTTACACATTTTGAATATTGAAATAGATATCAAAATTTGATATTGAAATAAATTGTAGAACATGAAAATAAGAGTGAGACCTTGTTCAGTAATGGGATGGTGAATTTTGTCAGTCAAGGTGTTGTTGAGATGGAAAGAACGTTTGTTGGGTGTCCGAAAATGGGAGGTTTTGGTAAGGAACAATTTGGAGGTTGTGTTTCTAGAAGTGAAATGGATGAATCTGGAATTGGAGCCGTAATGGTTGAACAAGTGTGCTCCATTTGCAGTCGCCATTTTCTGCTCTCTAGGCAGCTCTAGCTTTTCGAATGAGAGTGATAAGAGAGTGAGGATTGTGGAGATTTATGGAGAAGTCAATTATTGATTTTGATTCATCATACACAGGAATTAAGTGTTGTGTTGTGTTGCGTTCTCTTATGGAAATGTCACCCCTTTTTTTATTTATCACGAAAATCTCCTGCACTACTCCACTTCTCTCTCTTATATTTGTCCATTTCCCACAAATCCCTAACTTAATTACTTACCCACACTCTAATAGTTTGCATATTTTACCACATAATATAGGGTCAACTATTACATATAATCTGTTCTACATACATTGTATCAAAATAAGATTTGTATATATTTTGGGTACATAACAAATCTTTTCGCCTCTTTTTCATCTCGCTTGCCGCTGTGATACATACATATAGACAGTGGTGTACGCTGAAATTTTTGCAAGTTGTATCACCACTGCAAATGTATCATTCTTTTTTAGGCAAACTAAAATAAAGTGAACTGTATAAATTGGAATAGAAAGATTGATAAATTTATTATATCTTCTTTTGATTATAATAAATTTAATATTTTTAAAAATATATTTGAAATAATTACTATAGTTAATAATAAGAATAAATTAAACTTCTTAATAATATATTAGTAGCTTCTAATTTTTTAAATAAATATTTTTTTAATATATGGGCCAAATAAAAATTGTCGGAGAAAAGGTTAGTGATGTGGATCTTACTCTACCTAATGCATTGGGTAATGATCTCATGAGATCCGCAACTTGTGCGGTTCTTTCGTTTTTCAGAAGAAAAAAGAAAAGGAGCAAATCATTTTATCTTTAAATTATTTGAAATGGGATAATTTCATCCTATTCCTGAGTATAATATTTGGTCCAAAAATTTCTATTGCCCCTTTTTGTGTAAATAATAATAATGTTTGATCAATTTAACTTATCTCCATTATTTCATTAGATATATACTGCATTTTATCAATATATCATATAAACAATAATTATATTTCTAAAATTTAAAAAGTTGATTATGTTTTTTATTTAATTTTATTAAAATTTGAACTCTCATTTATCAAATTTTTCATCACATTCCGTTCATCGTCTAATTGCATGTTGGCATGCTGGATATTGGAGAAGAGAAGAAAAAAGAAATGAGTGTCAGTTTAGATGAAAAAAGATCCCAGTTAAAATTATTTGTGATCATTGACTCTTGAAAAGATTAGTCGACAAAATGCAAATAAATTTAAACTCAACGATAAAATATTTATATTTTTAAAAAAATCATCTAATTAAGATGAACCTAATCATAAGGAATTAAACTGTCATATTCTACAAACTTCATACAAGTATAAGAAATATGATCCACTTCTTTCACATTAACAACATGCTCTTAAGCATCCTATATTTGTTAATCTTGTGTACTATGGATAAATTATTATTTTTATGTTTATCCACTTTAATTGACAAGATATATATCAAATTTTGGGAGGTGAATTAGAAAAATAATATTGAGTAGTGTTTTTTCGATAAGTATCTGGTGCATTTTAATGAATATCATTAGCTTCACTTTTATCATTTTTGGCTTCTTCTGTTAAGTGTAAGATTTGAAATGAGTTTCAACCATAAATTATTTTATTTATGATCTACTCTAAGAGGCCATTGAACATTACTTGAGGGAATACTACTTTACTGGATCTTTTACCAGTTTAGATAGGCTTATTGTTTTTGACTTATTTTTATCCTTTTAGCTTTAAAATAAGCATTTTGAACCATTTTTTTAAAAGTATATTCAAATACTTCAAAAATGTTTTAATATTATTTTAGTTTAAGAATACTTGAAATAAATCAATCCAAACAAAACTGTATCAAATCGCTACCACTTGATGTGAGATTTTTGAGAAAAGCGGACGGGTGAAAATTTGGTGATCGTTAATTGCTTTGTGGGCCGAGGCAAGAGAGTGACCGTTCATTTGGTCTTCACAAAGATATTAAAATCATGGAAATTGTACTATTTTTTTGTCTTCTTACTATATACTATAAACTTATTATGATTTCACAAGGGTCATTATCAGAAAACCAATATCAAAATGATGAGACAAGTGAAGGGGCCACCAATCACCATGGCATTTGCTTCAATTTTTAGAGGAAAAGTTTTCAATCAATAACGTTTATAGAGAAGTTGCAAAAGGAGTACTCATTAACCAATATGAAAAACTTTTAAAAGGATCGTTTGGTTTGTATACTATTCTTGATTTAGTAATACAAAAAAAAATCTTAGTGCATGAATTAATAATACAAGATCAATTTCTATACTATGAGTTTGTTTATCCATCCATTGTTTACCTACAATCTAATATTATATCACAAAGAGAAAATACGTTTTATGTCTAGTTTTGAATATTTTTACGCGACGTAGCTTATACTTTGTGTATAAATACATGATTTAACTCATATTTGTGTATAAACACTTGTTATACACTATTATACATTTTATTTTATACAAGATTGATACATTATAAATAATAATTTTTTCTTGGATATAATATTATATATTAAACTAGCTGAAGTAATATTTTCAAAAGTGGTATGAAGATTTCCTTATAAGACAATAATAGATGCTCGTTTAACTTGTACATGTAATTTATTTATGAGAAAAGATAAAATGATAACCAAGCAAGGTATGAATTATACAAAATTTTTATAAGGTGAGTACAACTGAATTTTATGGGGGCAAATAATTAAGTAGGTGTTTGGACATGATTTACTACAAATTTGGAAAAAGAAATTTAAGTTGAAGTTGAAAAGGTTATTAAATGAGTATATCAAATATTTGGGTTGTAAGTTCTAACAAAGAAATTGGCCAGTATTTACCCATAAAACAGTATAGTTGAATTTTTATAGCAATTTAAGGACACGTGAGTAGATTGATCTTGCGAATGAAATAATAATGAAATAACTGAAAGATAAATGGCACGCCCCAAACTAAAGGGGTGCAACTAGCACCAAATGCCAAAACTTAGGCTTGAGCCGACCTTTGCTAAACCACTCTTTGGCGCATGACAAACGGATAGTCGAGAAAACAAATAATTATATCTCGACTTAAAAATAAGCCCTCAACCGACAAGACCCTTGTTAATTGCTCTACAAATAAAACAACGACTCCCAACAATTTATATAATGTAAGAAACAAGTAGAATAGAAGACTATTTGGGCTGTCAAGGCCACCATGGTATCTAAGAAAGTATAAACGTTATGGGCCGTCAAAGCCACCATGATCTCTATACATGAACTAAAAACATGTATGCAACTAACAAATATGTCAAACAACTATCAAACATTAGTCAACTAGAAAGCAAGGCCAACATGACCAGTAACGTGACTATACCAACCAACACACTAGTCTACAAGCCTCTATGAATTAACGCTTGGATAAGACAGAGCCTCGGCCAAATGGGCGGCTGTGCTACTCGGCATGTCAGTCTGGTCGTCACTCAAGATCTACAGGCATGGATGCAGTGTCCCCCAACAAAGGGAAATAATAAAAAATAATGTACTAAGCATGTAAGGTAAACTGAAGTAGCGAGGGTTGTAAAAATAAGATTACATCAACCAAAATGTCTGAAATAATACAATTACAATTCTACCTTCTTGAAGTAGCAACAACCGAATCCTAAATCGACAAGAAAATTATACCACAACGGTGAGCTCGCAATGTAGAGCAACTTCCATTGAACATCCGAGTTGAGAATCTAAGTATCCAGGGAGTATTGGAAGGTGGGTTTACCATTTCTGGGACTTCTACTGATTTTTGTAAAAAAAAAAAAAGACGAAGATGGTGGTCTCTTAAAAAGACCACCGACTTAGAGTTAAGGGGGCCGCTTAGAGCTACCTACTTGTGCAGCCTCATGGAAACATGAATAACTCTCTCTCTAATGTCTTATGGACTAGTGATTTAGTGTGTTGGATACAAGACTCGTATACCTTCGATTTTATAGGTAATGGGCCTTCTAACTACTATTATAATTGGAGAAAATTGCAGAAACATTTGACCAAAATTTCAGAGAAATTCCTTAACAACATTTACAATAACCTTTCCCGACTTTTATTTAGCAAGACTTCAATACTTAACATAAAAACTTTCTGTAATTAAAAATAACTCATAAACCATACTTCCTTACGTGTTAATAAGTCTTACTCTTGTTACAAAAGTACATATTAATTCCAACATTCAAATGGACGGGGTGTCATATCCTCCCCCCTTAGGGACATTCGTCCTCAAATGATGATAGTATTTTCTACATTATAGGAAACAATAAAAGAACCCATTTATTACATAAGTAACATGCTGGTCTACTCATTTGAAGGAACTAACGGGTGGGGATAATTGGACTTCATGTCCTCCTCAACTTCCCACGTGAGCTCCTCAACATTACGACTCTACCACAACACTTCTACTAAGATATATCCTTATTTTGCAAACTTCTAATTTGTCAATCTACTATGGCAACAAGGATTTTTTCATAAGATAGCTCCTTGGTACTATACGTGTTTGATCTCCAATACATTTCTGTAACATAGAAACACGAAAAATTGGGTGTACTGCTTTTAACTCTTGAGGTAACTCTAGCTCATAGGCAACTCGGCCTATGCGTCACATTATGCGATAAGGCCCAATGTACCTAGGGCTCAGCTTGCCCTTTTTTCTGAATATCATAACCCCCTTTATACGTGAAACTCTCAGAAATACCCAATCATCAACATCAAATTCTAAGTCCCGCCGCCTAACATACGTGTATGATTTGTGGCGGCTTTGGGCTGTCAATAACCGCTCTCTAATTAACTTAACATGTTCTATGGCTTGGTGAACTAAATCTGGTCCAAATAATTCTGATTCTCCAACCTCGAACCAACCAAGAGGGGATCTACATTTTCTTCCATATAGTTCCTCAAATGGAGCCATACCAATGCTAGAATGATAGCTATTATTATAGACAAACTCGTTAAGTGGCAAGTGATTATCCCAATTTCCTTTGAAATCTGACACACACGCCCTTAACATATCCTTGAGTATCTTGATCGTATGCTCAGCTTGGCCAAGGATGAAATGTGGTACAAAGGCTTACCTGCGTCCCTAGACTCTTCTGGAATGATTTCCAAAATTGGGCTATAAGTTGTGCCCCTTTATCTGAAATAATCGATATAGGGACACCATGTAATCTAACTATCTCTCTAATATATATCCCTGCATAATCCTCAGCTGAAAATGTTGTCTAGGCCGGCAAGAAATGCGTTGATTTAGCCTGTCGATAATTACCCATATAGAATAAAACTTTTGTCACGAGCGAGGTAAGCCTATAACAAAGTCCATGCGTATTGCCTCCCACTTCCATAATGGAAGAGATATCTCTTCACTTGTTGACAGTTAGGACATTGTGCTACGAACTCATCAATATCTTTCTTCATCCCAGGCCACCCGTAGATCTTTAATATCATGATACATCTTCGTAGAACCTGGGTAAATCGAATATCGATAATAGTGTGCTTCTACCATAATCTGTTGTCAATGACCTGCAACATCTAGAACACATAATCAATGTCCATATCTAAGGATTCCATCTTTTGCTGTATTGATGGATAATGACTCCTTCTGTTGAGATTTTTCCAGAGCTGCTCGAAGATGGGTTCCTCATGTTGTCGTGACTATACTTCGATGACAAGACATGATACGGATGTGTCCCTAATTGTGACTGTTTTATTTAAAAACTAAAAAGGAGATGGATTTTAGAGTCGCCACTTAATTTTTAAAGAAAAATTAAGAAAACTACTATTTTTTCAAAAGATTAAAATAGAAAATCTAATGAAAACATTAAGGGGCTTCGGGGTTCACATTAGCATTTCGGGAAGGGTTTGAAAGCACCCGAAATGCCTGCTAACATGCGATTATCCGATAATTAAGATATTTGGCTAACTAATTTAAAACAAAAACATGCTTGATTAAATAGAGGAAATAAACAACTTTCAAACTCATTAGGGGGAGGGAAATAAAGATATTATTTAAGTAGAAAATACTAGATGTTTTAAAGTCAAATAAAATAAAATATATTTATTTGATTTTAACAGTTATGGTTAAATCATCTTTTGGGGAATTGAATTAAGGAAAAACTTTAGAATTAACTAGCAAGTAAACAATTAAGTAAATACGAAAATGGATAAAACAAAGAGAGAGAGTGGGCGTTGGGCCCAAGTCTGATTTTCTGTTTGCCTGGACCAGTACTTGGGCCTAATTTTGTTTTGGGCCTTTGGCCCATTTAAATCATTGGTACCTGTCTTAGTCTAACATAAGAGAAATATTTTTCTTTTGGGCCTTAGGCCCAATTCTTCCACCTGTCCTAAGAACTAATTAAGATAATAATTAAAATAAAAGGGCTTAGGCCCAACAACAAAATACAAAACTGAATTTCGAGGCCTTTAGGCCCATTTTCCCATTTTCGTATACACTAGGTGTATACTAGCGTATACAATTTCGTATATTAGCTCCAAACACCTGTACGTCAATTCCAAGGACATGTTCTTCGATTCTTCATGGCTGGCCGACTCAATAAAGGTAGAATTGGGCCTCCGTGGCCCAATAAGAAGATGCAAGGATAGGAGACAAGTCCATGAGGACTCAGGCAGATTTCACATGCATAAAAAAATTTAAGCAAACTTATAAGTAACAACTCACATGATTTAATATAGGAAAATAAAGAAAATCGAATCATTGCTACAATCTAAGCATCACAGAGAGAACGAAACACTTAATTATGACCAGAATCAAGTAAATTGGTATGAAGAAATATCACTCATAAAGATACAATTATAAGCCAAAGACAATAGGCAGTAGCAGCCAAACATAAACACTAACTAAGCTTAAAATACGCATGTAACCCTTTGACAACTTTCTACATAATTTGACCAACTAAAACCAATTACAGGGCAAAGAGAAGTGAGCACGGGACCAAATCATGCAGTGCTACAAATTTCTACGACACTAGCACATAATAAGAGATCTAAGCAGTTAGAGAACCTTGAACAATTTACGAACTAATAGAAATGCTCCAATCAGCAAAGTGAATAGATTATATAAAATTTTGAAGTTGGAAAGCTTTACATAACATTAAGGAGATCCGTCAAGAAGAGTTAAAAGTAATCAAATAAAGAAAAGATACACACCATTCTTGTGAAACTCTTAAAGAAAGATTAACTATAACCAAGAATGATTAGGTCTAACAGGGGAAGCAAAATTCAATGCAATGACATACATAAGGATACTTTGAATAGGATTGCAAAGAGATGGAAAAGAATTACAATATGGACTGAGCTATTCTGTAGGCAATCAAATCTTTTATACTATTCCAGAAGCAGATAATGAAGGGACTAAAGGGGATAAAGAGAATGAAATAAAAAATTTGAGCTAATGACAACATTCGAACCCCATATCGGTTCACATCAAAATTCTGCCTAATACTTATGAAATAACAACATACACAAGAACACATTTTATGCTTCAAGCTATTAAGAACACTAACTCAAACCCAATTGCTTGGCTATCATGCGTAAACATAAACCGAAGAGCACAAAGGCATTCAAGAAAGGAAGAAAATAGACCAACAGATAATTTCAGTTCACACAAAATAGAACATCAAATTAAAGAGTTAGAGTCGCAAATAAGTTTACCTTTTTTGGTGCAACGAGCCGAGACAACGAGCTTGAGACCACGAGCTTTCACACTGAAATACGACCTTGTATTCTCAACACAGGGAGCGAAAACCAGGAAACTTGAGCGAAGATATTGAACAAACGTTCCATGGAAATCGAACTTTACCGAAAAAAGCTTGAATAAAAAGCTTTCTGAGTAGAACCTTAATGAGCTTGCACCAAAAAGGATTCTAGATTATCTAAATCGATTTCTTTATAAACTTATAGCTCTCTGTTCTATTCTATCTCTTTTCCCCAATTGGTTTTTGCCAACATTTTTCCCAACCCCCAACATTGAAGAAAATGGGTGGGCTGAAAATAAAGGGGGAAAACGAAAACAATTTGATGAATTTTTCAAATTTGAAATTTGAATTTCTCCTTGGATAAGCTTGCCAACCAGCTCGAGTTTGTACAATTCTCAACGGATTCAAAGAGGGAGTCGTCCGATTCTAGGAGCAAGGACAAACAAGAAAAGAGACGGGGACACGCGGACAATTCGAGAATATTCTCGTACTAATGGATAAGGAACAGGATAAGGGTCACACGATTTGGTGGACTGCCGGGTCGCGTTTGCACTGCTGGACTATTGTGGGTTTCACGTCTGGTTCTCGCGAAGAAGAAGAGTAATAGGGGTCAGTCGGTTTTGGAATTGCTGTACGTATTGTTGTTGTTAGAATGGGTTTGGGGTTGGGCTAAAATTGTTGTTTGAAGAATTTGGGGAATGAGCAGTTTGGGCTGTTGAAAATTTAGAAGAAAGGCCCAAAACATGGTTTTATAAAGGATTGAATGGAGGTAAGAAAGGGGCTAGATTTGTAATAGGAAAATAGCCACATGATTTGCAATTATGGCCATGGAATTAAGAAGTTAGTCGAATTGAATTTAATTTAGGGAATTTGACTAAAATTTAAACAAGACGAATTAATATTGATTAATTAACGAGCTTCTTAATTTTAATGAAATAAAATAATTCACTTAATTATAAACTAATAACTCAAAAAATATAAGTATTAATTAACTAAACCAATTAACCAACTATTTATTTAAGCCAAACTAAAATATTTTTGAGGCAATTTTTGAATATTCATAAAATATACTAATTATATACAAAATTGTAAAATATATACATATTTATTATTTAAAAAATATAAAAGTGACTAAAATTACTTTAAAATAACTTGAAAAATATTTGAATGTTATAGAACTAATTATTTCAAATAATTTGAAATGGAAGAAACTTGATGATTAGTATATATTATGGAGGTCCAAAATTGGGTGTCAACAGTGACCCCATCATCAGAATCTAACAACATAACCCCCAAATTAGCTAACTGATGAAGCTCTCGGGCTATCTCCCACTCTCCACTCCTAAATACGATAAGCTGCCTATAGATTTACAACTTAGGGCATCATCTACTACATTTTCCTTTCTAGGATGGTATATGATGTCCACATCATAATCTTTCAACAACTCAAGCCATCGATGTTGTCGTAGATTCAACTCCTTTTGAATGAAAATGTACTGGAGACTTTTATGATCTGTATAGATATTAACATGCATGCCATATCAGTAATGCCTCCAAGTCTTAAGGGCATGAATAACCGTGGCAAACTCTAAATCATGGGTTGGGTAGTTTTTCTAGTGCTTATTTAGCTTTCTAGAAGCGTAAGCAATTACCTTACCATGTTACATTAGAACAAAAACCAGCCCGATCCGTGAAGCATCACAATACACCACATAACCTTCTAGACCCTCTAACAAGGTCAAAACTGGGGCTGAAGTCAATCTATCTTTTAGCTCTTGAAAGCTCTATTCGCATGCTGCAGTCCACTGGAACATAGCTGCTTTCTGAGTTAGCTTAGTCAATGGTGCTGAAAGTGAAGAGAATGCCTCCACGAACCTCCTATAATAGCCTGCTAACCCCCAAAAAGCTATGAACCTCAGTTGGGGTCGTGGGTCTAGGCCAAGTCTTCACTACCTCAATTTTCTTCAAGTCAACTTGTATACCAGTATCTTATATAATATAGTCCAAGAAGGCCAACTAATGCAACCAGAACTCACATTTTGAAAGTTTCACATATAGTTTCTAACCTTAGATTATCCCAAGGACCACTCAAAGATGGTCTTTATGCTCTGACTCTAATTGTGAATATACGAGAATATCATCAACAGACACAATCACGAACATGTCTAAAATGGCCTAAATATGTTGTTCATCATGTTTATAAATATTTTTGGGGCATTTTTTAATCTGAAATACATCACAAGAAACTCAAAATGGCCATATTGGGTCCTAAAGGCTGTCTTTGGAATATCACTCTCTCGAACCGTACTTGATGACACCTTGAACATAAATCAATTTTTTGAGCAACATTGGGCATCATGTAGCTGGTCAAACAAGTCATCGATCCTTGGCAGTGGGTATTTACTCCATATAGTAACCTTATTGAGTTGTCGGTGATTTATACACATGCGCAATGACCCATCTTTCTTTCGTACAAACAATACATGTGTGCCCCACGATGACGCACTCAGCCTGGTGAAGCCCTTATCTAACAAGTCTTTAGTTTCTCCTTCAATTCCTTTAATTCTGCTGGTGCCATTTTATATGGAGGAATTGATATTGGCTAGATATATGGTAATGTGTCAATAGAAAAATTAATTTCCCATTCTGGAGGAATACTAGAGAGATCTTCTGGAAAGACATTGAGAAATTCATTAATCACCAGAATAAACTTTAAAGGTCGGCGACTCTAGGTCAACAATTTGCACCCTAACAATATGATAAATTCAACCTTTTGCAATCAATTTCCTCACTTGAATATATGAAATAAATATACCCTTTGGCTTCGGTGAATTACCCTTCCACTCTCAAACTACCTCTCCTAGAAAGTGGAATCTAACAATCTTTGCTCGACAGTAGACAATGGCATAACAAGATACGGGCCAATCCATGCCCATAATAATATCAAAGTCTAGCATCTCTAGCTCAATCAGGTCTAGAGAGGTCTGATGACCAACAATATCTACTATACAACCTCGATAAACCTTATTGGCAATGATAGAGTTGCCAACTAGGGTAGATACAACAAAAGGTAGTTGCAATGACTCTAGTACTATGGAAAACTTCTCAGCAATAAATGGAGTAACATACGACAATGTGGAGCCTCAATCTATCAAGGCATAAATAGAGTGAGGATAAACAATTAGCATACCTGTCACAATATCTAGAGAAGACTCAGAGTCCTATTGACCCATCAATGAATAAGTACAATCCTCGCCACTACTTGAACTAGGTACTCCCTCTCTCCCTCGACCTCTACCTGATGAAGACTTGAACTCTCTTTTAAGAATGTACTCATGTAGATGACCCTACTATTGAATTGACCCTCTTTCCTGGACCCTGCTGGTCCTTGAATGGGAAATATCTTTGTATATGACTCTCTTGGCCACAAGAATAACAGGTAGTAGAGTCCCGACGACATCCCCCAAAATGTGATCTACCACAAGTATTACAATGCGGTGCAATTGATATGTATTGCTCGGCTTGGCAGTACTACTGTAAGATTGATATTTGTGAACTCTATCCTTGACTTGACTATCCCCGATGATCATATCTGCTACCTTGAGACTATTGTGGTGGAGGCCTAGGTGGTGTACTAGAATACCTCGGTCTGGGACCCCATGAAAATCCCAGAAAGTCAGAAGGTCTAGTCCGCCTCTGTTGCCCCCTCTTAGCTTGCTTTGTCCCAAACTGTCGATGTCTAAACTCCTCCAGATTTTGAGCAACCACCTGAATATGAGAGATGTGAATATCCTTATTTTGTGCTGCTATGGTACATGCCTCCACATACTTCCGAGCTAACCCTCCTATAAATCTGCGTATCCTAGCATCCATCATATCTACAATCATCAATGCATACATGGCTAGGGAATCAAATCACAACCCATATTCCCTCACACTCATACTGCCTTGGCAAAGTGTTAAAAACTGGTTAACTCATGCATCTTGGAACTCTCAATGTAGATAGTGATCTAAAAAAGCCTCAATACAGTGATCCCAAAGGGTTGGGGTTTATTGGTCCATACCTCTCCCAACCATTTTACCATAGAACTGCCATGTCTCTAAGCCTGAATTGTGCTAACTCAAAAAACTTTGTAAGTGAAGTATGCATAACCTTGAAAATCCTACGTAGCTATTCAATAAAGTGGTTAGGATCCTCTCTACGGTCTGTCCCTGTCCCTGTATACTGGGAGGACTTAAGGCAGGGAGCTCTCAAACCATTAAACTCTTTGTCCCTTTAGAGGTCCGGCTATATCTGTCACCAATATCGATCGCTGAGTGGTTGTTAACTGAGCCAACATATAAACTGCACTCCTGAATTCCTAATCTATAGGAATAAAAGGAGCTGAAGGTGCTGGTGGAGGTAATGTGGGTCCTGGGGACTCCTGATGTGATGGTGGTGCTGGGGAGGGATGCCTAGATGTCTCCACTACCTCCTCTGGCTAAACTATCCTTGAAGGTGGTATTCGACTGGTAACTTCCCTTGTGGGTGCATATGACCTCCGGCCAACTATTGTTTGATAAATCACTAGCATTTCTTTCTTTGTACAAAATACAATTTAATCGTAAGACAAGGATCTGAACCCTTATGACTCAACCCTAAAGCATGATTTGAGAAGAAAAAGGATAAATTCCTGACTAATGTCTATGGCTTCTTATTTATAGAATGTGTGCACAACATGTTTATAAACAAGATTCTTTTAGATACGGCTTGCAGATTTCCTATGATACGACGTCGCTTTGATACCAAGTTTTTCAGGGTCCAAACTTAAGGGGTGCAACTGGCACCTAATGCCAAAACTTAGGTCTGAGCCGACCTTGCTAAACCACTTGGTACTGGCGCATCGAAGCCACAAATAGTTGAGAAAACAAATAAGTATATCTTGGCTTAAAAATAAGCCCTCCGCCCGCAAGTCCCCTGATAAGTGCTCTACAAATAAAACAACTACTCCCAACAATTTATATAAAGCAAGAGAAAAGTAGCATAGGAGCCTATTTGGGCTGTCGAGGCCACCATGGTATCTAAGAAAGTATAAATTCTATGTGGGCCGTCAAAGCCACCATGATCTCTATACATAAACTGAAAAAAGGTACGTAACTAACAAATATGTCAAGCAGCTATCAAACATTAGTCAACTAGAAAGCAAGGCCAACATGACCAATAATGTGGCTATACAATCCAACACACTAGTTTACAAGCCTCTATGAATATAATGCTTGGACGGGACAAAGCCTCAGCCAGATGGGCGGTTGTGCTACTCGGCATATCTGTCTTGTCATCGCTCAAGACCTGCAGGCATGAATGCAGTGCCCCCTGACAAGGAGAGTCAATAAAAAAAATAATGTACCGAGTATGTAAGGTAAATTGAAAGGTGAAACTGAAGTAAGGACAGGGGTGGACCCACGTATTGAGTTATAGGTGCTCGAGCACCCATTGACCCCGACGGAAACTTTACATCTCTATAGAAAAAATGCTGAAAAAATTATATGAGATATTCGTCAGCACCCATTAAACAAAATGTCATGTGGGTGCTTTGGTCGTGGAGTTGAATGCTAAGATTGTTGAAGCTTGAGATCAGGGGTTCGAATCCCGGCGAACCCCCTAATTTTTGTTCACAAAAATGAAACTTCTTCATAGTTTTTGACTTTTTTTTATACCTTTTCACAGACCTTTTGCTTATATACTTTCTAGTTTTTCCATTTCCTATTTTTTGTATTTCACTTACTAGCTAAAAAAAATATTAGCAAGCTTCTATAAAAAAAATTCTTTACTAGCAATTTCATGTTAAAGGAATTGAACACCCACGACCATCAAATCCTGGATCCACCACTGACTAAGGAGGGTTGTAAAAATAAGACTACCTCAACCAAAATGTCTGAAATAATACAATTAAAATTCTACCTTCTTGCAGCAGCAACAACCGGATCCTAAATCGATAAGAAAATTATACCACAATGATGAGCTCACAATGTAGAGCAACTTCTACTGAACATCCGAGTTGAGAATGTAAGCATCCATGTAGTATTAGAAGGTAGGTTTACCTTTTTCCTAGGACTTTTGCTGATTTTTTGAAAAAAAAAGATTAAGTTGTGCTACTCGACAGGTCAGACCCGCATGCATGAATGAAGTGTCCCCCGATAAGGGCCGTCTGTACAAAATAATGTACCAAGCTTGTGAGGTAAACTAAAAGGTGAAACTGAACTATAAATATTAGATGAAAAGAGCAGGGGTGAAACACAAGTAAAATACCTTATCTTCCTAAAATTAGATAATATAAACACATAAATATCAATAATCTAACTAGGCCTATAAGGTAAAAATAACAATCAATCATTATAAGTCCTAACGAACACAAACAATTGATAATTCCCCATATTAGCCCCCTTACATGGATCCAAATGATAATTTGAGTTGAACTGTCCGAATGTACATGTGCCATGAATCAACACAAGTTTGAGGCTCAGTGATACAATACATATATGCTGCCCCATAGTTACAATCTACCCAGCCCGTAGGCTCGGTCTATCCGATCCATAGCTCGGTCTATCCGATCCATAGGCTCGGTCTATCTGATCCATAGGCTCGATCTACCCAACCCATAGACTTGATATAACAATCCATCTGTGTCCTCAAGAACCCTGTAGTGTCACTGTCTGCTGAGGCCAAAACAAGCTAATAGGCGGTAGAGAAGTATAAGCGATCACTTTCTAATAAATAACCTAACTTTAGGTTAGGGTCAATCCCACGATAAATATCGTCTAGACATAGGCTAATTTATGGTTATTTACTTTTAGTCAAATTACTCTCGTAAAAAGGGGGAATTTGTAAATAAAGTAATAGTTGATTGTTTTGTTGTATCAAGTAATCACAATTCACAGTTTGTAAAATCAATATGAGATGAAAACTAGGGTACATGTGTTCCCCACAAGTTCTTAATGCACTAATCCTAATAATAGTAAATCTATCCTAGTGTTAACATGCAAGGTTTGTAAGTTATGTATCTCTAAGTGATTGGTCCTCCAAATAGGGAATTTCACCACCCAACTTGGTCCGTCTACAGGTGTATGCTTTACTAACCCTTACCCTTAACCCCAGATTAGCCTTCGTGGTAGGTGGGTTAGGCTATTAAATAATAGATTATTACGTCTAAATCTCTGTTGTTCAATCCCTTTCTCATTCATTACTTCCTTTGTCCGGTAAGTAGGAATGAGGTGAGTTCTAACACTGGCCACCTTAAAAGCATTCAAAATGAAGGGATTAACAATACATGCATAAACACTATTTAAGAATTACTTAATTATTGGTTTTATGTTGTTAATTCACATGGTTCCCACAACCCTAGTTGTGGATTTAGCTATTCATGCTTAAATAATCACAATTCATATTAGGGTTTGAAATATAAATAATAAACTTACAATTAGAATATATGAAATCCAAAATCTAGAATTGAAGAACAAACACAAATTACATAAACCAACTTTAAGAATTAAATTTCAGAAATATTTGCAAAATAATTCTCAAAGCCAAAACAAAGTACAACAAAAGGTCTAACCACCCCAAAATAAAAAAATAGAACTAATATTTATAGAAACTAAATCCTAAACCAAGTAGGAAAAAGAAGTTTTGGAAATTCCGATTTGGGCAGCTTCGTCGTTGGCTGGTCACCTATGGTCCGTTAAAGGAGTGACGATCCGTGGTCTTCCACCATTGCTCCGCAGTTGGCCAAAATGATGTGATCTTCAATCAATGGTCATGAGCCACGATCCATAGGTCTAAGAACAGTCCATCTTGTACACTCGTGGTTCAAGTATTAGAACTCATCTTTCTGAAGTCATCAGCACCCCATCAACAATGGTCCGTCAGTGGACTCATGAGCTGTCAGTGGCTTCCATAGTTCCACACTTAGTCAAAATTCCTTGAAAAATCCATCCACACCTCCACCTACGGCTCGTCAACTAAATGATGGCTTATGGGTGGGCTCGTCAGTGGCCATTTTCTGCTGCTTCAGCTACTTTGAACTCTAACCGCTCCAAACCTATTTCCTGCAAAATTTATTCAAAATACTATCACATCTATTAACAAAAGCCTAAGACTCATGCAAAACTCCTAGTTTAATGCATCAAAAATATCGTAAACTCATGGTACATTAACACCCTCAATTTAAAATCATTGCTTGTCCTCAAGTGACACAACAAACTCTAAATGACACTTATGTAGAAGCAACACACAAACACAAGCAATCACATGTCATTTTCTATCAATTACCCTCTTCAACTATTTTCAGCATAGTGCAAATCTTCTCAATTAGACTCAACAGGCTAACTCATGCAAATCTAAACATGACATAGACACACCAACATACATCATACATACACAAACAACAATCACCAAGATTCTAACTCTTCAACGATGTAACTTATGCCCTCACCACAAATAAATCCCATATTCACACAAAATTTGATGTTTTAGCTAGGGATTCAGTATACGCTCACACTTAGAAGTGAATTCAAATATAGTTAATGCTCAATACAATAGGTTTACCCTTATTTTCTCTTCTTTGACTTTTTAAACTGGTTAATTAGATCACTATAGTAGCTTGTAACATAGGCTCAGGGTCAGGTGTGGTACATTTGGATATTTAGTGACTTTTCTTCCCTCATTGACATTACATGGCTATTTTACTCTTTCACAACCAGTATTTGACATCGTTTTGTTTTATGCTCTTTTCCTATGACTTATTTAAGCGTGGGTGAGACTTTGACTTTCATTCCTGCTTGTTTCATCTTTCTATTCAAGCATTATCATTCTTTTGTTTCTTTTTGATTCAGTCAGACCATTCAGTATATTTTTTGCTCATATTTTTCTTTTTCTACAAACAACTCTTTTCATACCCTTTTTATAGTTTTCCTTTACCATTGCCACTGTCAACTTATGTATTTTGCACAAGTTGAGATGCACAATGTCCCCAAGAGGACTAGGGACAAGATTACAGTAACTTCTGAAGTAGCCACCCTCAAGTTAGGCTTTTAGCCTGAGTTGAGGTGCACAATGTAAAAGAAGGGACCAGGGAAAAAATAGAGTTTTTTAGGGGAGGTGAGTTAGATGTATTGAAAAAAATGGTATTCGTTAGGCTCAAACATTTGTATCAACGAGAGCATTTATTTCTTTTTGTTGGTTGCTGTTAGGCTTGAGTAGATTTTATTAGCAACAACGACCTTTGATCATTTCCCATTTTCCAGCCTAAATCATCTTAGCGAGACTAACGGAGCAAGTTCTAGATTGGCACACACCATATGATTATGCAAACAACCTCACACACACATGACACATTGTTTCACTATCAAATCATTAATGCATCTAATTCAAGTTATAGCTTAAGTCATGCTATTATATCGGTTCTTATCATGTCATATAAAGATCCAACACATTCTACTTATCAAGCCCACATATATAACACGTAATCAACATTTGCAGGGGTATCAATTTTAATGCTCTTATGCCATCATGCTTTTATTTTAGTCTACTCCTACACTTGTATTATCCTGAACATGCTTGTTCAACAGAAATTTGAAACAGTTCCTTGGGGAAAAAGAACACAGGCAAGAACACCCTAAGGAAGGATTGTGAGTTAGGTTACTCAGACTTCACCCTAACACTCACAATCCATTCACCCCACCCCCATAAAAATATGGTGCGATTGAGCTAAATGTACAAAGAAATGTAAAAATTACAGTGAGACAAACCTGTGGCATATAAGCGCCTAATACCCATCAAGAAGTAGGCGAGTCTGGTCTCCTGGAACCCATTGGATCATCATGAGTGATGCCCTTAGTAACACCCTCAATAGTAGTGGGAGCACCATCAGTAATGCTCCTCAATGCAGATGCGCCCATAACCCTCTCCCTCACTCTCTACTACCGCAAGTCCTTATCAAGAACAGAGCGTCACTAGGCTGTCTCCAACTGCTGCCGCTCCCTCTCTTGGCTTGTCTCGATTCCTTTGGATCAAAAATAGGTTCAGAAGAATGTGTGCTTTCCAGCCGCATGGGAGGGGTCAAGGAAAGGTGTATCCTTTCCAAATAGTGCACTCAACACCACCTCATCAACATCAACCTTAGGTGTAGGATCTGGGAAGCCTCGACTGTGGGAGAAAGAGCATTAAAGTCATATTGGATTTTGGGTAACTCCTTTTGGAAAGTAGTTAGATCAACACTGGGCCCTGGCTGATACCTCTCCATCACCTTGAGCTCAAATGCATCTATCCTCTAATGCACTGCCTGAATCTTTCTATCAATTGCTGGCTCCATCTTTGCTTCTGACTCCTCAAATGACTTTTTCATCCAAGGCCACATATGTTGTAGAAAAGTGTCCATCTAACTCTCTAGCTTCTAGATTCGAGCATGTGGTAGCAAAGCAAACCCAGAAGGGGTAGGAGCACAAAGTGTGCTAGCATGACCAGTTGAAGTTGAAGGGGGGGCTGCTGCACAACGAGCACCACAGTGGTGGCTGATGAGTCCACGATTTGGACTCATTTAGGGCTTTATTTGGATAGATTCAGTGTCCTCAAATGCTTATTTTGTGGCAATAACTGATGAAAAACCCTTGATTTCTAGGTATATGGAGTGAGGAACAAAGCATGGACACTAATGGGCAGAAAGGAATAAGGTAGCTGAAAGAACGAAGAAAAGAAGGCCTGGTGATCACCGAGTCCCTTTGGCGAGGCGCCTAATGGCCTCTTGACCACCTAAAGTTCTAGTATGCCAAGCCCTGAAGGAGAAAATCAATTTGGAGAGAGAAAGGAGCAGTCGACATGTCGCCGAGTGGTTCCGCGATGCAGTGTTGGATCACCAAAGTTACAAAACTTGAGGATGCTGAAGGCCAAAGCAATAAGGCGTTGGAACTGACCAAAGGGCAGATCGCAGAGTTGATCAGCGACCCCGACTTACTATGTCAAATGGTCCTTCGCAGCATAATTTTGGCGACTATAAATACATTTTCAAACATTATGTTTAGTATCAAATTTTATTCTGAACATTTATTAGAGTAATTTTTGAGTTTGAGTATGAGTATTGAGACTTAATTTCCTTAGCTTTGATGAATTGAATTTTTCCATGTTTTGAGAAATTGGAAGTGGTCTTTGAGATTCTTCAATTTAGACCTTTGTAAAGACCAAATTAATCTTAGCCAGTTGATGTAAACATAATTTGGTAACAGTTTTTATCTTTTTATGATGTCTAGCTAAAACCCCAATTCTTGGGGTGTGATTATGGGTTGATTTAGCTGATGGGTATTGCTAATTGTTAGTTTAAATGTTGTTTAGAAGTGATTTCAATCATTAATTGTGGTTAAAATTAAAGGATTGTAGTTGCAAATGCAGTCCTACCTTCATGTTTTTGGCTTGCTCGAGAGAGGTTTTAAAACCAATATTATTGAATTGATGGTCGGTGGGTATTGGGTTGTCACGGGTTCAGCTCGAGATAGTGAATCCTAAACCCTTTTCGACACATTTAGCTCGAGAGAGTGAATGTACTAAGGCGTAGGTTGTTCTTAATTGCTTGCTTATTGGTGTTCAAGAGTAACCAACTTGATTCAGGGTAAATTATTTGAGAGAAAGTTTACCTCCTTTATAGTCTACCCTATTCACTAATTTACAACTATTTACTAACAGTTGCAAGTATCCATTTGTCTACATTAGTCCATAATCGAATCACATCCCAAGAACCCGTCTCATTATAGTTATTCCTTGTTATTTGTTGTTGTTGTAGTTGATAATTACAATAAAAAACCCCCCATGTTATTTGATTCATGTCACCCCTGATTTAAATTATGTTTTTATTCGATAATGTCTATTCCTATGATTGACTTGAGCATGTTCATACTTTCTTATTGATTCTCAAACATGTACCACTCCCTGTGGGATTAGACCCTAACTTATTTAGTTAGGTTATTATACTGACTAGCGATCGTTGACACTTAGAATTGGATGAAGTGTCCTGGTATGTGAAATCAAAATGGCGCCGCTGCCGGGAGTGGTGTTGTTTGAGAATTTTTAGTTAAGTTGGATTTTGTTCTTGTTAGTCATAGTTGAATCTACTTATTTTTAGTTTTGGTTTTTGTTTTGCTTTTCTAGAACAGAAGAAAGGAGCACGTCTTGTAGCAACGGTGAACAAATGGACCTCTTTCCTTTGAGGATGATGATTCTCAGGGATGACATCCTAAGTTTCAAACAATTGGAGGGGGAGTCAATCCATGAGTTGTGGCTGAGATTCAAGGCCCTATTGCAGCAGTGCCAACTCATGAAATTTCGGATAAGATGCTTCTACAGGGGTCTTGGCCCTGAAAATAGAGTTGTGGCTGACCTATTCTCATTGAGTTGTTTGATATGAAAATCCTATGAAACAACAACCCAACTCCTTGATTGTGTGGCTAAGACCAACAAGGAGACAGAGAAGGACCAACATTTGGCCACATTATTGGATCAGCTGGATATCTTGGCCAAAAAGGTCAAGGAACTAGAAGTAATGTACCAAAAAAAGATAAGTACATTCCCCCTCACAAGCGTCGAAGGATAAGGGAGCATGAGGGTGGACAAATAGAGGAGGTGCTCTTAATCATTCTTCACAAAGTCGAAGAACACGACAGAGTGTTGCGAGAGATAAAACAAAATGTCTTAATGCTGAATAAGATGACAACCTTTCATTCCATGTTTATTCAGCTTCTAGAGTCCCAAATGGACCAGGTGCTGTCTCGCTTCTACCTACAATAAGATAGTGGGTTGCCTTGTGAAAATGAGGCAAACTCCACAAATGAAACTTAAGTGGGGACTTGCGTCGTGCCACGACGTTAACTAAGGTGCTTCTTGGGAGGCAACCTAAGGTTTTAATGCTTTGTTTTTGTTTTAGAAATAATGGTGTGTTAATTGTGCAGGTTAAAGTGTAGGATGTGTTAGAAAGGTAGAGATTGGCGAGCTAAATGTCTAGTCGGCGTATCGCTGAATAGGTCAACGAGCTCGACTTGGACCTCTGTTAGACTCAAGACATCTTGAAATTAGAGTTTGTAAAACTCGGTGAGCTTAGGAGCAAATTGGTGAATCGCCGACCAAGTCGGCAATCTCGACTTAGTTCACTGTTTGGACCCCTACATCAACTGGAGGTCCTGTAAAACTTGGTGAGGTAAGTGACCACTCGGTGTGTCGTTGAGTGGGTTGGTGAGCAAAACTTATGTCGCTGAATGGGCGAGAACTGGACGGTTTTTAAAGGCCAAAGGTTTAAAAATTCAAACTCTTTGTCGCCTAGCTTTACAACTTGATTATTCCGCTTCAAAGGTTGGTTTTCCGAACCCCAAGTTTATATTTAGCGATTTTTACTCTTATGCACTAATATTTATCTTAGTGATGTGTGCTGGGCCTCTCTGATCATAATTGTATGCTTGTGTACCTATTTTAATTTGAACACCTTGCCTAGAATGGCTATATCATTAATTTCCTGAATGTTTCATGCTTAAAAAGTGATTATAATTGGTGGGTGTGCTTAAATAATTGTTGGGTCTAGTTAGGTGAAGTCTAAATAACCCGTGTTTGTGCCAAATGACGTAATTTTCCCAATGATAGAGCGGTCGTCATTCTTAAGGGCAAAAGTCATGAAATGGCCAAATTTGGCAAAATCGAGAGAAGTCTATGTATCCCGGGGGCATGGGTGCAATGGGTCTTAGTTTAATTGAAATGGTGCATGTTTTGATTTTTTTTTCCGGGGATGTGGGGTTGAATTTGGAAGATGAGGTTGAAGGTAGGCATGTGGGGTTGTTTGGCGAGTTGAGTCAAGCTCGACGAACCACTCGACGGTTCACCAAATTCCCCCTTTATCACCTTTAATTTCATGCTTAATCCTGAGTTAGGTTTTGTAACTTTCGGCGAGAAGCCTGAGTTCACCGAGTACACTCGACGACTCGCTAAAGGTCTTTCTTGATTGCCTTTTTCTGCGCCCCTAATCCCTAAAAGCACTGTAAATTTCAGCGGGGTAGTCCTTGCTCGCCGAATATTGTCGGCGATTTGCCAAAAGGCCCTTCCCATTGATGACATGCCAAATTTTTTTGGAATTTTTTGAGCCAATCCTTTCGGCGATTCCGATTTAGCTCACCAAAGTGATTTAGCGACTCGCCGAACCGATCGACAAGTTTGTCTACAACTATTTTTCTGTGCATTTGATTAAACTGCTTCTAATTCTTTTTGATGTTTTTGCTGACATGGATAGACCAAAAATGGCCGGTAAAGACATGCCGCCCCGCAAGAGGGCCAAAGGAATATCCATCAATGAGGATGTAGTTGCAGCCAGGGCTAAGGCTACCAAACTTCCCACAACAGGTAGGAAAGGAAAGGGAAAAGGCAAGGCACCTGTACCTGCGTCACCGGAGGCCAGCTCTGACAGTGATGATAACTACACCACTCACCTCACCAATTGTGAGAGTGAGGGTGAGCATTAGGAGTAGTAGGCTGCAACTTTTGAGCCTAAGGATGAGCTACTAGCAGCCTAGAGAGCATAGCTGCGTTCAAAAAGGCTGAATGATCCATCTAGGATCAGGACCCCTCAGGCCACTACTTCTCTTACTCCAGCTCTAGCACAGACGGTTGTCTTAGCACCACCAGTACAGGGTCCTCCCCCGGAGTCTATGAATAGAGTGAAGACTGAGGACTGAGGACCATCATAAAGGAGAAAAGACTCTCTACTGATGGGGTGATAAACAATTACCTGGAGATCATGAGCTGTATGAGAATGCACAAGTTCCAGCTCTTCACCAAGCCCCGTGGCCTGTACATTCCAAATTGGGTCAGAGAATTTTACAGTGCATACAGTGCACTGGTGCCACAAGGGAAAAAAATAGCAGCCAAATTCAAGCCGGTTGACTATGTGGTCATCAAAGGAAAGAAAGTAAAACGTGATAGTGATACTATCAATGCCATCTTGGGTGTTTAAATGCGAATTGATGATGACTGCCAACATCTGATCAGGACCAAGACACTAGAAAACATGAAGAAGTGGTTGGCTCCGCTAATATCAGACGGTACTCCCAAGTGGCTTGAGATTGGTGCACCTATTGAGAAGAGGGATCTCAACATAGTTGCAAGGTTCTGGTTTGTCTTCATCAGTAGTACCATTATGCCATCCTAGAATGAGTCGATTCTCCACCATGCTAAGGCAGCCTATCTAGGTTGCATCATGTATGAGACAAGGTTAAATCTAGGGATGATTATGGCTCAAGAGATGGTCATGAGGGCCAAGCAGCGCCAAACCTCTCTTCTCTTTTCAGTATTATCACCGAGTTGTACAGGAAAGCTCTAGTGCCCAAAGATGCGAAGAAGGATGAGGAAGTGACCCCCACATCCTGTACTGACATCCGGAGGATTGAGGCTGAATACTTAAAGGATGAAGCAGAGAAGAAGAAGGCAGCCTCGATGGACTCTTCCCCAATTGCGGAGACAGATACATTACTGCAGAGGCACCTTTGCCTATTCCGGCCCCTGTGCCTTCAGGTTCTTCCAATGCTATCCCTTCTGATACTCCCAGTTCTTCTGTTGCTCCATTGCCCCCCAGATTTAGTATTGCTGCTGCTGCTGCCTCTCGGCCCCCACTCACTCAGGCTGTATTGCTACAGATGGGGCAACTAGCCCATTTTGCTGATCGCAATGCCACCAGACTTGAGGGCTCCATTTTAGGCATGATTTAGACAGCCCTCGCTGATGCTGTGACACCCTTGTGTGCTACCATTGATGCCTTTGCGACTAGGATAGTGGTGTGTGAGCATGGCCAAGGGGCCACCGAGGAGGTGACGACTCTAAAGGTTGCTATTGCTGCGCTGAGGAGAGATGTGGACCAAATGAAGTCCATCGACATATTTATGATTTTCAGGACGGTGGAGATCCCAGATGTGCCAGTAGATCCAAATATGCCTCCAACTACCACTAGAGATGATGTTCGAGCTAAGGAGGTAGTTGATCCCAAATCTGAGGCTGAGACAGATGAGGAGATGCTTGAAGTGGCTGAGGAGGCCTCTTATAAGGGTCTTACGGAGACTAAGAAGGCCATGGTAGATGCAGCTGCGCAGATATCCTTGACAGACACACCTTTGGCAGCCCCTAGTGGATCTACCACTGTTGATGTAACTCCTTGCATTGATGCCCAAGATCAGAGTGATGCACCGAGCATTGATGCCCCGACAGATGGAGCGACTGTTTAGACATGATTTTCTTTACCTCTCTCTTTGTCCCCTTTTTATTGAATTTTGGATATTTTGCTTGCATTTGAGGACAAATTGCTTTTGTTTTGTGGTGGGGTGAGGCCCACCTTTTGTGATTATTGTTTTGTTCATATATTGATTGTGTTTTGGCACTGTATTTTGTGGATGTTTGAGCTTGTGGCTCTTTTTTTGAAATGTAAATGATTTTTGACCCCTTTTTGAAAATTATGTGCCATCTCTTGATTGTGTTTGAATGTTGCTGTTCTCTTGCAAATTTGAGTATCGATCTTGATCAATGCCGATGACTTGAATAGTGCTCATAATCGAAGAAAAATAAATGTACGGCTACGATCAAACAAAATGAAGTTGCATTGGCAATATGTGAACTTTTTGCATCTCGTTGTGACTAGCCAATTATCAAATTGAGTCTCTTGTGATGCACATTGCACACTAGCGAAAGAGTGGAGTCTTTTTTGACATTGGTGTCAATGCCTTATGTGAGAGCTTACCGTGAACCATGTGTGATGACACCTAGAATTTACCCCGTTGGTCCAATTGACTAAGTAATGCAAGCTCTTGAAATGATCTTAGGCAACAATTTTAAAGACTGAAACAATTTGACATTATACCTCTTTTGTGGCCTACCTTCTGAGTGTGTGAATTTCACTTAAACACCTTTTGAGCCTTAGCCTTTCCTTGGAAGAAACTTGATGAAATTGGGACCTTTTTTTATCCTTTCACCCTTAATCCTCATAAGATGTGGTTTGTGTGAATAGCCAACTTAGGCCAAAAGCCTAAGTTGGGGGAGTGGTGAAAAGAGAAGATAAATCAAGAAGTGCAAAGAATTCCCCTTTTACCCATGGTTTTGAGAATGATGGAACCCCTCTATATTAAAAAAAGAAAAAGGAAAGAAGAATGAAAAAGAAAAACAATGAAAAAGTTTGAAATAAAGTTATGAAAGTGCAAAGAAAATGAGGTGTCCGATATTCCATGGAAAGTTAACAATGGGGTGACCTATGAGCATAAATGAGAATGATGAGGAGAAGGAAAAGAAGTGTTTTTCATACCACATCTCATGAGGATAGAAGTCACTGAGCCTAAATGACCATAACTTTACACTCAGCCCTATCACAAGCCTTGAAAAAACCTTTTTGATCTTGAGTGAGCTGAAACAATTGTTGGTTGGAAAATAAGGGCAAACCTGTGGGTGAAATCATGCATTGTGTTCATCTTTGTGAGTTTGAGTGTTGATTGTGATTCCGAAGCTTTAAATTATTGAACCATTATGTGTGAATATGGAATCATTCTTGGTGTGAGAGCATTTGAGCACCTTTGTTGAGCTTGAACTTGAATTTGAAGCAAGTATTGTGAACTTGAGAATCTTTGGTAATGGTGAGTCAAAACTTGAATCTTTGAGTGCACAATTGATCTTTGCATGAGTAAGTTGAGTCTGGTTGTGTGCATTCTTGATTGAGTCTTGTGTAGCACTATTTGAGACATCTTTTTTGAACTTATGAACTTGAGGATAAGAAAAAGTTTAAGTTTGGGGTGTTGATGAGTCCACGATTTGGACTCATTTAGAGCTTTATTTGGATAGATTTAGTATCCTCAAATGTTTATTTTATGCCAATAACTAATGTAAAACCCTTGATTTCCTGGTATATGGAGTGCAAAGCATTGACACTAATGGGCAAAAAGGAACAAAGCAGCTGAAAGAACGAAGAAAAGAAGGCCTAGTGATCGCTGAGTCCCTTTGGTGAGTCACCTAATGGCCTCTTGACCGCCTAAAGTTCCAATGTGCCAAGCCTTGAAGGAGAAAATCAATTTGGTGAGAGAAAAGAGCAGCTGACGTGTCGCCGAGTAGTTTCGTGATGTAGTGTTGGATCGCCCAAAGTTACAGAACTTGAGGATGTTGAAGGCCAAAGCAAAAAGGTGATGTAACTGACCAAATGGTGGATTGCCAAGTTGATTGGCGACCCCGACTTACTGTGCTGAATGGTCCTTCGCAACATAATTTTGGCGACTATAAATATATTTTCAAACATTATGTTTAGTATCAAATTTTATTCTGAACATTCATTAGAGTAATTTTTGAGTTTGAGCTCTGAGTATTGAGACTTAATTTCCTTAGCTTTGAAGAATTGAAGTTTTCCATTTTTTGAGAAATTGAAAGTGGGTCTTTGAGATTCTACAATTTGGACCTTTGTAAAGACGAAATTAATCTTACCAAGTTGATAGAAACACAATTTGGTAACGAGTTTTATCTTTTATGATGTCTAGCTAAAACCCCAATTCTTGGGGTGTGATTATGTGATTATAGGTTAATTTATCTGATGAGTATTGCTAATTGTTAGTTTGAATGCTGTTTAGAAGTGATTTCAATCATTAATTGTGGTTAAAATTAAAGGAATGTAGTTGCAAATACAGTCCTACCTTCGTGTTTTTGGCTTGCTCGATAGAGAGGTTTTAAAACCAAGATTATTGAATTGATGGTCTGTGGGTATTGGGTTGTCATGGGTTCAGCTCGAAGAGTGAATCCTAAACCCTTTTCCACACATTCAGCTTGAGAGAGTGAATCGACTAAGGCGTAGGCTGTTCTTAATTGCTTGCTTGTTGGTGTTCGAGAGAAACCAACTTGATTTGGGGTAAATTGTTTGAGAGAAAGTTTACTTCCTCTATAGTCTAGCCTATTCACTAATTTACAGCTATTTACTAACAGTTGCAATTACCCATTTGTCTACATTAGTCTATAATCAAATCACATCCCAAGAACCTGTCTCATTATTGTTATTCCTTGTTATTCGCTATTGTTGTAGCTGATAATTATAATAAAAAACCCCCTATTATTTGACATTCGTGTCACCCCTGATTTAAATTATGTTTTTATTCGATAATGTCTATTCCTATGATTGACTTGAGTATGTTCATACTTTCTTATTGATTCTCAAACACGTACCACTCCCTGTGGGATTCGACCCCAACTCATTTAGTTGGGTTATTATACTGACTAGCGATCGTTGACACTTAGAATTGGATGAATCGTCCTGATACGTGAAATCAGTGGCAGGAATAGTTTCATCATCTGCCCGCTAGACCCAAACCTTCTCAAAATCAACAATAGTATCATCACCCATCGGAGGTAAGTCAATCTATATACCTTTTCTTGGAGCTACTGGTTCTGCATCTTCCTTAATGAGGCAGACATCAATAGTCTTAGTTGCCTCTATCAGCCTGTCACAATGCCACACTGGCACCGAAGCCTCTCTACATAGATGAAAAATAAGGCAAGGAAAGGGCATGGTGGTCATCCTTCGAAACACCCTCTCATGTATATCTGTGGTAAGAATACAAGAGAAATCAATCTCCAAACCTTCCATAATAGCTGCCAACATCACTGCTTGATCCCAAGTGACCACTTTGTCCGCCTGTGTATGGGATAACCTAGTCCGTGTGATGGATAAGAAAAATTTTGCTGCAAAGGTCAGGGTTGCCTTTCAGATGAGCAATGACATATCATGCACCCATTCGATGCCCTCTCTATCATCAGCAATGTGACAGGCCATCAAACTTAGTAAGGACTCTCATTGCTCGGTGTCTTTCATAAAGGCCCTGCTTTCACAGTCCCCATCATGTAGTCATGCTCCGTTATATTAATAGACAAAGTGTTTGTCTGACCATAAATAAAATGGCGGATGTTTGAAATGTCAATGGGGAAACCTCGCACTAATGTAGTCTATAGAGGAGGCTGGGCTAATGGCTTAGCTCATGGTTGCATGGAAGTATCCACCATCGCTGCATATGAAACATATAACTCCCTAATAATCTATGAGCTATACTTTCCTAGATCTATCTCGATCCTGTCACACTTTTGCCGAGTAAATAACCCAATATCTGTGGTTGCTAGTAAGTACACGTCTCTCCTCGGTAATAGTCAGGGCAAACTTCTGGTGCTCATTAACATAAAGCCTATCCATGTATATCTGGAATTGTGCCTCAATGCACCATCGATGTAGCTCCGTGGACAACAAAACTGACTCAACCCTAATACTTGGAGAGTCATGGGCCTCACCAGTACTAGTGGTGTCATAAGTTGAGGCGAAAACTGAATTGGAGATGGAATCCTTGCCGGAGCTGAAGCTAGAAAGTGACTCCATGTTCTCTGTATTGGAAGGCTGGTCCCTCCCCAAACTAGGGGGCAGAATCAGTTTTAGGTGACTCCTCATTATCTTAAACACAACTTGTCGAGAGTGCTGCATAGTAGTCCGCGATGCAATGGGGGAGGTTATAAGATTCTTGGGTTCATACTCTGACCCATCAAAATCCTCTATTATTTAGCTTGAAGGGGCCATAGACTTCGACTTTCCTTTTCGTTTGTAAGTTTTCACCTTCTTGAGTGCTATTTCACCTATAGGAGACTTATTAGTTACCAAAGTACCCAAAACAAACTAGTAAAATGTAAAATAATAAAATTTTGAACTTTAAAAAATTTGAGGCAATAGCTGTTTTTGGGACCTACAGTAGGTACTGACGGGCTATCGAATGAATTACGAACCGTTGATGCCCACCATAGGTCAGGAAGCCAAATTTTAGGTCCCATCTAGAACGATAGTTTACCAGAGCGGTCTGTTGATGGAACGACGGACTGTAAGCCAAACCGTGGTTCATAACTTAAACTACTGTGTTGTGTGGCTGATCAATGGGACCAGACCTATGGTCCGTAGGTTACCCTATGGCTCGTGGGTTGTGGTCATCAACCAGTACTTGTAACAGATAACAAAATTCACAATTTTCAACAAACACATACGAACACGATTGCAACTACCAAAATACTTCTACTCTATGCATTTCAACATATTGTTAGGTTATTCTATCATCCCTAGGGTTTCAAACATGCAATTAATCATATACGAACAAGACTAAATCAAAATCCTAAGTCAAGAACTCAACTATAAGTAACAATCACAAATTTAAATGAAATTAAACAACAACACTCACTAAATCACCGTTCATAGGGTTCATTAGAACTATTTCAATTAAATGTCACAAGTAATTTCATACCCAAGGTCAAGTACAACTTTGTGATTTCAACTATGAATTTAATAGTTCAAGTTCAAAATCAAATACCTTACAAGTAGTGCAAAGTTGTGTGAGTGTACCTTTAAGCTCTTTAGACTCCAAGAAAGTGTTGACACCGATCTCGAACCCTTTTTATTTTTCTTTTGTTAGAGGAAGAAAATGGAATTTAGGAAAGAGGAAGAATGGAAAATAGGGAATGAAATTGGGAAAATGGGTTTATATGTGTGTAGTGGGGGAGATTAATGGGTGTAAATGGATGTGAAGGGGTGGGCATTTGTAGAGAATAACCATTTGTTATGGTTGGGAGAATAGAGGGAATGGGGGGATTCTTTAAAAAATGAAAGGTTTTATTAATTTTGGGGTCTGGGTAGGGTGGACTGACTAACCCTAACTTGGACCCATGAAAGCCCATCGACAGTCCTTTGGTGAAATGACGGTTTGTGGATGGGTTCGTGGTTCCTTCAACACTTAGTGACTTTTTTGAAAGCATACTTGGGATTTACGGTCCGTCGATTGAACGACGGAACGTCGATGGGAACTGTAGACCCTTGCACCATAAAATTTCTACATATTCTCCTTTGTTTCCTACATACATAACAAACATCAGGAGGTCCTTTTTATATTTTCAGGACTCTTTTTGGACACAGACCCTATTCTACCATAATCTAGCCAATACTAAGACTCAAAAACAATAAAATTCAATAGAAAATACTAAAAATTCATAAAAATCAACAAAAACTCTTAAAATTGACTAAACTTTACATCTTGGGTTGCCTCCCAAGTAACGCTTGATTTATCGTCGCGGCACGATACAACACCTTGATTACTCACACTTCACCAAGGTTCCACTTTTCTATGACCTCATTGACTACCTGAGATTTCACCAAATAGATCTTTAATCGTTTCCCGTTCACCTTGAACCTCATTTCTTCATTATTCTCGAATTTAACCGCTCCATGTGAAAATAATTGTATCACTTTGAATGGACGTAAGCTTGCCAGGAATTAAGCACAACCTTGAGTTGAATAAGAACACCAAATCACTGAGAATAAATTCACTCTTTTTGATATTTTTATCATGGTACCTCTTCATCTTCTCCTTGTAAAAGGCTGAACTTTCATATGCTTTTAGGAAAAACTCATCAAGCTCATTCATCTCATTCAATCTTTGACTTGATGCAACACCCCAATCATAATGCAGCTTCTTGAGTGCCCATATTGCTTTGTGCTCTAACTCTACAAGCAAATGGAAAGATTTCCCATACACAAGTTGGTAGGGGTACATACCTATGGGAGTCTTGAATGCGGTGTGATAGGCCCATAAAGTATCATCAAGCCTTCTTGACCAATCATTTCTTTATGCATTCAGTCTTTGCAAGGATTTTCTTAATCTCTTTATTCGACACTTCAACTTGCCCACTAGAGTGCGGATGATAAGGGGTTGCTACGTTGTGACAAACACCATACTTCTCAAGCAATGCCTTGAATAACTTATTACAAAAGTGAGAGCCTCCATCGCTAATAATCATCCTTGGTGTACTAATTTGGAGAAAATATTCTTTTTCAGAAACACGGTGACGCTCTTTCCTTCATTGTTTGAAAGCGCAACAATTTCCACCCATTTAGGCATATGGTCAACTGCTACAAGAATATACTTAATCCTATTTGAGCTCACAAATGGGCCCATGAAGTCAAGACCCCAAACATCAAAAACCTCAATCACCATTATTAGTTTCATTTGGAGTTCTTGCTTGCTCGAAATACCTCCTTCTTTTTGACAATGATCACAAGATTTGGCAAAGTCATGAGCATCTTGGTGGATAGTAGGCCAGTAATACCCATACTACAAGATTTTATGAGCAGTCTGGATACCACTATGGTGTCCACAAGTAGGATATGAATGGCACGCCTCTAATATACTTATCATCTCAATCTCGGGCACATACTGATAAGTAATCCCATCAGCACAAATATGAAATAAGTAAGGCTCTTCCCAAAAAAAATTCTTCACATAAGACATGAATTTTCTTTATTGGTTAAATGACAGATCAGAAGGCACCAAATCACTTGCCAAGTAATTGGAAAAATTTGCGAACCAAGGAATAAGGTCAATAGAAGCGGTGAATACCTGTTCATCGAGGAATGCATCATTTATCTCAACTCCATCCTCTAGCTTTATCATAGCCTCTTCTTCTAATACGGACAAGTGATCAGCTACTTGGTTTTCTATTCCCTTTCTATCCTTCACTTCGAAGTTGAATTCTTGTAGTAATAATACCCATCTAATTAGTCCTTGGTTTTGCATCCTTCTTTTTCATAAAATACCTCAATGCCAAATGATCAGTATGCACAATAACTTTAGTGACAAGGAAATAGGATCTAAACTTCTCAAATGCGAAGACTACATCAAGATATTCATTTTCACAGTATAGTTCTTTTGAGCACCATTTAAAGATTTGCTCACATAGTATATAGGATGAAGAATCTTCTCTCTCCTCTGCTTCAATACTACACCAAGTGCAACCCCACTCACATCACACATCACTTCATATGGTTGTCCCTAATCCTGTGAAATAATGATTGGTATGGAAGTCAACTTCTCTTTCAGCCCCTCAAATGCTCTTAGACAAGCATCATCAAACACAAACATAGACTGTAACATCTCGAATTCAGAGAAGGGAGAATATTCACTTCTTATTAGACTTGATGATCCGGCGATTCGACTTGGTGGTCCGCCGAGTAGACCCACCTCACCTTTTGGCGTGATCTCTGATGTCTAGTGTTTTGGAACTTTAGTCGAGCTAAGTCAAGCTCGTCGTTCCGTTCGGCATGTTTCCAATGTTGACTCCACATTGCCTACGTTGACTTAGCCCCCAAGTCGACTTACTCTAAATTTCGGCGAGCTAAAGGCTCACTTGGCAAGTTGCCGAGTGGACTTTAGCCAACTCTAGCGTGCCTTATTTACAGTTTTTAAGTCAAGGTCTTAAAAGTCTTTTCAGATTATTTGATACTACGTTGTTTTACCCTTCATATAAATACCTATATAAGAGTTCTTCGCCATATTTCCCCAATTTAAGACCTATTCTCTCAAGAATCTAAAAGAAGATCAAATCTCCTCTCCAAAATATTTCTCTCTCTAGAACTTGAAGAAGAAGAAGGGTTCAACCTAGGGTTTCAAGTCAACTCTCAATTCCTCCATTGAAGATAAGAATTTGGCTTTGAGGTGTGATAGTTTTCATCCATGGATTTCTTCCATTCACGGAGTTCTGAAATTCCTCTATTTCTTAAGGTAGAATTCCCCAATTGAGTTAAGGTGTTCTTCAATTATCACAGGTTCTTTTCATTATTGATTTAAATGGTTGAATTATGATCTCTTATGCATGACTTTATGAAGTTCTATGATTTTTTGATGATTTTCCCCATGTACCCATGTAATCCCTATGTTTTCAAGTTATGAATTATATGATGTGGGATTTTGATCTTAAAGGAAGAGTTTTATGAAATTAAGCATCTATTGCTAGCTTTACATGAATCTATGATAAAATCCATATCTAACTCATGTTCTCTAAATCTTGATGATTGAAAGTGGGTTTTGACCTTGAAAGTAAATTATGGATTTATGCATTTTCTTATGAAATCTATGCAAATGTTTTAAGGATGCTTTGAGAGTGAAGTATGCAGTGATGATGATGATGTGTTATTAAAAGAATTTTCTCATATACACATAAGAGTAAGATGTGAAAGGTTTTCTCACATCATAAGGATTCAAAGGTTGAAAGGCTTTCTCACCTAATTGAATAAAAGCTTATGAGCTATCCTAATGAACCTAGCTTGGATTGGTTAGGAATGATACCTTTCCTTTGATGAGCTATCCTAATGAACTTAGCTTGGATTGGCAAGCTGACGTGCCTTTCTATGGATTGTAAGAATGAGAATAAATGACTATTCCGTGGGATTTATGCTTTGCACCGAGAGGATATTGCGATGGAAGCTCTCTCGTGAGTAGAGACCGAGTTTCTAGAAGCAATCTCATTATCCCTTACCTATGTTCCCCCATAGGATGATTGTATAGATAGACATTAGCTAGTGGATCCACTTAAGCTAGAAGTTCATGGTTTTACCTTGGCAAGTAGGACAGTCCTTTTTTCCATGTGGGAGACACCATGAAGATCATGTTATAGCTCACATGGTCTCTGTGTTAGTAAAGGCTAATACCCCACATTAATAATGAACTAAGTTTACTTCAAGAAGTATATCATATGTTTTAAAAGGATTTAAATATGATTAGCTTGCATTGACCATGGTTTTATGACTTATGTTTCCTAACTCTCTTATATCATGTTTTAGCTTGGTAATTGCGTGTCATGAAATGAAATGTCCCTTTTAGCATGATTTAAATGTTTTAAGCATAGTTATTATACTTGATAAATTGTTTTGTACTAATGCATACTCCTACCTACATTTCCCCAAATATAGGGTTCGACAGTCAGGGTCATCAGTTTCGTGGCTAGTGGTTTATTTTTGAGATTCTCGAGCTTTAGAGTCTCCATGCTTCGAGGATGGACTTTTATTGTTTAGTTCCTTTTCTTGTGTTTCACTTTTGGACATGATGTATGGGCTAGGCCCAAATTCATTCTATTGTACTAGATGGCTATATTGAGACATGTGTTTTACACTTTTGCTTTTATTTTATAAAAACTATTGGACTTGGACTATTGTTTTACTCGTATTGGTCTATTTCTTATGTTTTGAAAGATAAGTGGCTTGTATGGGGTACTTCTGGGTTCCATCCGCCATGTTACATCTAGAGGGGTACCCCTGGGTTGTGACAAACTTGGTAATCAGAGCACAATGTTTAGAATGATCCTAGGATGTCTCATAAGCCACATTTGGTAGAGTCTTGTTCATAAGTGTGAAGCGCACCACATTTATGAATGAGAGGGTATAGGATTATTAGGAAACTTCACTTCTTTCATTACTTTAAAGTCGCACGATGTAATTTAACTTTATAAAGTCTCTCTCCGTATCCTTATCCTATGTCCTTCAAGATAGGGTTACCTGTAGAGCTTATTCTAGAGGGGATGTGAGGAAGAATGAGGAACAAGAAGCTCCTCCCCAAGCTCCTCAAGTTTCGATCGATCCTTTGGTCGAGCAAGTGACTAATGCGGAGTTTAGGGATGCTTTTCAAGTGTTGGATCAAGCCATGATGGCCCAAGCCAATACAGAGGTTGCAGTTCCCGTGAACCCAAATATGGGCACGGTGACATCTAGAGTGAGGGGCTTCACTAGGATGAATCCTCCGGAGTTTCATGGTTATAAGGTTGAGGAAGATCCTCAAGAGTTTATTGATGAGGTCTATAAGGTTTTGAGGATTATGGGAGTTACGCCGGTGGAAAAGGAAAAATTGGCCGCTTATCAACTAAAAGGTGTGGCTCAAATTTGGTTCAACCAATGGAAGGAAGGGAGATCGGAAGATACAGATCCTCTTGATTGGGAGAAGTTTATGGTCGTGTTTCTTGATAGTTTCTTTCCCCTTGAGATGAGGGAAGCCAAGGTGCTTGAGTTCATTAACCTTCGACAAAAGGAGTATGAGTGTAAGGGAATATGCTCTAAAGTTCACACAATTGTCCAAGTATGCTCCAAGAATGGTTGCCGATCCAAGGGCTAGGATGAGTAAATTCGTTTCGGGTGTATCCAAAATGGTGGTTAAAGAGTGCCATACCGTGATTGAATAATGTTATCAAAGACACTACATCCAATTCTAAGAATCAATGATCATTAATCAGTATAATACACAACTAAATGAGTTGGGGTCGAATCCCACAGGGAGCGGTACGTGTTTCAGATTCAATTGGAAAGTATGAACATGGTCAAATCAGTCATAGGAATAAAAATTATTGAATAAAAACATCATTCAAATTAGGGGATGACACGAATGTCAAATGGGGGATTTTTGGTTTTGATTAGCAGCTGCAAACAATCACAAATAACACAAATTAACAATAATGAGATGGGTTCTTGGGATTTGATCGATTATAGGCAAATATAGACAAATGGATAATTGCACTTATTAGTAAATAGCTAGATATTAGTGAGTAGGCTAAGCTATAGTGAAGGTACACTTTCTCTCAAACAATTTACCCCCAATCAAGTGATTTCTCTCGAACATCAACAAGCATGAAAAATAAGAGCAGCCCACACCGTAATCTATTCACTCTCTCGAGCTGAATGTGTGGGATTGGGTTTACGATTCACTCTCTTGAGCTGAACCCAGGTCAACCCAATACGCACAAACCATCAATCAGTAATTTGAGTTCTAAAACCTCTCTCTCGAGCAAGCCTAGAAAACAAACAAAGAAATACATTTGCAACTACAATTCTTAAATTAAACCACAATAAATGATTAAAATTACTTCTAAATAGAATTTAAACTAATAATTAGCAATACCCATAAACTAAATTAGCCCATAATCACATGATCACACCCCAAGAATTAGGGTTTTAGCTAGACATTATAAAAAGGTAAAAATAGTTACCAAATTAATTATCCATCAACTGGGTAAGAGTAATTTCATCTATACAATGCTCCAATTTAAAGAATCCCAAAGACCCACTTTGAATATCTCAAAAGTGAATTTCTTCAATCCTTCAAAACTAAAGAAAACTAGAGAAAACTGTCTCTAAAATGTTCCAAAAAACTCTCCAAATAGATTGTTCTCCAGAGTAATATGATAAGTGATAATAAATAAATATTCATTTATAGTCGCCAAAAATATGTTGCGAAGAGTCACTCGGTGAAGTAAGTTGGGCTCACCGAACCACTTGGCGAGCCGCCCTTTGTTCTTTTCCATTGCCCTTTTGCCTTGGTACTCAGAATCCTCAAGGTCTTTAACTTTGGGCGATCTATCTTGGCTTCGCAGAATCACTCGGCAATCCATCGACTGCTCCTTTACATCGCCAACTTGGTGCTTTCCTTCAGGTCTTGACACACTTGAACTTTAGGTGGTCTGATGAGCTACTTGGTGACATGTCGAGTGCTCTTGGTGATCCTCAAGCTCGCACTTCTTCATTTCTTCAGCTTGTTTTATTCCTTTTTGCCTGTTAGTGTCCTTGCTTTGTTCCTCAATCCATATACCTGAAAATCAAGGATTTAACGTCAGTTATTGGCACAAATTAAGCATTTGAGGACATTTAATCTATGTAAACAAAGCTCTAAATGAGTCCAAATCTAGGACTCATCATACCGCCATGCTCTTTAATTACATGGACATCTCTTGTATCATGGTTCATGCACAACAAATTGAGAAGGAAAAACTTAAGGGAAAGCCTAGGGTGACAAAGATAGCTAAGGCCCGTGATGGAAATTTCTCTTATGAAAGGTCGATGCACATGGTCGTCCTAGATTTTGACAAAGGTTTTCTGGTCAAGGTTCCTCCAATGCTCCTCCAAAGTCAAACAAAGATAGGGTGTCTAACCCTAAGACTCAAGGAGGTAATGGTAGTGGATCTTCATTGCCTATGTTTACTTGTACTAGGTGTGGATGAAGGCACGAAGGTAAGTGCCTAGACAACATGGATAGTTGCTTTGGTTGTAGTAAAAGTGGCCACAAAATGAGGGATTGCCCGCTGTTTACGACTAAAAGAAGAGAGGGAAAGCAAGCTACTACTATTGGTTCGGGTCCCAATGCTCCTAAGAAAACCGATTCTATGCATTTCAAATTTGTGGTGAACAAAAGGGTTCTCCCAATATGGTTATCGGTATGTTGAAAGTTTTCCAACTTGATGTTTATTCTTTACTTGATCCCGGTGCTACCTTGTCTTTTTTGACGCCATATGTCGCTATGAGATTTGATGTGCTCTATGATGTGTTGTTAGATCCTTTTTCTATCTCTACTCCTGTTGGTGATTCTATTGTGGCTAAAAGGGTCTATAGAAAGTGTCCCATTTCCTTGTACCATAGAGTTACTCTTGTTGACTAGGTAGAGCTTGATATGCTAGATTTTGATGTTATATTTGGTATCGATTGGCTGCACTCATGTTATGCTTTTATTGATTGTAGAACTCGTGTAGTCAAGTTTCAGTTCCCGAATGAGCCTGTCCTAGAGTGGAAGGGGGAATTTCCATGCCTAAGGGTCAAATTGTCTCTTATCTTAAAGCTAGAAAGATGAATTCTAAGGGTTGAATTTACCATCTAGTTAGGGCGAGGGATGTAGATTCCAAAACCGCTACTCTCGAGTCGGTCTCCGTTGTAAATGAGTTTCTGGAAGTGTTCTCAGATGATTTACCTGGTATTCCTCTATGTGGGAAATAGACTTCAGTATTGACTTTCTCCCAGATACGCAACTTATTCTATCCCTCCTTACCAAATGGCTCAGGCAGAACTTTAGGAGTTGAAAGAACAACTAAATGATTTGTTGGCTAAGGATTTCATCTGACCGAGGATCTCTCAATGGGGTGCTCCAGTTTTGTTTGTTAGAAAGAAAGATGGTTCTCTTTGTATGTGTATTGACTAGCCTCTGTTGAATAAGGTGATCATTAAGAATAAGTATCCTCTCCCAAGGACAAATAATTTGTTTGACCAACTTCAAGGAGTAAGTTATTTCTCTAAGTTTGATCTTCGATTGGCTTATCACCAATTGAGGGTGAAGGAAGATGATATTCCAAAGATGACTTTTCGAATTTGGTATGGTCATTATGAGTTTTTGATAATGTTGTTTGGGTTGAGAAATGCTTCTGTGATGTTTATGGATTTGATGAATAGGGTGTTTAGCCAATACCTTGACATGTTTGTAATTGTGTTCATTGATGATATATTGATCTATTCAAGAAGTAAGAATGAGCATCTTGATATTTTGAGGATCGTGTTGCACGTTATTAAGGACAAACAACTCTTTGCAAAGTTTAGAAAATGTGAATTTTGGTAAGTTTCGTAGCTTTCCTTGGTCATATTGTTTTAAGTAAGGGTATATAGGTAGATCCTAAGAAGACGGATGCGGTCAACCATTGGTCTAGACCTCTAACCCCTTCAGATATTAGTAGTTTCTTGTGTTTAGCCGGTTACTATAGAAGGTTTGTTGAGGGATTTTCTTTAATTTCCTCTCATTTGACGACTTTCACTCAAAAGAAAGCTAAGTTCATATGGTCCGAAGCGTGTGAGAAGAGTTTCCAAGAGTTGAAGGATAGACTTACTTCCGCTCTGGTGTTGACTTTACCGGAAGGAATGGATGGCTTTGTCATTTATTGTGATTCCTTGAGAATTGGGCTAGGATGTGTACTCATGCAAAATGGGAAAGTTATTGCCTATGCTTCAAGGCAACTTAAGATTCATGAGACGAATTACCCTACCTATGACCTTGAATTAGCAGCAGTTATCTTTGCCTTAAAGATTTAAAGACACTATTTGTATGGAGTTCATGTAGATGTGTTTACCGACCACAAGAGTTTGCAATATGTGTTTAATCATAAATATCTAATTCTTCACCAAAGAAGGTGGCTTGAGTTATTGAAAGATTATGACATGAGTGTTCTTTATCACCCCTGAAAGACAAATGTGGTGGCAGATGCTCTTAGTCGGTTATCTATGAGTAGTGTTGCTCATATTGAAGAGGAAAGGAAAGAGTTGGTTCGAGATGTTCATAAATTTACAGAATTAGGTGGTCAGTTAGTGGACTCTCCAAGGGTGGTGTTGTGGTTCACAATGGTTCCTAATTGTCTTTTGTGGCAGATATTAAAGCCAAGAAAGATCTTGATCCAATTTTGGTACAATTGAAAGAAGCGGTGATTAAGAAATCAGTTGAGGCTTCCTCTCAAGGGAGAGATGGTGTACTTATATATCAGGGTCGTTTATGTGTTTAGAATGTCTATGACTCGAGGGAACAAATCTTGTATGAAGCCCATAGTTTGCGGTATTCTATTCACCCTGGAGCCACCAAGATGTACTGTGAAACGGGAGGTCTATTGGTGGAATGGGATGAAGAAAAATATTGCAGAATTTGTGACTAAGTGTCCTAATTGCCAACAAGTGAAAGTTGAACATAATAAATCGAGAGGTTTGTCCCAAGATATTAGTATTCCTACTTGTATGTGGGAAGATTTGAACATGGACTTTATTGTTGGTTTGCCTCGCACCCGGTGACAACATGACTCAATTTGGGTTATAGTAGATCGGATGACGAAATCGGATCATTTCCTTCTCGTCAAAGTTTCCTATTTGGTGGAGAATATGCCAAGTTGTATTTGAGAGAAATGGTAAAGTTGCATTGAGTGCCTTTGTCCATTATTTCTGATCGTGGTACCCAATTCACTTCTCAATTTTGGAAATATTTCCAAAAGGGTCTTGGTACTCGGATTAAGCTTAGTACGACCTTTCATCCCCAAACCGATGGGAAAGCGTAGCGTACTATCCAAATTTTGGAAGATATGTTAAGGGCTTGTGTAATTGATATTAAGGGTAATTGGGATGACCATTTGCCATTGATTGAATTTGCTTATAACAATAGCTATCACTCGAGTATTAATATAGCTCCATTTAAGGCCTTATATGGTAGGAGATGTAGATCTCCCATAAGTTGGCTTGAGGTTGGGTGAGGTTGCCCTAATAGGTCCCAAGTTGGTACATGAGGCTATAAAGAAAGTTCAACTTATAAGAGAAAAGTTGAAAATGGCTCAAAGTCAGTAAAAATCATATACCGATGTGAGAAGAAGGGATCTTGAGTTTAATATTCATGATTGGGTTTACTTGAAAATCTCACCAATGAAGGGTGTAATAAGATTTGGTAAGAAAGGGAAGCTTAGTACTCGATATGTAGGCCCATATCAAATTTTCAGACGTGTTGGTAAGGTTTCTTATGAGCTAGAATTACTAAATTAGTTGGCATCGGTGCATCCGATTTTCCATGTCTCTATTCTTAAGACATGTGTTGGAGATCCGACATCCATAGTTCCCTTATAAGGGTTGGGATTTGATGAAAGTCTTTCTTATGAGGAAGTTCCAGTTGAGATTTTAAACCGGCAAGTTAAGAAGTTGAGAAACAAGGAAGTTGCTTCCATGAAAGTATTGTGGAGGAATCATTTAGTTTAGGGTGCTACTTGGGAGGTCAAGGCCGATATGAAGTCCCGATATCCTCATCTTTTTCCTTGTACTCCTACTCTAGCTTGGGGTCATGAGTTCCTCATGGTTTGTTCTTTATTATGGAGTCATGTGTCTTACGTGTGTCCATGATTTCCTTACTATGCATGATTTATGAAAAGTTCAAGTTTTGAGAAAATGATTCAACTTGATTGATTTCTACATGTTTATGTGCGCATGAGTATGAATTGCATGTAGACTACTTGATATGATGTTATGAGCATGACTTTGGCTTGGAGTTAATGTTTCCTCCTTGGATGATAGCTTGGAGTTGATGTTTCCTCCTTGGATATGTGCATTGAATGTATGATAGATTGCTAGATTTATTTTCATCCCTCTTATGATGTTTTGTTAACATCCTAGCTTGGAGTCAATAGTTTCTTCTTGGTTATGTGCCTTTAGATGAAGTTGCATTGATGGTTGGGTTGTTAGTTTCTCTCCTACTCTTTTGGTAATAGCTTGAATCTAGTTCGAGGAAGAATGAATCCAAGGGGGAGATAACGTAACACCTCGAATTCAGAGAAGGGAAAATATTCACTTCTTATTCGACTTGGCAATCCGCCGAGTCGACTTGGCGGTCCGCCAAGTAGACCCACCTCGCCTTTTGGCTTGATCTATGATATCGAGTTTTCTAGACTTTAGGTGAGCTAAGTCGAGCTTGCCATTCCGTTCGGCGTGTCGCCAAAGTCGACTCCCCATCGCCTAAGTTGCCTTAACCCCCAAGTTGATTTACTGTAAATTTTGGCATGCTAAAGGCTCACTTGGCGAGTCGACAAGTGGCCTTTGGCGAGCTGTAGCCTTTTCAGATTAGTTTAATTAGATGCTACGTCATTTTACCCTTAATCTAAAGACCTATATAAGAGTTCTCCCTCAAATTTCCCCAATTTAAGACCCATTCTCTTAAGAATCTAAAAGGAGATCAAATCTCCTGTCCAAAATATTTCTCTCTAGAACTTGAAGAAGAAGAAGGGTTCAACCTAGGGTTTCAAGTCAAGTCTCAATTCCTCCATCGAAGATAAGCATTTTGTTTTGAGGTATGGTAGCTTTCATCTATAGATTCCTTCCATTCATGGAGTTTCCAAATTCCTCTATTTCTAAAGGTAGATTACTCCGATTGAGTTAAGGGGTTTCTTCAATTATCATGAATTCTTTTCCTTATTGATTTAAATGGTTGAATTATGATCTCTTATGCATGAATTGATGAAGTGCTATGATTTTATGATGATTTCCCTCATGAACCCATGTAATCCCCATGTTTTCAAGTTATGAATCATATGATGTGAATTTTGATCTTAAAGGAAGAATTTTATGAAATCAAACATGTATTGCTAGCTTTACATGAATCTATGATGAAATCCATATCTAACCCTTGTTCTCTAAATGTTGATGTTTGAAAGTGGGTTTTGACCTTTAAAGGTAAATTATGGATTTATGCGTTTTCTTATGAAATCTATGCAAATGTTTTAAGGATGCTTTGAGAGTAAATTATCAATGATGATGATGTTTGTGTAATTGAAAGGATTTTCTCATATACACATAAGAGTAAGATGTGAAAGGTTTTCTCACATAATAATGATTCTAAGGTTGAAAGGCTTTCTCACCTGATTGAATCAAGATTAAGAGCTATCCTAATGAACCTTGCTTGGATTGGTTTTGAATGCTACCTTTCCATTGATGATGACTTAACTTGGATTGGAAAAATGACGTGCCTTTCCATGGATAATAAGAATGAGAAGAAATGACTATTCCGTGGGATTTATGCTTAGCACAGGGATGATATTGAGATGGAAGCTTACACGTGAGTAGAGGTCGGGTTTCTAGAAGCAATCTCCTTTTCCCTTACCTATGTGCCCCCATAGGATGATTGTCTAGATAGACATTAGCTAGTGGATCCACTTAAGCTAGAAGTTCATGGTTCTACCTTGGAAAGTAGGACAACCTTTTTTCGATGTGGGAGACACCGGGGATCATGTTATAGCACACATGGTCTCTATGTCGGTTAAGGCTAATCCCCCACATTAATAATGAACTAAGGTTACTTCAAGACGTATCTCATACGTGTTCAAAGGCTTTAAAGACGATTAGCTTGCATTGACCTTGGTTTTATGACTTATGTTTTCTAACTCTCTTATATCATGTTTTAGCTTGGTCAATTGCATGTCATGAAATGAAATGTTCGTTTTTAGCACGATTTAAATATTTTATACATAGCTATGATACTTGGTATATTGTTTTGTACTAACGCATACTCTTTCCTACATTTCCCCCAATGTAGGGTCTGATAGTCAGGGTCATCAATTTCGCTGCTAGTGGTTGATTTTTGAGATTCCCGAGCTTCAGTGAGTCCTTATACTTCGAGGACGAACTTTCATTGTTTAGTTCCTTTTATTGTATTTCACTTTTGGACATGATGTATGGGCTAGGCCAAGTTTCATTCTATTGTACTAGATGGCTATGTTGAGACAAGTGTTTTAGACTTCCGCTTTTCTTTTATAAAAACTATTGGACTTGGACTATTGTTTTACTCGTATTATTCTATTTCTTATGTTATGAGAGCTAAGTGGTATGTATGGAGTCCTTCGGGGTTCCATATGCCATGTTACATCTAGGGGGTACCCCTGGGTCGTGACATAGACCCCTTTTCAAGTAGTTTGCACAGTGGGTACAATTTTTGAGAAATCCTTTATGAACCTCCTATAGAAACCTGCATACCCTAAAGAACTTCTAACACCTTTTACAGAGATAGGTGGTGGTAGTTTTTCTATTACTTCAACTGTTGCCCTATGAACTTTAATTCTTTTTTGTGAAATTCGATGGCCCAGAACTATACTATCTCTCACCATAAAGTGACATTTCTCCCAATTGAGCACAAGATTGCACTCTTCACACCGTTTCAACACTTCACTTAAATGAACCAAGCAATCATCAAACGAGTCACCAACTATAGAGAAATCATCCATAAATACTTCAATTGTGTCCTCCACCATATATGAAAATATTGACATCATGCAACACTGAAATGTTGCCGGCGCATTACACAATCCAAATGACATCCTCGTGAAAGCAAAAGTCCCATAAGGAGAAGTGAAGGTGGTCTTCTCTAGGTATTTTGGAGCTATAGAGATCTGATTATATCCCTAATACCCATCTAGAAAAAAATACCAACCCTTTCCAGTAAGAGGATATATCATTTGATCCATGAACAAAATTGGGAAGAGATCTTTTTCAGTCCACGCATCAACTTACGATAGTCCATACAAACTCTCCAAGCAGTCTCCGACCTTATTGGAACGAGCTCATTCATTGCATTAGGAACCACAATGATTCCTCCCTTCTTTGGCACACATTGCACTGGACTCACCCAACTACTATCAAGAATAGGATATACAACTCCAACATCAAACCACTTAATGATTTCTTTCTTCACAACGTCTTGCATGAGTGGATTCCATATTCGTTGGTGCTCAATACTTGGCTTGCTATCTGGCATAAGTTGAATTTTGTTTTTTGTTAGAACAAATACCCGATGGTATACCAATAATATCATCAATAGTCCATCCGATTGCCCTTTTGAATCATTTCAAGACTAATATCGACGACTCTACTTGCCCTTCATTCAAGTCAGCATCAATAATAACAGGCGAAGTATTATTTTGGCCCAAAACACATACCACTAATGAGATGGAAGAGCCTTAATCTCCAACTTTGGAGGCTCCTCAACAGATGGTCTCCAGGAAGAGTTTATCGATTCTTTAAATCAAGATCAAGCTTCTTTGGTTGACCATGAGAAAAATATACCCCATCAAGTGCAACTACTAGCTCATCATATTCATCAATACCATCTCTATCAAAATTCGTAATCACAACTGCTAACGTCTGAACACCAAGTCTTTCCTCAATAGACACCTTCGACACTACCTCAACAATATGATTCACTATAGACACCACACTAAGATCACTAGCATGCTTCATGGATATGCAAATGTTAAAAATTATCTCTTCATTGTTCAAACAAAACTTCATCTGCCCCTTTTCCATATCAACCAAAGCACGCCGAGTAGAAAGAAATGGTCTCCCTAAGATGATGGGGACCTTAAAATCCACAATCTAGTATAACAAAGTCCGCCAGAGAGATGAATGTGTCAACTTTCACAAGGACATCTTGAAGCACCCCAATTGGTCTTTTCATAATATGGTTAGCCATGAGTAGCCAGATTGCAGTCGGTTTGGGGATCCCAAGCCCAACTTTTTGTATATAGACAGCGACATCAGATTAATGCTAACACCCAAGTCACATAGAGCCTTGGCGAAATGCGACACACCAATAGACATGGAATAGTAAATGCTCTAGGATCCTCCTTATTTTGTACTAATGATCTAGTAGCAATAGCACTACCATGCTGCAGCTTGTCATAATCTTCCAAATTGACAACCCTCTTCTCAGTTACCAAAGCCTTCATGAACTTTGCATAACCCAATATTTGCTCAAGTGCCTCAATAAAAGGAACATTCATGGACAACTTCTTCAGCATAGATACAAACCTGCGATACTTTCCTTCTTCCACTTTCTTTACCAACCTTTGAGGGAAGAGAGGTGGAGGTCTCGGCATCGGGATGACCTTTTGCATCACTTCTGCCTCCTTCTCATTCTAATCTTTCGGATCCTCAACTACCTCAACTTCATCCTCTTCATGCTCTTTCGCACTTTCCACTCCATTCGGCATATGAGGGTCTATAGTCTGCGTTCCTACTTTAGTAGAGATTTCTATGCAGTGACCATCATTCTTTGGATTCTTGATGGTATTTCTAGGAAGTGTTCTTGGAAAACGTGGATTTACCCTTGCGGTCATTTGCTCAACTTCTGCACAATTTGCTTAATCGATACTGCACGAGACTTAACTTTTTGACCAATACCAGATCAATCATTTCACATTTCTTTCACATTGTCGTCTTTTGAATCAAATATTTTCATCATCTTATGCATTATATCTTCAATTCAATTCATACTCGATCCAGTATCTCTATTTCCAAGTGGAACATAGAGTCCACCTTTCTCATTATTGTTGCCATTCCCATTCTGGTTATAATTGTTGTCACGATTAAAGTTCCCATCAAAATTATAATTACCATAGTTCCGACCTTAATTTCCTTGACCTTGACGCCAATTATCCAAATTGGATGCTTTGGCGTTGGTCCAAAAACCTCGTCTGATCATTCACAAGATTCACATCCTCCTCATATATGTACTCATCATCAGGTGGTGCTCTAGGTTGATAGTTCACAACATTCACTTTCTTGGCACTCCCACTCATATGTTTCTACACCAAGACAATTTTTGTTCTCAGTTGGGCCATTTCCTCACGAATATCATCATTAAACTGATTTGGTGTGGCTTGTACAACAAATGTATTTCTTTCGGTATTTGAATTTCTAGTGCTCCATTCCTTGTTGTTCTTAGGGATCTTATCAAGTTTTTGGCAATCTCTTAAAACGTGCATGCTCCATAAGATCTTCTTGCAAATAGTATCTAGCACAGCCTTCCCATTATCATCATCCCTCTGTAAAAAATACTCTTTCAATGACTTATCATCTATGGGTGGTTAGGCACACCGCTCATAAAACCAGTGAATCTATCCAAATAGCTACTCACCAACTCCCCATGCAATGCCACAAAGTTATTGAGTTTGTCTTTGAGATTCAACTTCTTGGACAATGAAAAATACTTCTCCATGAATACCCAGTGTAACCCATCCCAAGTTGTGATTGAGTTATATGGAAATTCATAATGTAGCATCACCTGTCAACGAAAGTGAAAACACCCTTAAGCCGATCGCATCCATATCTAAATATGGTTTCCCCACACTACTAATGCATACACTTTTCACTTTGATCATGTGAGAATATGGATCCTTCGAAGGTAACCCAGTAAATAACCCTCTCGATATAAGCATTTGTATCAAACAGTTGGTCATTACAAAAGTATTCCCCGGAGGTAGTGAAGGGACAACTATCGCCTCGGTCTATCCCACCGCATTATAATTAGCCTTGTAGTTTTTGCAGACATCTGGTAACGACTGATATTGGATTCCCTCAGCATTTTAAACTTGTGGATTACCTTGAACATATCCAGGCTCGTCCAAAAGCTCCAGGAGGTTGCAAACCAGCTATACCTCCTTGACCCGCTCTGATTGGATCATTCTGCACCTTGAGATTTAGGCCTTCCCCAACCAGTCTTCTTAGAGTTTGTCTCAGTTCAGGAAAGTAAGGAGTCAGAGGATTGCCTTGACTCCGTGTACTTGACATACACTAGAGATAAAACTTGTAGAAAACAAAAACAAAACAAAATGTAAATTAGGAAATAAGTGACTAAAATTCAATAACAAAATTAGTCTAATCTAATAGCCTTACTCTCCGGCAGCAACGTCAAAATTTGGTACGTCCAAAGTACACTTCCTAAATAAGTATAAGCAGTCATTGTCAAATAAAGAACCTAAGTTTAGGTTAGGGTCGATCCTACGAGGAATATGATCTAGACTTAGGCTAATTTATGGTTATTTACATTTAGTCAAACTACTTCCCTAAAAAGGGTGAAATTGTAAATAAAGTAATAGTTGATTGTTTTGTAGTAACAACTAACAAGTATCACAATTTGCAGTTTGTAAAATTTATATGAGATGAAACTAGGGTACATGTGTTCCCCACAAGTTCTTAACGCAGTAATTCCAATAATAGTAACTCTATCCTAGTATTAACATTCAAGGTTGGTAAGTTATGTATTTAAAAGTGATTGGTCCTCCAAATAGGGAATTTCACCATGCAACTTAGTCCGTCTAAAGGTGTATGCTTTACTAAACCTTACTCTTAACCCCGATTAGCCTTCACGGTAGGTGGGTCAGGCTATTAGATAGCGAATTACCACATCCAAATCTCAGTTGTTCAATCAATTTCTCATTCATTACTTTCTTGGTCCGACTATTAGGAATGAGGCGAGTTCTAACGTTGGCAGCCATTAAAAACATTCAAAATGATGGGATTAAGAATACATGCATAAATAATATTCAAGAATTACTTAATTATTGGTTTTACGTTGTTAATTTCTTATGGTTCCCACAACCCTAGTTGTGGATTTAGCTATTCATGCTTGAATAATCACAATTCATATTAGGGTTTGAAATATAGATCATAAACTTACAATTAGAGTATATGAAATCCAAAATCTTGAATTCAAGAACAAACACAAATTCCATAAACCAACTTTAAGAATTAAATGCCAAAAATGTTTGTAAAATAATTCTCAAAGCCAAAACAAAGTATCACAAAAGGTCTAATTACCAAAAAATGAGAAATACAACAAATATTTATAGAAACTAAATCCTAAACCAAGGTTTAGGAAATTTTGGTTTGGGTGGCTTCTGCTCGTCACCTATGGTCCATCGAAGGAACGACAACCTGTGGTTTTCCACTATTTCTCAGCAGTTGGACAAAGTTATGTGGTCTTCAATCAACAGTCACGATCCATGGCCGGTAGGTCTAAGCAAAGTCTGTCCTGTACACTCATGGTTTAAGTACTGGAACTCATCTACGCCCCACCAACAATGGTACGTCAATGGACTCATGGCCAGTCGGTGGCTTTTGTGGTTCCACACTTAAGTCTTACTTACTTGAACACTCCATCCGCTCTTCCACCTAATGCTCATCAACTGAATGATGGCTCGTGGGCGGGCTCGTTTGTGGCCATTTTTTGCTACTTCAGCTACTTTCAACTATAACTTTCAACTCTAACTACTCCAAACGTATTTCCCACAAATTTAATCAAAACACTATCACATCTAATAACAAAATGCCTAAGACACATTTAAAAATCCAAGTTTAATGCATCAGAAATACCATAAACTCACGGTACATCAATAGCTTGATGATTAAACATCGCAACAAGAACAAGTAATTATAATTTATCAAACACAATTATAACATGCTTAATCAGGCCACTAAGCAAGGAGTAGAGTGTCGTCGATAGACATTATATCATGTGGTCATAGACAACTCAATATGATTAGGAATACAAGTTCAATAAAGATAATACACTGACCATAACAAGCTTAGGCCATTAGGATCATGCCATAAGAGAAATAATAGCATTACCATACCTTCCATGCAAAGCCCAAAAAGTGTCTTTATGAAGCTTGCCCAACAAAAAGTAATGCAACAATGTGGAAGTAAGCGAGGTTGGAAGAACAAGCCATGACTAATCAATAAGACGCTATTGCCACACTCGTGACCAGCCAAGTCCAACTCACAAAATGAGGCAAATAACATCAATAATATGCAGCTAACTCCACTGAAGATATTCCAACAACATCTCAAAGGAGCGACAAGATCCTGAGGTAACAAAACTAGGTGTACTTCATGCCGTTCAATGAACAACCATCATACGCGACTCTAATTAAAATCACAGCAACTCCCCACTTACCTCCAACATTTTACCACCATCACTAAACCATAATTACAGCCAATTAAAAAAGACAAAGGGGTTGCCCACAACCACAATATCAAAACCAACTTCACGAGGCTAAAAAAATCAATAAAAATGATACTAGGATATGGAATTACGAAGTAGGGTTGTAAAAATAAAATTACCTCAACCAAAATGTCTAAAATAATACTATTAAAATTCTTCCTTCTTGCATCAAAAACAACCGGAGCCTAAATCGACAAGAAAATTATACCACAACACGAGCTCGCAACGTAGAGTAACTTCCGTTAAACATCTAAGTCGAGAATTTAAGTATCCAAGCAGTATTGGAAGGCGGGTTTACCATTTTTATGGTTTTCTACTAATTTTATGAAAAAAGATGAAGATGGTGATCTTTTAAAAAGACCACCAACTTAGAGTGAGGGGCCCGCTTAGAGCTGTTTGCTTGCGCACTCACAGAAATGTGCATAACTCTCTAGTCTCTACTCTTATGGATGAGAGGCTTAGTGCGTTGGAAACATGACTCATATACCTAAGATTTGATTGGTAATGGGCCTTCTAATTCTTTATATACTAGGAGAAAATTGTAGAAACATTTGACCAAAGTTTCAGAGAAATTCCTTAACAACATTTACAATAATCTTTCTCGGCTTTTAATTCACAACTTTCTTGACTTCAACACTTCACATAATTTTTTTGAAATTAAAAAGAAGTCATAAAACATCCTTCCTTATGTGTTTATAGGTTTTACTCTTATTCCAAAAGTACAACTTAATTCAAAAAATCAAATGGACGGGGTGTCACAATTAATGAATATAGGAATAGAAAATAGTTGAGTTTTTTATTAGATCCAGAAAATTGGGGTTTGATGGCCTATGTATAGTGTGTCCAAAATATCTTAAGAACTGAGGAACAAAGAGTTTTTAGTTTAAGGAGATAGTATTTGTAGATAATATTTGAATCAAGATTCTCGAGCCTATAATACAAATCTCTAGTGGGTTATTTATAGGAAAAATCTAGGGAACAATGAGCCCTTTCCCTAGTCTTCTACTCGGTCACTAACTTTGCGATTGCATACCGATCGTGAGAATCTTATATGGGATTTATGTGTTGGCAAACATATTATTTTGTATTTTCCAACTAATGTTTTTGTGCCCAAATTACACCTCCAGGTATAAGTCGGGTTCAAAAATTCTTAAGTGGTCCCTCTTGAACAAATTCATTTGCCACATGTCGCTGTACCATTTTCCCACTTAGTTAGGACCATTTTTACTCCATACACATAGTCCCCCCTCCACTTTTCGATTTCTCAAGCATGAGAAAATCAGAAAGTAGACGTAGGGATGGCAATGGGGCGGCGCGGGGTGGGTTGAGCTTAACTCACAAAATTTTTAATCTACCCTACTCCGCCCCACCCCACCCTGCATAACAATTTTTTATTGTTAACCCATCTTACCCTGTCTTGCATAGACCTGCCCCGCATGAACTCTCCTCGCATAATTTTGTAAATATATTTTATTTTTCTAGCTAAGCTAGACAATAAAAATAAAATTCACAAAAATAAATTTATGTTTTCATTAAGTTGCATTAATTTATTAGAAAATGACTTAAAATTTTATTTTGTAGAGGTCAATTGAAAAACATGTAAGAAATTGTATTATTTTTTATTGAACCATTTTCATTTTCTATCTTAAATATTTTAGTAGCTTTAAAGAAGTTATCTGAATAAATAATGTTCTATCACTCTTATAACATGTAAAAAGTTAAAATTACATTTGAAGCCACATAAAATCACATATACCCGCAACCCGCCCCACCCCACATTAGTTTTAAAAACCCACTTCAACCTGCCCCGCAACCCACCCGCCCCGCGCAACGTTAAGCCTGCCCCACCCCTGATATCCTTAAACCCACCCTCCCCTCCCCATTGCCATCCCTAAGTAGAGTTCCTTTTAAATTCTTGGAAGGAAAGTAAGTGAAGTGTCTCTCTAGCATATGATGTGTGCATGTCTCATTGCATTAAATGTATCGATCGTGTGTCCTGTTGTGTTCAACTTGGAGCCACGACCAGACCTAGGATTCACGTCTTCCCCTGTACTATATAAGTTGTAGATCATCTTCTCTTCTTATTTCCACACTTTTTTCATCTTTTCATTCAAGCTCTGGAACTTTATTTCTTTCTTAGTTTTCTCACTTAAGTTACATAATAAAGCTTCACTTTCCATTCCTGTAACTATTTGCTCGCTCAAATGTTTCCAATATATTTTTCTTCCCTTTTTATCTCACAACCACAAGTCTATTATGTATTCTTGATGAGTCCACAAATTGGACTTATTTAAGGCTCTATTTTAATAGAAATTGTGTCTTCAAATGATTATTTTATCTCAATGTCTAATAAAAACCCATAAGTTTCAGGTATTTGAAGATTGAAGGAAAGCATCGACACAAATTTGCAAAAAAGAACGAGAAGGCTGAAAAGAATGAGAAAATAAAGGCCTGAGGATCGTCGAGACCATTTGGCGAATTGCCGAAGGGTCTCACTTTGCCTTTTGTTCCAGTGTGCTGAGCCTAAAGGAAAGGATCAAGTCGGTGAAATAACGGAGCATTCGACGCATCACCAAAAAGTTTCGCGAAGTAGTACTATATCTCCCAATGACCCAGAGCACGATGATGCAAGGATGGTGCAAGAAGGCGATGAACTACACCAAGGGGCGAATCGCAGAGTTGATCTGCGATTCCGACTAATGTCGCCGAATGATCTATCGCAGCACAAATTTTTGAAAACTATAAATACTCGTTGAGAGTTACAGAGAATATATCATCAGACAATATCAGATTCTTAATATAATTTTTAGTACTTTTATTTTTGCTTTGGGTTTGGAGAGGGTTTTGAAAACTTGAAGAAGAAGAGGGTTTCATCTCCAAGGATTTGGACTTGGGTCTCTTGGATTCTTCATTCTTGGCCTGTAACAAGACTTAAATCTTCATACCCATTTGAATGCAAACTCATTTAGGTATAAATTTGTATCTCTTGATGTGTGGCTAAAAACCCCTATTCTTGGGGTGTGATTTAGCAAATATGTGTTGAGATTGTTGTTGGGTTTTGCTTGCTGATATGTAAGATGTATTTTAATGCTGATTTCACCTAGTGGTTATGGTTTAATTCAATGGGTTTGTAGTTACAATTACAAAACCACCCATGTGTTTTCGGCTTGCTCAAGAGAGAGGTTATGAAACCAAGACCGCTAGACTGATGGCTAAGGAGTGGGTCGACATGAGGTTCAGCCCGAGAGGGTGAGCCCTAGTCCCATATCCTAACACTCAGCTCGAGAGGGTGAGTGGGGTAAGGCGTAGGCTGGTTTTCATGCAACAAATGGGTGTCTGAGAGGAACCCATTTGAAACAGGGTAAGTTGCCCGAGAGGGAACTTATTTCCATCTAAAGCTTAGCCTAGTCACTATTATCTTGCAAATTTCCTATCGAAAGCATGTACCCAATGATTTATACCAATACATATTACAATCACACCCTAAGAATCCCCTCTCATTTATAGAATTCTTGTTAATTTTACTGTTTTTGCTATATTTGTGACAAAACTCCCAAATTGATATTTGACACTTTTGTGTCCCCCCTTTTTAATTTACAATGTTTTTAGTCGTTAATATCTTTAGCTATGACTAGTTAGAAATTAATTTTATTTTTCTATTAATTTTTGAAACCACTCCCTTGGGACTCGACCCCAACCTTTGGTTGGGTTATTATACTATTGCATGATCGTAGACACTTGCATTGAAAGTTGTGTCATTGATTACGCAAACATCAAAATGGTGCCGCTGTTGGGGAGTGGTGTTATTTGGGAATTTTTTAGATTGATCGAAATTTTATTCTTCTTAATTGTAGTTTACTTACTTAACTATTAGTTTTGTCTAGCTTGTTTGTGTGTTGAGACAGTATAATGAGTATACATGATGGAGATGGTGAACCAATGGAGCACCTCCGAGTGGAAGTGATGAGGTTCAGGGATCGCATCCTGACCTTCAAGAATCTAGAAGGAGAACTTTTTCATGAGTCGTGGCTGAGGTTTAAAACACTATTGACATAATGCCCAACTCATGGGATCCCCGATCTAGTTCTACTAGAATGCTTCTATAGGAGTGTAAATCCCAGCAACAGAGGATTAATCGATCGACTTATCCCAGGTGGCCTTGAGAGATACTCCTATGAGACTACCGCCAAATTGCTTGACCTTTTGGCTAAAACCAACAAGGATACTGAGAAGGACCAGCAATTGATCATTTTGCTGGGTCAGATGGATAACATGACCCAAAATATCGAGGAACTAGAGGTGATGTCCAAAGAGAAGAGCAAATGCATGCTACCTACAGAGTAGGGAAGATCTATGGACATTGAAAATAGACGTATCAAGGATATGTTATTAACTATTCTCCAAATGTTAAATGAGCAAGATAGAGTGTTAGAGGAGATTAGAGAAAATGTAGAAGTGCTAAATCAGATGAGTGGTTCTCACTCTAGATCTATCCAGCTAATTGAAACTCTCTCGAGTCATGTGATGCCTCATCTCCATCAGGAACGAAGCAGGAGGTTGCCAAATGATATTTTGGCTAACCCCAAAAGTGAAGTTTAGGTGCTAACTCGCGTCGTGCCACGACATTGACTAAGGCGCTGTTTGGGAGGCAACCCAAAATCCCTTTAATTGCTTTCTTCTTTCTGGGTAAAATAATGGTGTGTTGATTGTGCAGATGAAAGTGTGGAGAGTGAATGAAAAGTGCAGATTGGTGAGCAATAGATCCAATGGGCGAGTCGCTGAAAGGGTCAGTGAATCTGACCTTATCCATCGTTTGACTCAAGACACCGTCAACATTGGAGTTTGTAAAACTGGGCGAGCTTTGGAAATTATTGGTGAATCGCTGACCGTGTCAGCAATCACAATAGAATCGCCATTTGGACCTCCGCAAACCAGAGGTTCTGTAAATTTTGGCGAAGAAATTAATCGGTCGGTGTTCCACCGAATGAGTAGGAGAGCTTGACTAATATCGTCGAATGGGCGAAAACCGGATGGTTTTGCAAGCCAAAGGTTTAAAAGTTTCAAATTCATTCACTTCCCCTCACTTTTTATCTATCCAAACTCACACTTGCACTCTAGTTTTATATTTCTTACACTTTTGGAGTATTTTGGTTCATTGATTTGTGCTCGGATTTGGATTGCATTACCGCCTAGCTTCTCGGTAGCATTTCAATCAGTACAAAATGTTAGCTTCTTGATACCCGTAATTATTTTGTCAGCATTCTACTCATTTGCACACTCTTTGATATTGTTAGAATCTGCTGAACCTCCCTGTCTGGATATAATTGGTTAAGTGTCGAGTGTTATTCGAAAATCTTGCTTAAACTATGAAATCTTTTTCTCCGATGTATCTAGTTGAGTTAATGTGTGATGGGTGGTATTCGTATGTTATGGGTCTTGATTAAATTTGTGCTTAAATTGTGTTTTCGGGGTTCGCGGGGCCGATATCAAAAAGTTGGGTCAAAAGTAGGCACGATAGGTGATTCAGCGAGCTGTGATGATCTCGCCGAACCACTCCGCGGTTTACATAAGTACCCTATGTCGCCCTTACTATCATGCTTTATTTGTTGTGGCTGCTGTAACTTTTGATGAAAAGCACAGGATCACCAAGTGCACTCGGCGACTCACCGAAAGACACCTTAATCGCCCTTTGTCTGCACCCCTAACTCCTTCTGCACTATGACCTTCGACGGATTGTCGATGGCTCGCCGAATGGATTAACTAGTCTTTTTGCAAATGAAAGTCTTTGTTTTGGTTGCCAAAAATGTTCTAACATTATCTCAAGACTTTGCAGACATGGCCAGACCAAAAGTTACACGAAGAAACATGCCACCCAAACACATAAGAGCACAACAGTTCAGAAGAACTGAAAAGAGCAAGAGCAGGGAAGCAAGTCCCAGTAGGAGGATTCCCATTGACCTTGTTGTCCCTTCGTGGGCTCGAGGGATCATCAATGAGATACATGCCTTCGGAGCATCTCATGAATTGGATAAAATGATTGTGGCAAACATCGCTACAGAAGCTGAAGCAAAGAGAAAAGAAAAAGAAAACCTGAAGCAGAGTGAGACCACTCTGGGCGCTGATGCCCAGACAGATGGAGAGATTGCGTAGATAGGACTCTTCTTTACCTCCCTCTCTGTATTCCTTTAATTCATATTCTGGATATTTTTGTTATATGCATTTGAGGACAAACGATTTATTTGCGGTGGGGTGAGACCCACACTTTTTGTGCGCTACTTTTGTTTGTGTTTATATTTGGGTTGTCTATTTATTAATTGTGTTTACACTGGTTTCTGTGGACGTTTGAGCTTATGGCTTCCTTTTGTTTTAAATTACAAAAATGATTTTGATTTTGATCCGTCCGAAAATTTTTGGCCACCTCTCGTGTGTTGAATGTGGTTGTTCTTTTGCAAAATTTAAGTCTCAGTTTCGATCAATATCGATGACTTGAATAGTGCTTACAATCGAACAAACATGAAGGCTCACCTACGACAAGGCCAAATGAAGTTGCATAGACAATATGTGAACTTTTTACATCTCGTTGTAATTAGCCATTTATCAAATCGAGGCTCTTGTGATGACCGTTGCACACTAGCGAAAATGTGGAGTCTTGTTTGACTTTAGTGTCGATGCCTTGTGTGATGAGCTTACTTTGAACCATGCATGATAGATCCTAGAATTTGGCCCGTTGGTCTGGTCAGCTAAGTGATGCTATCTTAGGCAACTTCTAAGAGTGTGAGCCAATTTGACATATACCTATTTTGTGACCTTTCCTGTGAGCGTGTGATTCTCTTTTGAACACCCCTTGAGCCTTACCTTTCTTTGGAAGAAATTTGATGAAATCATAACCTTTCTTTATCCACTACCTATAATCCTCTTGATTTGTGGTTTAGTGAATAGCCAACTTAGGCCAAAAGTCTAAGTTGGGGGTCTGGTGAAAAGGAAAAGGAGAAGTCAAGAAGTGCAAGAAAAGTCTCCCTTAACCCATGGTGTTGCGGAACAATAGAAACCCTTCAAATCAAATAAAAAAAAATAGTACAAAGGAAATTGGGTTTCCAAGCAACCCCCGAAGGTGAATATAAAGATGACTTAGAAGCACTAGAAAAAAATTGATAAAGGAAAAGAATGGAACTCCTTGAGAATACCACATCTCATGAGGAAAAAGTCACTAAGCCTAAATGACCATACCTTTGCACTCAGCCCCATTACAAGCCCTGAAAAGACCTTTTTGATCTTGAGTAAGCCGAATCGAAAGTCGATTAGAAATTAAGGGCAAACCTATGGGTGAAAACATGCATTGTGTTCCTCTTTTTGAGTGTGAGAGTTGCATCTGATTCTTGATCTTGAATTGATTAACCTCTATGTGTGAATATGGAATCATTCTTTATGTGAGGGCATTTAGATACTTTTTGTTGAGCTTGAACTTGCACAAGTAGCAAGTATTGCGAGCATGAGGATCTTTGTTAATGGTGTGTCACAACTTGAATCTTTGAGTACACAATTGATCTTTGCATGAGTAATTTGAGGCTTGTTGTGTACATTCATGATTGAGTCTTATGTAGCACTGTTTGCGACACCCTTTGTGATCAGCTGAACTCGAGTTTGCATGAGGACAAGGAAAAGTTTAAGTTGGGGGTGTTGATGAGTCCACAAATTGGACTCATTTAAGGCTACATTTTAATAGAAATTGTGTCCTCAAATGCTTATTTTATCTCAATATCTGATGAAAATGCTTAAGTTTTAGGTATTAGAAGATTGAAGGAAAGCATGGACACTAATTCACAAAAAAGAATGAAGAGGCTGAAAAGAACGAGAAAATGAAGGCCTGAGGATCGCCGAGTCCATTTGGCAAATCGCCGAAGGGTCTCACTTCGCCTTTTGTTCCAGTGTGCTGAGCCTGAAGGAAAGGATCAAGTCGGTGGAACAAGGGAGTAGTCGGCGCATCACCGAAAAGTTCTGCGAAGCAGTACTATATCGCCTAATGACCCAGAGCACGATGATGCAAGAAGGCGATGAACTACACTAAAGGGCGAATCGTTGAGTTGATTGGCGATTCCGACTAATGTCACCGAACGATCCATCGCAGCACAGATTTTTGAAAACTATAAATACTCATTGAGAGTTATAGAGAATATATCATCAGACAATATTAGATTCTTAATATAATTTTTAGTACTTTTATTTTTCCTCTGAGTTTGGAGAGGGTTTTGAAAACTTGAAGAAGAAGAGGGTTTCATCTCCAAGGATTTGGACTTGGATCTCTTGGATTCTTCATTCTTGGCCTGTAACAAGACTTAAATCATCATACCCATTTGAATGCAAGATCATTTATGTATAAATTTCTATCTCTTGATGTGTGGCTAAAAACTCCATTCTTGGGGTGTGATTTAGCAAATATGTGTTAAGATTATTGTTGGGTTTTGCTTGTTGATAGGTTAGATGTATTTTAATGGTGATTTAACCTAGTGGTTGTGGTTTAATTTAATGGGTTTGTAGTTGCAATTACAAAACCACCCATGTGTTTTCGGCTTGCTCAAGAGAGAGGTTATGAAACAAAGACCGCTAGACTGATGGCTAAGGAGTGGGTTGACATGAGGTTCAGCCCGAGAGGGTGAGCCCTAGTCCCATATCCTAACACTCAGCTCGAGAGGGTGAGTGGGGTAAGGCGTAGGCTGGTTTTCATGCAACAAATGGGTGTCCGAGAGGAACCCATTTGAAACAGGGTAAGTTGCCCGAGAGGGAACTTATTTCCATCTAAAGCTTAGCCTAGTCACTATTATCTTGCAAATTTCCTATCGAAAGCATGTACCCAATGATTTATACCAATACATATTACAGTCACACCCTAAGAATCCCCTCTCATTTATAGAATTCTTGTTAATTTTACTGTTTTTGCTATATTTGTGACAAAACTCCCAAATTGATATTTGACACTTTTGTGTCCCCCCTTTTTAATTTACAATGTTTTTAGTCGTTAATATCTTTAGCTATGACTAGTTAGAAATTAATTTTATTTTTCTATTAAATTTTGAAACCACTCCCTTGGGACTCGACCCCAACCTTTGGTTGGTTATTATACTATTGCACGTCGTAGACACTTGCATTGGAAGTTGTGTCATTGATTAAGAAAACATCAATCCTCCTCCTAAAGTCACACCAAAATACTAGGCAAACAAACTTATCTCGAAAGAGATCTCCAGTGACCCGAAAGCCAAACCTATACTAATTGTTTGTATATTAAGGTGTTGATTTTTACTATTTTTGTTACAAACTTGTGTTCTATAACAAGTTTTCTCAAAGTCTTTTACCTTAACCTAAACATTAGGGATTCAACCCAAATGGTCTTGGCCATGTCGGTAACGATTGCGTCGATATTGGCCGTACTAGTGTCAACTTACACAGTGGAAACCACCACTTGTTGGAGGAAATTCTTGAAAGGAAAAGGTTTTGGGTAGAGGCAGTTATTGATGGTATACTTAAACTCTCCAAGATCCCAACTTGCAACTAAAAGAGCAAACATGTTGCTCATGATGGAGAGGGAGACAACAAGTACCTCTAAAGCCTTGGGTCTGCCATCCTCACCTTGATCCTCGTCAGTGATGAGGGTGACAATAATGTTGATGATACTTCTCTATGACCTAGGGATTCAAGTGCTAGAGAAATATTATCCCGTGGATCTAATAAACTTTTTGTTGAGTCTATATTATGGAGAAATTGACTTGGTTCACCGATCATCATTTATTTCACTAAAGTCGTGAAAGACTTACCTAGGGGAAACCCATATTGATTCTCTAACATCTACCTCCATTAAGTCTACTCCATCTTTGCCTCTTGCTTTTGAGGATCTGGTTATGACCCTTTGGGACCATTCGCTCAAATAATCTGGTCAACACATATATTGCGTCAATCGATTATCCTTCCTAGAAGCATAATGTCTCGACCCAGGGGTACCCCCTAGATGTAACATGGCGTTATAGAACCCCAAAAGAAATCATACAAGCCACTTATCTCTCATAACATAAGAAATAAAAGAATAAGAGTAAAAAATAGTCCAAGTCCAATAGTTTTTTTATGAAGAAAACCAGAAGTCTAAAACACTTGTCTCAATAGCCCTCTAGTACAATAGAATGACATTAGGCGTAGCCCATACATCATGTCCAAAACTGAAATACAATAAGGAAACTAGAAACAATTAAAATCCCCCTCGAAGCAAGAAGACTCACCAAAGCTCAAAAATCTCGAGATCAATCACTAGCCACAGTATTGAGAAACTTGATTGCCGAACCCTACATTTGGGGAAATGTAGGCAAGAGTATGCATAAGTACAAAACAATGTACCAAGTATGATAGCTATGCATAAAACATTTAAATCATACTAAGAGGGACAATTCATTTCATGACATGCAACTGACCAAGCTAAAACATGATATAAGAAAGTTAGAAAACACAAGTCATAAAACCATGGTCAATGCAAGCTAACATCATTAAAGTCCTTGAACACATATGAGATACTTCTTAAAGTAACCTTAGTTTATTATTAATGTGGGGGATTAGCCTTAATCGAAATAGAGACTATGTGAGCTACAACATGATCCCCCAGTGTCTCCCACAGCGAAAAGGGTTATCCTACTTGCCAAGGTAAGGACCATAAATCTGAGCTAAAGTGGATCCACTAGCTAATGTCTATATAGACAATCATCCTATGGGGGCACATATGTAAAGGATAAGGAGATTACTACTAGAAACCCGGCCTCTACTAACGGGAGAGCTTCCTTCTCAATATCCTCTCGGTGCTAAGCAAGGAATGGTAAATTCTTACTTGTTCTTATTATCCATGGAAAGGCACATCATCTTTCTAGTCCAAGCTAAGTCATCATCCATGAAAAGGCATCTTTTAATAACCAATCGAAGCTAGGTTAATTAGGACAATTCTTAATCTTTGATTCAATTAGGTGAGAAAACCTTTCAACCTTAGAATCCTTTATTATGTGAGAAAACCTTTCATATCTTGCTTATATGAGTTTATGAGAATATACTTTCAACAACACAAAAACAACATCATCATGATACTTTACTCTCAAAGCATCTTTAAAACATTTGCATAGATTTCATAAGAAAATGCATAAATTTAATATTTTAACTTTCAAGGTCAAAACCCACTTACAATCATCCACATTTATAAAACAAAGGATAAATATGGATTTCATCATTCTTTCATGTAAAGCTAGCAATACATGTTTAATTTCATAAAACTATTCTTTTATAATCAAAATTTCACATCATATGATCATAACTTGAAAGCATGGGGATTATATGGTCATGGGGGAAATCATCATAAAATCATAGTATTTCATTAGATCACACATAAGATATCATAATTCAACCATTCAAATAAATAATGAAAAGAACCCATGATAATTGAAGAAAACCCTAACTCAATTGGGGAATTCTACCTTTAGAAATAGAGGAATTTAGGAACTCCATGAATGGAATAATTTCATGGATAAAAATTATCATGCCTTGAAGCCAAATGCTAATCTTCAATGGAGGAATTGAGAGTTGACTTGAAACCCTAGGTTGAATCCTCCTCCTTCTTCTTTAAGTTTCTAGAGAGAGAAATATTTTGGAGAGAAGAATTGATCTTCTTTTGTGATTTTGGAAGAATGACTTGAATGGGCTAATTTGGGGGGTTGAAAACACTTATATGGGGGCCTTGGTGAAGGGTAAAATGATGTAGTATAGGAGTTAATTAATTAGGAAAAGACCCAACTACCCCTGAAACTTAACTGCCAGCTGAGAGTCGCGGCCACTACCGATGGACCGTGGTCAGGATGACAGACCATCCTGCATGGTCGTAGATGGTGGTCAGAAACTCCCAATTAAGGGTTTTGGACAATGGGCCTCAACCACAGACTATGGTTCCACCAACGGTCCGTTGGTCTGGCCATTGGTCTGACCCTTCTGGGCAGTTTCAAGGTGGTCAACCATGGACCACACATACGGTCTGTGGTCCCATCTACTGGCCATGGGTGGCCAATGTGGGTTGACACCTGCAACTTATGAAAATGGGTGAATTTCCTTTTTTTAGATACGGGGTGTTATAATATCTCCCCCTTGGGATCATTCGTCCACAAATGTGATTCAAGCTGATACGAAATGAGTAGGAGAGGAACTAACAACCAAACCTACAATGCAACTGCATCTAAATGCATACGACCAAGGAGGAACTATCGACTCCAAGCTAGGACGATATCAAAACATAATAAGAGGGGTGAAACAAGATCTAATAGCCCATCATGCATGCAATGCACATATCCAAGGAGGAAACATCAACTCCAAGCTAACATCCAAGGAGGAAACATTACCTTTTAGCTAACAACATACTCAAATGCATATATTCGAGGAGGAAACTTCACTCTAAGCTATAAACATGCTCATATCATCATATCAAGTAGTATACATGCAATTCATACTCATTTGCACATAAACATTTATAAATAAATCAAATTGACAAATTTTCTCAAAACTTGAACTTTTCATAAATCATGCATAGCAAGGAAATCATGGAAACACATAAAACACATGACTCCAAAACAAAGAACAAACCATGAGGAACTCATTGCCTCAAGATAGAGTAGGAGTAGAAGGAAAGAGATGAGGATATCGGGACATCATATTGGCCTCGGCCTCCAAAGTAGCACCCTCAACTAATTGATTCCTTCACAACACATTCACGGAAGCTACTTATTTATTTCTCAAATTCTTAACTTGCCCATCTAAAATCTCAACCGGGACTTCCTCATAAGAAATATTATCCTTAACTCCCAAACCTTATAAGGAAACTATGGATGTCGGATCACCAACACATTTCTTCAACATAGAGACATGGAAAACTAGATGCACCGATGCCAACTCATTTGGCAAATCTAGCTCATAAGCAACATTACCAACACACCTCAAAATCTGATATGGGCCCATATATCAGGGACTAAGCTTTCCTTTCTTGCCAAACCTCATTACACCCTTCATAGGTGAGATTTTTAAGTAAACTCAATCGTGAACATCAAACTCAAGATCTCTTCATCTCACATTGACATATGACTTTTGCCGACTTTGAGCCATTTTCAACATTTCTCTAATAAGTCGAACTTTCTCTATGGCCTCATGTACCAATTCAAAACCTATTAGGGTGACTTCACCAACCTCAAACGAACCTATAGGAGATCTACACCTCCTACCATATAATGCCTCAAATGGAGCCATATCAATACTCGAGTGATAACTATTGCTATAAGAAAACTCAATCAACGGCAAATGGTCATCCTAGTTACCCTTAATATCAATCACACAAGCTCTTAACATATCTTCCAAAGTTTGGATAGTACGCTCCACTTGTCCATGAGTTTGGGGATGAAAGGCCGTACTAAGCTTGGAAAGACTTTTGAAATAATGGACAAAGGCACTCCATGCAACTTTACCATTTCTCTCAAGTATAACTTGGCATCGTCCTCCGCCAAATAGGAAACCTTAACAGAGAGGAAATGAGCCGAATTCATCATTCGATCTACTATAACCCAAATCAAGTCATGTTATCGCCGGGTGTGAGGCAAATCAACAATAAAGTTCATGTTTAAATCTTCTCGCTTCCAAGTAGGGATGCTAATATATTGTGACAAACTTCCTAGTTTCTGATGCTCAACTTTCACTTGTTAGCAATTCAGACACTTAGCGACGAATCTCGCAATATCCTTCTTCATCCCATTCCAACAATAGACTTCTTATAAATCATGATACATCTTGGTGGCTCTCGGGTGAATGGAATACCGCAAACCATGGGCTTCTAACAAGATATGTTTCTTGAAGTCATCAACATTTAGAATTCATAAACGATCTTGATATCTAAGCACACCATCTCCCCTTGGTAGAAAGCCTCAACGAATTTCTTAAGTACTGCTTCTTTCAATTCAACTAAAATTGGATCAAGGCCTTGCTTGGCTTTCACATCTGCCACATAAGACGATCAAAATTTTTTTGAACCATAACACCACCTTTGGTGGAATCCACTAATTGAATACCCAATCGGGCCAATCTATGAAAATCTGGAACCAACTTGATGAGTCCAAGATTTGGACTCATATAGGGCTTTGTTTATATAGGTTTAGTGTCCTCAAATGCTAAATTTATGCCATAAACTGATGAAAAATCCTTGATTTTCATGTACATGGGTTGAGGAATAAAGCTAGAACATTAATAGGCAAAAAGGACAACACAAGCTGAAAAAAAGAGAGAAAAAAAAGCTTGTCGATCGCCAAGAGAACTCAGCGAATCACTAAGTCACTCCTGGATTCCCTAAATTTATAGAACACTGAGCTTGAAATAGGAAGAACCTAGGCAAACTGCATTCCCTATCGGTGATTCATTGACTGCATCGGCGAAGGACAACCATGTCGCCAAAAGTACTGATTGAGATCAAGGTGAATTCATATTGGTGAGCTAAAAGACTAATGGGTGCATCCCAGAAAAGATCGGCGATCCCAATCTGGATCGCCTAAAATTACAGTGTTTGAATGAGGAAAATGTGATGAAAGAAGGGGAGAGGAAAGGACGATCGACGAGTTATCGAATCGTCAGCGAAGCCCGACTTCCTCTTTGATTGGCCCTAAAAAGCCACACCTTAGATTAATATAAATTGATTTTTGGAAGAGAGAGAAAGAATTCAGTCATTGCGAGGAACAAAATAGAGAGATAAAAAACACTACTCTTGTTTATTTTAAGGAATTTTGGCAATAGATGTCAATTGGGTATTGTAATAGAAAAGATATTATTTATCTTAGAATTATGATTTTCAAATACCCAGCCATGGAGCATGTGGTAGGTATTGAATTTCTTTCTTTTACGATGATTGACTAAAACCCCAATCTTGGGGGTTTAATAATGTAACTAATTGCTACGTTTGACTTAATGGGTGTTAGTTATTATGATTTTAGTGTTAATTTGAAGTGGGTCTGAGTTATTAATGTGGTTTAATCTCTATATTTTATGTTTATTTAAATATAATTAAGGGATTTATGCTTGCTTGAGAGAGAGGTGTAGAGCTAAGGTGATAACTTAGCACTCATAGCTAGTGGGTCATGACGGTTTTAGCTTGAGAAAGTGAAACCCAAGATTCATCCTATGTGTCCAGCTCAATAGAGTGGATGTGGTGAGATTGTGGGCAGGTCTATTTATGGAGTGCAATAAGGTTCGATAGAACTTAGTTGAAATAAGGTAAATGTTTGAGAGAAACGTGCCTTACTTAAAGTCCATTCTACCCATGAAGAATTTGCATTTTTGGTTAATGATTTGCACCCGTTAAGTTGAACTTGGCAATCAGTTAGTCAATCCCCCAAGTCTCTTTTCCTTATTTTGTTGTTCCTAGTTAATTGTTGGAGTTGTTCACAAGTTGAAAACCGCTCACTTTGAAATTGTGATTACTCTTCTAATAGGGTCCATAGTTTTTGAAAACTTTTATTCCTTCAGCTACAAAAGTCACTACTATAACTTCACATTTGAATTCAAAATAGATCTACTCTCTGTGGGATCGATTCCAACTTTTTTGTTGGGTTTTTAATACGTAACGACCATCTACAACTAGTATCAGATGAGGTGTGGTTGATACGTTAAATCAAAATAGCGCCACTCCTGGGGAGTAGCACTGTTTAGAGTTCCTTTATCGATGTTTAAGTTGTGAATTTATGGGCAATAGTTGAATTGATTCAGATTGTATTGTGTTTGTATTGGGTGTGCTAACCAAAAGAGAGAATGAGTGAGACAGAGATGAATGGTAGACTATGAGGTCACCGAGATGATATTGACGATGTTAATAGTGTGCACAACCCAATCTAATTAGGTGGAATTGGTGTAATTTTCCTACCGTTAGCCGAAAAAGATGCTATATTTGATGTCACGAGCACAACTCTTCATCTCCTCCAAATGAAGGGACTATATGGAGGGTTGAATCATGAAGACCCACATGAGTATTTGAGAAATTTTATAGATGTTTGCAGCCCATTTTCATTGAAGAACGTATCGCAAGACTCAATCTGGCTCAGGTTATTTCCACTATCTCTAACGGGGGAAGCTAGCAAATGGTTGGTTGAGTTGCTAAAGAATTCTATCACATCGTGGGATGAGCTTACCACGACATTCAATGCAAGGTTCTTTCCTCCATTGAGGATGATGAAACTCAGATAAAACATTCAAGGTTTCAAGCGATTGGAGGGTGAACTCATCCATCAAACGTGGCTGAGGTTTAAGAAACTCCTACTTTAATGCCCGACTCACGGACTGCCAAACAATTTGCTGCTACAATACTTCTATCGGAGTCTTGATTTGGTAAATAAAGGAGTGGCTGATCAATTGGTCCGAGGGGGAATAATTTTGCAATCGTTTGAGGTGGCTTCATTTCTTCTTGACAACAGAATGAAAATAAATCAAGCTTGGTACACTCAAGAAGATCAAGTTTCGCCTCTTTGCTTCAGAATGACTCAAGAGCAACTTGATAAGGATAGAGAAAGGGATGAGAACATAAAAAAGATGCTATCCCGAATGGAGCTCCTCCAAACATAAATGTTACAAAATGCGAAAAGGCCCAAAGGAACATGGGGAGTGTTTATAGTTGAGGAGGGTTCTTCCTCGGGCTATTCAAGATGGGGAGAATCAAGGTTGGAATTCCAATATATATGATGAGGGTTTCCACCCACACTATTTATAGTAGGGTGGGAATCAAGGTTGGAACTCTCACAAAGAAGATACTATCTAGAATAGGCTTAGCAAAGTGATTATTGGAGAAGAGAGGACGATCATTAAGAAGACCACACTCAATCGAGTGAGAGCCCAAAGTCGAAAGGGAGTGCAAGTAGTCCCCGAGTGGACGATTTGTTGTCTCGTATCCTTGACAAAGTTGAGGGTTAGGATAATTTGCTAAAAGGGATGAAAGCCGATTTCTCGTCATTAAACAATAGAGTGAACTCTCATGCTGATGCAATCAAGCTACTTGAAGGTCATTTGAGTTTACTTTCATCATAATTAAAACAAAAAATGATAGGGGAAAATGGTGATAGAGGTCTGGCTTTAGTTACGTGTGGTGGAAAATTATCGGTAGGTGATATGAAGGGTCATGATAAAGAGAAAGCTCATGAAGAGTTACAAATAGATGTAACAAAAAGCCCCCCAATGTCAAAAGTGGTGCACCCTCTTCCCAAAATAACTCCTCCATTTCCCCCAACTTCTCAAGAAGAAAAATGAGGATGAAAAGTTCAAGAAGTTCTTATCGGTGTTTAAGGCCTTATCAATTAATCTCCCTCTAGTGGAGGCATTGTTGGAGATGCCGGGTTATGCCAAGTTTATGAAGGAATTAGTCACAAAGAAAAGAAGCTTGGACTTTGAAACAATTGAAGTCGCTCATAGTTGTAGTGCAATTATGACTAATGAAATGATAAAAAAGAAGGAAGATACCAGAGCCTTCACCATTATGCTCCAATTCACCAAAGCCCTATGTTATTTGGGAGCAAGTATAAATGTAATGACATATGCAATCTATAAGAAACTTGGATTGGGTGACTCGAAGTTCACAACAATGAGACTTTTGATGGCGGATCAATATATCAAGCACCCTATGGGAATACTCTATGCTATCTTGTAAATGTTGATCGATTCATTTTTCCGATCGATTAAGTCATCCTTGATTGATAGATTGATGCGGAAATTCCCATTATTTTGGGAAGGCCTTTCCTAACAACCAGGAGAGCATTAGTGGATGTTGAAAGTGGAGAGTTGAAGTTCCAGGTGAATGAAGATGAAGTAACCTTTAATGTGTGTAAATATATGAAGCACCCCAGCAATATTCATGTGGTTTCGACTATTGATGTAATTGATAAAGCCGTGGCTAGTGTTAGCTATTTGATGTGCATGAGTGAGCCACTTGAAGCGGTACTTGTAAACTATGATGAGTCAGAATTCCAAGGTTATGATGAGGTAGTAGCTGCCCTTTTGGGTTTGGGGGAATATTCAAAGACCTTATTAAAGCTGGATATTGATCTGAAAAATTGGGAAAATCCTCCCGCAAAGCCATCAACGAAGGAACCACCAAAGCTTGAGCTGAAAGTGCTCCCGTCCCATCTTCGATATGCATTCTTAGGGTAAAATAACACCTTACCCGTAATTATTGCTGCTGACTTGCTTGAATGGCAAGTGAAGTTACTCCTTGAAGTATTGAGAAGATACATCAAAGCTATTGGATGGACAATCGCTGACATTGTGGGCATTCCACCCAGCATTTGCACTCATAAAATTAAGCTTGATAGTGAATGTAAGCTGAGTGTTGATCATCAAAGGAGATTGAACCCACCAATGCATGAAGTGGTGAAAAAGGAGATAATAAAGTGGTTGCATGTAGGGGTGATTTACCCTATTGCGGATAGTAAGTAGGTGAGTCCGGTCGAATGTGTACCAAAAAAGGGAGGCATCGCGGTAGTGCCAAATGAAAAGGGAGAGCTTATTTCTATGAGACTGGTGACCAGATGGCGAGTATGCATGGATTATCGGAAATTGAACTCGTGGACCGAAAAAGATCACTTTCTCATTCCCTTTATGGATCAAATACTTGATCGGCTTTTAGAAAGAGGATGGTATTGCTTTTTGGATGGGTACTCTAGATATAATCAAATCTTTATTGCTCTGAAAGACCAAGAGAAAACCACTTTCACTTGTCCGTACGAGACTTTTTACTTCAAACGAATGTCGTTTGGGTTGTGTAATGCTCCAGCAACATTTCAGCATTGTATGCTATCTATTTTTGCTGATATGGTAGAGGTGTCATGACCCAGGGGTATCCCCTAGATGTAACACGGTGTACTTGACCCCAAAGGGGTCTCATACAAACCCTTAGCATATCATAAACATAAGTAATAGAAATAATGCAGAATTAAAACTTTTTACGATCGAAGTCTTTTCATAAAATTAAAATGGAAGTCTAGACATTGTCTCAATGAACCATCCACTACAATCGAATATCAATATGGGTCACACCCCTTTACAACATAGTCTCAAAAGAAGAAGTAGAAGAAACTAGAATTGAACAACTTTCGTCCTCGAATCTTGAGGACTTACCAAAAGCGTGGAGAGAATCATTCCAATCTTTACTCAAAGATAGAAGTACACCTCAATGACTGGAACCTACACTTATAGAAAAATGTAGAGAATATGGATTAGCACAAAAATACACTAAGTATGGTAGCTATGCATAAAAATCCTTAAAACATGCTCAAAAGGGACATTTAGTTGAAACCATGCATTTTATCAAGTTTAAAAAGTCATCATGCACATTAGTGAAGAAACATAAGTCAAACCATTTCATAAAGCAACCCTAAGCTATACTTGTGCAATGCATACCCATAATCCTACCTAATACTAAGTACCACTTTTAGGTCACCAACATCATACATATCATACCTTGACCTCATCCATAGCAAATATTCATAGACAAGGAAACTTTCATGTTAATAGCTTGTAGCAAGTAAAGTCACTCTTAGAAACAATACATATCATACATGCATAACTAATAAGTATTCATAGCATAAGAGAACCATACCACAACCACTCTTAAAGCCTACTTGTGCAATGCATAAATGGAGTCCCATACCCCCACTTATACTAAGTAGAACTTCTTAAGAAGTCATAAGTCATAGTTCATGTGCATGTTCTTGTAATAATTCATGTTCTTGTCATGTAGGGAAATATTGCCTTAACTGATATAGACCATGTGAGCTACATGGAATTTGGCGTCATGTCCCACACCAAAAAGAGATGTCCTACTTGCCTAAGGTAGAACTACATGTATTAGATTCTAGGTGGATCCACTAGCTAAAGACCCATGTGGACACATAGTTATAGGATAGGGAGATTGCTACTAGAAACCCCAAACCTATTGTATTGACGGGGGAGCTTCCATCTAATAGGTTACTTTAGATGACCCAGCCTATTGAATTGACGAGAGGGTCTCTACCTCACATTCCATATCCACTTGGTGCTAAGCATTACTTTCCTAAAATTTACATAATTAGTCTTGAATTGTATTTACATGTGTGAAGGAGTATCTTACCATTCATTCAAAACAACTCATAAAATAGCTCATGGATTCAATTAGGTTAGAATGGACTTTCAACCTTAGAATCATCAATATGTGAGTAAACCTTCCATATCATGTTCATAGTGTGTTCATGAGAATAGCCTTTCATTCAACACAACAAGATCATCATAGTCATAATAATTCATGCATAATAATGTGTAAGGGTATAAGGGAGAATGAACTTTCCAATCAATACCACAATTACACGATAGTTATATGATCTTCATTCTAAACATAAATCTTGAAACACATGCATAATTCTCATATTCATGTACAATTCTCATAATTTATCCATCAAGAATCATGAATCACATTCAACCCAACATCTAGAATTTCTACATTAGATATGGGTAATAACATAATGCAATCAATTCAATTAACTCATATAAGACCCATGTACATGCTTCTAAAATCAATTAACCCACATCATGATCACAATTAAGCAATAGAGGGGATCCATGGGTTCTTGGGGGAATTTCACCATAATTCAACCATAAATCATCAATTCAATCATAACCCAACATAATTCAACCATTGAAATCACTTTTAAATTGAACCCATGAATTTTGAACAAAACCCTTGAAATTGGGGAAAATTGTAAGTTTTGAAATCAAGTTTTGAAGGGGCTCTATGGGTGGAATCTACCAAAATATGAAGACTACCATACATTGATGATGAATCCTTGAAGAAGTTGATGAAAAACCCATGATTTCTCGCAGCCCAAGCTTCAATTTTACTCTTCTTCTTCTTGGGCTTTTAGAGAGAGAAATATTGTGAGGAAGATGAACTTTTGATTTTGATTTGCGTCTTTGTGAAAATGAATTTGATTGGGTGTTTAATGACTTAAAATACCTTATATATTTATTTAAAAATAATATAACATATACCCATTTAAAATAGGACTTACAAATAAATTACAAACTTGCCCCTTACCTTCCCCCACATGGACTGCCAAAATAAACTAAGGCAAGTACCAAGGGGGCTTCCATGGGTAGTGGAGTGCTCCACCTGCCGTGGACCCTTCCTTCAACTGTTGCCTTTAGCTTTCGAAGCTAAGGTATTGTCCACGAGGGTCTCCACGTGCACTGGAAGCTTCCACCTGCCGTGGTCCCTAGCATGGAAATGCACACTGCCTATGCGACTAAGGCAACCTCCACGTGAGGCGCTCCACGTGCAGTGGGGTCCTCCATATCCCTTGGACCCTCGCGTGGACTGACCCCTTGCAAAAATTGGCTAAGACAAAGTCTGCGAGGGACTTGCACGGGCAGTAAAGGCTCTTCACACTTCGTGAACCCTCACGTGGACAAAGCCTTTTGCCCACACGGCTAAGGCAAAGTTCACGAGGGACTTTCAAGGGTGGTTGAGCCTTCCACGCTCCTTGAGCTCTCAAGTGAACTTGCCTCCATGCCTATATGGCTAAGGCATGGTTCACGAGGGCTTCTAAGGACAGTGAAGGCTTTCACCTCCTTGAAGCCTCTCTTGAACAATGCCTTTTTCCCACATGGCTAAGGAAAAGTTTAAGAGTTCTTGTAAAAGCAGTGATGCCTTTCGCCTTCCTTAAACCCTCACTTGAAATTATACTTAGTCAAATGTTAGGGCTATTTTTCAACTCTAAATCGTGCATCAAATTTTAAGACTCAAACGTTAGGCTCTAGTTTCCTATTAATTTTCTAGGTGTTACAAGAAGATTTAATGGAAGTCTTCAGGGATGACTTCTCGATTGTGGGTGACACTTTCGAAGCATGTTTGGCACACTTGGGGGAGAGCCTTGAGAGATGTGTTGAGACAAATTTAGTCCTCAATTGGGAGAAGTGTCACTTCATGGTTAGGGAAGGTATAGTACTTGGTCACAAAGTGTCCCAACAAGGGCTAGAAGTTGATAAAGAAAAAATCGAAATCATTGAGAAGTTACCCCCACCAATCTCAGTGAAGGACATTCGGAGTTTCTTAGGGCATTCTGATTTTTACCGGATGTTCATCAAAGTCTTTTCAAAATTTGCACATTCTTTGTGCAAACTTTTGGAGAAGGAAGTAAAATTCAATTTTGATGATGCTTGTATGACAGCCTTTAAGTGCTTAAAAGAGAAATTAATTTCCATTCCGGTCATCATTAGTCCCGATTGGTCAGCACCCTTCGAGGTGATGTGTGATGCAAGTGGTACGGTACTAGGTTTTGCGTTGGGGCAAAAACTCAATAAGCTATTCCACCCCATTTATTATGCAGGCAAAACTCTGAATGGTGCTCAGCATAACTATACAGTTACAAAGCTAGAATTACTTTCAGTGGTATATGCATTTGAAAAAGATCGTTCATACTTGCAAGATACCAAAGTGGTTATTCATATCGACCATGTTGCTCTTAAGTATGTTATGGCAAAGAAAGATGCCAAGCCAAATTAATAAGGTGGGTGCTGCAATTTGAAGTCAAAGACAGAAGAGGTTGTGAAAACTAGGTGGCTGATTACTTATCAAGGTTAGAAGGTAAGGAGAATGACGAGCTCGAGGTAGATATCAATGATGCCTTACTCGATGAACAGGTATATACGGTAACTCTTCAACAAACTCCTTCGTATGCTGATTTTGCTAACTATGTAGTGTGTAGATTGATGCCAGAGGAACTGAACTTCTATCAACAAAAGAGGTTTTTGGTTGATGCCAAGAAATACTTTTGGGATGAACCATACTTATTCAGAGAGTGTGCAGACCATATCATCAGGAGATGTGTGCCGGAGGAGGAATTCAACGAAATTCTCCATGCTTTCCATGCTTCAACGGTTGGTGATCATCATAATGGGGTGCGCACGGCTGTTAAAATTCTTTAAAGTGGTTATTACTGGCCATCCCTTTACAAAGATGCTTATGAGTTTGTTAAGAAGTGCACTCAATGTCAAAAATAAGATGGAGTGTCCACAAGACATGAGTTGTCTCTTATGCCTATTCTGGAGGTTGAGTTATTTGATGTTTGGGGAATAAATTTCATGGGTTCATTTGTGAGCTTGTTTGGTGTATTTTGGTGGTAGTAGATTATGTTTCTAAATGGGTAGAGGCTGTCGCACTACCAAACAATGATGTAACACTCCGAAAAAAAGTAGGTTAAACTAGAGCCTAAATATGAGGGTTAAAAATCATAAAATGACTCATCGTAGATTAGTAGACCATTTAGAGTTAAAATAAGGGTTACAAGGGTCAAGGCTAATGGACAAGTTCCAAGGCAAAGGGGCCAAGACAAGGCCAAAGGCCAAGGCTGCCACAAACTTGGGCACATTGCCTCAAGCTGCACGACTATCACCATGGCCAGTGGTCTTGACCACGGCTCGTGGGAGGCCTTGTGGAGTATCTTTGGACAAAGAGGAGAAGCCCTCAAGTGGATTATCCACTGCCCCAAGGTCCACGAAAGGGACCACGGCTCGTGGAGCCCCTTGTGAAGATGCCTTAGGCATTTGAGCTAGGGGCCTCAATGTAGCATGGCTACTGCCTCAAGGACCACGAGAGGGACCACGGCTCGTGGTCTGGACCACGGCTCGTGGTCTTGACCAAGACTTGTGGAGCTCCTTATGGGAATGTCTTGGGCTTGTGAGCTTCATGCATCATTTACGTAGCTACTGCCCTAACCTTCACGAGGGGGACCACGGGTCGTGGTCCTCACCACGACTCGTGAAGGTGGATCATGGTGCATGGAAGGGATCACTAAATGAAGGTCAATTACATCTTTTTCTATTTTTGTCCAATTAAAATGGGGTCGTTTTGGGCATTTTTAGGGGTACTATATAAGCTGTTTTAAGTCAAAATTCACCCAAGCTAAGTCATTATACTCAAACACCCAAATCAAACTAAAACTTCATATTTCTCACAATATTTCTCTCTCTAAAACTCAAAGAATAAGAAAGGTAGAATTGGAGTTAGGGTTGTGAGAATTCAAGGTTTCCTCTTCAAATTTCTTGGACATTCTTAATCAAGGTATGGTGGCTTTTCATCTATGAGTTGTTTTCACCCATAGAGTCCCTTCAAAACTTGATTTCAAAGCTTCCAATTTCCCCAAAACCTAGGGTTTTCAATCTAAGTCATGGGTTCTCTTTCAAAACATTTTCAATGGTTGATTTATGATCCGCGATTTTGAATAACATCGCCGAATGATCAACTGCAGCACAAATTTATGATAACTATAAATATTAGTTAGAGTTTTAGTTTTAGTGTGGAACATTTTTATTATAATTTTTTCACTTAGAATAGTACTTTGGATATTTGTGCTCTAAGTTTGAGAGTGTTTTGAAGACTTGAAGAAGAAGAGGGTTTCATCTCCAAGGAATTGGACTTAGGTTTCTTGGATTCTTCATTTTTGGCTTGTAACAAGACTTAAATCTTCATACCCATTTGAATGAAAGCTCATTTTGGTATAACTTTCTATCTCTTGATGTGGGGCTAAAAGCTCTAATTCTTGGGGTGTGATTTAGCGAATATGGGTTAAGATAATTGTTGGGTCTTGCTTGCTGATAGTCTATTGGTAGTTTAAATGTGGTTTCATTTAGTGGTTGTGGATGAATCTAATGAATTTGTAGTTGCAAAGACAAGTTTATTTATGTGTTTTCAGCTTGCTCGAGAGAGAGGTCATAAAACTAAAACCACTAAATTGATGGCCAATGTGAGTGGGTCGACATGAGGTTCAGCTCGAGAGAGTGAACCCTAGTCCCATATCCACACACTCAGCTCGAGAGAGTGAGTGAGTTAAGGCGTAGGCTGATCTTCATGCAGCAAGTGGGTGTTCGAGAGGAATGCATTTGAAACGGGGTAAGTTTCTCGAGAGAGAGCTTATCCCCTTTAAATTCTAGCCTAGTCACAATTACTCTATGAATATTCTATTGAAAGGATGTACCCAATACTTTAGATTAATCCATATTCCTGTCACAGCCCAAGGATTCCCTCTAATTATTTAGAAACCCTTGTTATTTTACTGTTTTTACCTACTCTTGACAAACACCCCCCCCCCCCCCCAATTGTTAATTTACACTCTTGTTTCCCCCTTTTTAATTTACAATATTTTTATTCGTTAATGTCTTTAGCTACTTCTAGTTAAATCTAAATTTTATTTTTCTATAAATTCTCAAAACCACTCTCTTGGGTCGATCCCAACCCTTGTTTGTGTTATTATACTATTGCACGATCCTAGACACTTATACGGGAAGTTGTGTCCTTGATTACGCAAATATCAAAATGGCGTCACTGCCGGGGAGTGGTGTTATTTGAGAATTTTTGGATGAGTAGAATTTTTGTTCTTCTCAATTGTAGTCTACTTACTTAACCCTTAGTTTTATCTAGCTTGTTTGTGCGTTGAGACAGGATAATGAGTATACATGATGGAGATGGTGGACTAATGGAGCGCCTCCAAGTAGAAATGATGAGGTTCAGGGATCACATCCTGACCTTCAAGCATCTAGAAGGAGAACTTTTTCATGAATCGTGGCTGAGGTTTAAAACATTATTGATACAATGCCCAACTCATGAGATCCTCGATCTAGTTCTATTGAAATGCTTCTATAGGAGTCTAAATCCCTGCAACAGAAGATTAATCGATAGACTTATTCCAGGTAGCCTTGATAGATACTCCTACGAGACCGCAGCCGAATTTCTTGACCTTTCGGCTAAAACCAACAAGGATACTGAGAGGGACCATCAATTGAACATTTTATTGGGTCAGATGGATAACTTAACCCAAAAGGTCGAGGAGCTAGAGGTGATGTCCAAAGAGAAGAGCAAATGCATACTACCTACCGAGTAGGGAAGATCTATGGACATTGAAAATAGATGTATCAAGGATATGTGATCGACCATTCTCCAAAAGCTAAATGAACAAGATAGAGTGTTAGAGAAGATTAGACAAAATATAGGAGTACTAAATCCGATGAGCGGTTCTCACTCTAGATCTATCCAGCTAATTAAAACTCTCTTGGGTCATCTAATGCCTCATCTCCATCAGGCATGAAGCAGGGAGTTGCCAAATGCTGTATTGGCTAACCCCAAAAGTGAAGTTTAGGTGTTAACCCGCGTCATGATGTTAACTAAGGCACTATTTGGGAGGCAACCCAAAACCCTTAACTGCTTTAATTATATTATTTTTGAAATAAAGGTGTTTTGATTTTGTAGGATTGGTCATGAAAAGTTGGTGAAAAGTATAGGGTGAATTACACAAGTTCAATTGGACAATCGTGGACTAGATCGGTGACCCCGTCAAAGACCGCCATTTGGATCCTTACTTTGACAGAGGGTCCTGTAAAACTCGACGAGGGAGATAAACAATCGGTGGATCACCAAGTAGCTTAGAAATTTCAACTAATGTCACCGAATGTGTGAGATCTGGATGGTTTTTATAAAGCCACGGGTCTTTATTTCAACCTTTTACATATTCTCTTACTCTCAATTTTTGCAAAATTGCACCTTCTCAGTATTTTCAAAATTTTTGTACCTCGTAAGTATTCTAGCTATTTTAGTAGTGCTTGGATATGTACTAACCTGCTGCCTAGCATCACTGTCTTGACTTAATCTGCCTAAGAGGTTGGTTCTCCAAACCCTGCATTTAATTGTAATATTTATACTCTCATTGCAAGTAATTTTATCCTATGTCATATGCTGTGACTTTCTGATAAATTTAGACTATTCGGCGTGCTGAGGTGAGCTCGCCGAATCACTTGGCGGCACGCCAAATAACCCCATCTCGCCTTTAATTTCATGCTACTTATGATAAGGGTTCTGTAACTTTTGGCAAGAAATCTTTGATCACCAAAAGCATTCGGCGACTCGCCGAAAGTCCCCTTGGTCACCCTTTGCCTGCACTCCTGAACCTTTTTCGCATTGTATCCTTCGGCGGATAAAATCTTGCTCACCAAAGCAACTTGGAGACTTGTCGATCTATTCGGTGAGTTTTTCTGCAACTGTGCCCTTCTGAATTTGATTTAGTTGTTTCAACTTCTTCCGAATTCTTTGCAGAAATGGCTAGATCCAAAGTTGCAGGAAGAAGCAAGCCACCCCAAGTTAAAACAAAAGGGCCTAGAATCAACAAGGATGCAGATGCATTTAAAAGTAAGGTTGCTAAACTTTCCACAACTGATGAAAAGGGAAAGGGCAAACACATGACCCTTGAATTATCAAATGCAAGAACTGACAATAAGGGATTTTATGAAAATGATCCCAACCAATCTGAGAGAAAAGGTGTGGGCTCTGATAAGGATGACCTATTAATAGCACAGAGAGCTGAGCGGAGAACTAGGAAGCTAAATGATCCATCCAGGACCAAGACTCCCCAACCTAACACTACTACACCTCTGAGTCCAGAGCAAGCCATGGTATTGACACTTCCAGTACACGGTCCTCTGCCTAAATCAACAAACCGAGTAAAGGCTGAGGTGCTGAGGACAATTCTAGAGGAAAAGCGTCTGTCCAATGACGGGCTTATAGACAGGTACCTAGAGATAATGGAGTGTCTGAGATACCACAAGTTCCAAATATTCACCAAACCCTGTGGCCCGTGTATTCCAAGCTGGGTAATAGAGTTCGACAGTGCATTCAGTGCACTCATACCCCAACAAAAATAGCTAGCAGCAGCCTTTAAAGAAGTTGACTATGTGGTTGTTAGAGGCAAGAGGGTGAAGTGTGTTAGTGAGGAAATCAATGCAGTATTGGACATGTCCATGAATATTGGGGATCACTGCCAATACTTGATCAGAACAAAGAAGTTGGATGAGATGAAAAAGTGGTTAGCCCCACTAATTTCAGATAAGATGAAAAAGTGGTCGACTGAAGGAGTTTCAATTGAAAAGAAAGAACTAAACATAGTTGCAAGGTTCTGGTTCGATTTTATCAGCAGCACAATTATGCCGTCCTAAAATGAGTTGATCCTTCGCCTTGCTAGGGAAGCTTGCCTGGGCTGCGTCATAGAGAAAACTCAGATAAACCTGGGTACAATCATTGCTTCAGAGATACTCATACGTGCAAGATAGAGCCGAACCTCACTTCCATTCCTAGTCTTGATCACAAAATTATGCAAAAGAGCCCAGGTACCTCGAGATGTCAAGAAGGATGTGGAAGTGATGCCCACAACCTCTATTAATATTCGGAGGATCGAAGTCGAGTACCTTAAGGATCAAGCAGAAAAGAAAAAGGCAGTATCAATGGAGTTAGTAAACATATGATCATCGCCTACAGAGGCACCTCTGCCTACTCCAGCCCCTGGGCCTTTAGGTATATCTAATACCATTACGACTCCTGCTAACCCTCCAGGTCCCACTGGTGCTGCGTTACCACCCAGACTTATTGCCGCTATTGCCTCCTATGAGCCTATCACTTAGGCATCCTTAATCCGGATGGGACAGCTTGCCCAATCTGCTAATTGTCAGACTGCCAACATAGAAAGCTCTATTCCAGGCACGATTCAAGCTACTCTCAATGATGCTGTGAAACCACTAAGCACCACTATTGATGCTCTAGCGGCAAGGATAGCAGTGTGTGAGCTCGACCAGGGAGCCATAGAGGAGGCAACATGCTTGAAGGTCGCCATTGCAGCACTGAACAAAGATGTGGACTACCTAAAGTCTACCAATATAGCCATGATCTTTGGAACAGTGGAAATTCCATATGTGCCCATAATGCCTCAGACCACCACAGAATATGGAGATGAAATGGAGCATACAGCCGATCCTAACTCAGAGGCAGAGACTGACAAAGAAATGTCTGAGGAAGCTGCAATAGATGACATAACCGAGATTGAAGAAATCATGATAGATGCTGTTGTGCAGGCTTCTTTGGCAAAGACTCCTACTGCTGGATCCAATGAGCTGGTCTTCTGGAAGTCACTCTGGGCACTGAAGCCCAAACAACCAAAGTGACCGATTAGCCAGGATCACCTCTTTACCTCCGTCTCTATTTGTCTTTATTTGACATTTCAGATTCTGTGTTCTTTACATTTGAGGACAAATGCTTTTATTTGTGGTGGGGTGAGACTCACCTTTGTGTGCTACTTTTGCTCGTATTTTGTGTTTATATTTGGGTTGTTCTGTTTTAACTAATATTATCATTGCTTTTTCTGTGGATATTCGAGCTTGAGGCTCCTTTTATTTTTAATTGTAAAATTATATGATTTTGACCCTTCCAAAATTTTTTGAATTTTTCGCACATTTTTGACACCCCTCATGTGTTGAACTTGGCTGTTCTTTTGTGAAATTTGAGTCTCAGTTTTGATCAATACCAATGACTTGAATAGTGATTACAATCGAACAAACATAAATGCGCAGCTATGATGAGGCCAAATGAAGTTGCAAGGACACTATGTGAACTCTTTGCATCTCGTTATGACTAGCCTTGTATCAGATTGATTCTCTTCTGATGATCATTGCACACTAGCGAAAGTGTACAGTCTTGTTTAACTTATAGTGTTAATACCTAGTGTGATGAGCTTACCTATGAACTATGCATGACAGATCCTAGAATTTGCCCCATTGGTCCGGTCAACTGAGTGATGCTAGCTCAGGATATGATCTTAGGCATCTTCAAAGAGTGTGAACTAAATTAACATATACCTCTTTTTGTGACCTACCCTGTGAGCGTGTGAACCTCTCTTGGACACCCTTTGAGCCTTAACCTTCTTTGGAAGAAACGTGATGAACACTGAACCTTTCTTTATTCACTACCTATAATCCTCATGAAGTTGTGGTTAGTTTGAACAGCCAACTTAGGCCAAAAGCCTAAGTTGAGGGTGTGGTGAAAAGATAATGCAAATCAAGAAATGCAAGAAAGTCCCTCCTACCCATGGTTTTGAAAAAAAATTTGAACCCCTCCATATAAAAAAATAGAGAGAGACCGAAATAAAAAAGAAAAAGAATGAAAAAGAAAAGTTGTAAAATGAAGTTGAAAATTGAAAGAGGGTTTCCATACAATTCATGAAAGGTAAATAATAGGATGACTTATAAGCACTGTTGAAAATGATGAAGGAGAAAGGAAAGGAAGTGTTGCGAGCACCACACCTCATGAGGATGAAAGTCACAAAGCCTAAATGACCATACCTTTGCACTCAGCCCCTTACAAGTATTGAAAAGACCTTTTTGATCTTGAGTGAGCTGAAGCAAATGTTGATAGGAAAATACGGGCAAACCTATGGGTGAAATTATGCATTATGTTCTTCTTTGTGAGTGTGAGCTTTGCATCTGATTCCAAAGCTTTAAACTGTGAAATCATTGTGTGAATATGGAATCATTGTTTGTGTGAGGAAATTTGAACACTATAGTTGAGCTTGAACTCGCATTTGAAGCAAGTATTTTGAACATGAGATTCGTTGATATTGGTGAGTTGCAACTTGAATCTTTGAGTTCACATTTGATCTTTGCATAAGTAAATTGAGTCTTGTTGTATGCATTTATGATTGAGTCTTGTGTAGCACTGTTCGAGACATCCTTTTTGTACAACTGAACTTGAGTTTGCTTGAGGACAAGCAAAAGTTTAAGTTGGGGGTGTTGATGAGTCCACAAATTGGACTCATTTAGGGCTATATTTTAGTAGAAATTGTGTCTTTAAATGCTTATTTTACCTTAGTATCTGATGGAAACCCTTGAGTTTCAGGTATTTGAAGTTTCAAGGAAAACATGGACACTACGTCGCAAAAAGAAACGAAAAGGCTGAAAAGAACGAAGAAATGAAGGCATGAGGATTGTCGAGTCCACTTGGCGAGTCGTCGAAGGGTCTTACTTTGTCTTTTGTTCCAGTGTGCTGAGCCTTGAAGGAAAGGATCAAGTCTGCGGAGAAAGGGAGCAGTCGGCGTATCACCGAGTAGTTATGCAAAAAAGTACTATGTTGCCCAATGACACAGAGCACGACAATACTGAAGGTTGATGCAAGACGGCGACGAACTACACAAAAGGGCGAATCGCCGGGTTGATCAGTGATTCCGACTAATGAAGCCGAATGATCCACTGCAGCACAAATCTATGGTAACTATAAATACTAGTTAGAATTTTAGTTTTAGTTTGGAGCATTTTCTATTATAATTTTTTCACTTAGAATAGTATTTTGGATATTTGTGCTCTAAGTTTGAGATGATTTTGAAGACTTGAAGAAGAATAGGGTTTCATCTCCAAGGATTTGGACTTGGGTCTCTTGGATCCTTCATTTTTGGCTTGTAACAAGACTTAAATCTTCATACCCATTTGAATACAATCTCATTTAGGTATAAATTTCTATCTCTTGATGTGTGGCTAAAAACCCCAATTCTTGGGGTGTGATTTAGCGAATATGGGTTAGGATAACTGTTGGGTCTTGCTTGTTGATAGCCTATTCATAGTTGAAATGTGATTTCTTTTAGTGGTTGTGGATGAATCTAAAATAGAAGTTTATTTATGTGTTTTCAACTTGCTCAAGAGAGAGGTCGTAAAGCTAAAACCATACAGGAGTGGGTCGACATGAGTTTCAGCTCGAGAGAGTGAACCCTAGTCCCATATCCATACACTTAGCTCGAGAGAGTGAGTGGTTAAGGCATAGGCTGGTCTTTATGCGGCAAGTGGGTGTCCGAGTGGAATGCATTTGAAACGGGGTAAGTTGCTTGAGAGAGAGCTTATCCCCTTTAATTTCTAGCCTAGTCATAATTACTCTATGAATATTCTATTGAAAGCATGTACCCAATACTTTAGATTAACCCGTATTCCTATCACATCCTAAGGATTCCCTCTCATTATTTAAAAACCCTTGTTATTTTACTATTTTTACCTACTCTTGACAAACCCCCCCCCCCCCATTGTTAATTGCACTCTTGTGTCCCCCTTTTTAATTTACAATGTTTTTAGTCATTAATGTCTTTAGCTACGATTAGTTAGAACTAATTTTTAATTTTCTATGAATTCTCAAAACTACTCTCTTGGGATAATCCCAACCCTTGGTTGGGTTATTATACTATTGCACGGTCGTAGACACTTGTACTGGAAGTTGTGTCCTTGATTACGCAAACATCAATATATGATATGGATTGTTGCTAAGAGTGACTTTACCCATTACAAGCTATGAACATGCATGTTTCCTTATCTATGAGTGTTGGCTATGGATAAGTTCAAGTATGTTATGCATGATTATGATGATATAAAAGTAGTACTTAGCATAGATAGGAGTATGGGATCTTGTCTATGCATTGCACAAGTATAGCTTAGGGTTGCTTATGAGATGGTCTTACTATGTATTTACATTAATGTGCATGATGATTCCTAAAGTTGGCAAAATGCATGGTTTCAACTAAAATGTACCTTTTTGCATGTTTTAAGGATTTTTATGCATGGCTTCATACTTAGTACATTTTTGTGCTAACCCATATGTTCTACCTTTTTCTATAAGTGTAGGGCCCGGTTGTTGAGGTGTGCTTCCTTCTTGAGTAAAAGCTTGGATTGACTATTCTCCACGCTTTCAGTGAGTCCTCATGGTTCGAGGACAAGGCTTTTTCATTTCTAGTTTCTTCTTAGATTTTCATTTGAGACTATGTTTTAAAAGGCTATGACCTTTATTGATTCTCGATTGTATTAGATGGTTAATGAGACAATGTCTAGACTTCTATTTTTGATTTTATGAAAAGACTTCAATTGTAAAAAGTTTTATTTCTGCATCATTTCATTTACTTATGTTTATGATTATGCTAAGGGCTTGTATGAGGCCTCTTCGGAGTCGAGTACATCGTGCTACATCTAGGGGGTACCCCTGGGTTGTGACAAACTTGGTAATTAGAGCACAAGATTTAGAATGATTCTAGGATGATATCTCATGAACCACATCTAGTAGAGTCTTGTTCATGAGTGTGAAGCGCCACACTTATGAATGAGAGGCTATAAGATGATTAGGAAATTTCACTTCTTTCATTACTCTTTAGTCATGCCTTAGAGTTCTAACTCTATGAAGTCCTTTTCCTAACCATTCTCTTGTGTCTATAGGATATAAATACAAGAAGGGCAAACACAAGAAGGATGGAAGAGGAGATTGTGAATGAGGGAGTTCCTCCACAAGGTCAAGGTCCTCAAGTTACTCAAGCTCCTAATGATGAGGGGGCTATGACAAATGTGGAAATAAGGCCGGCTCTTCAAATATTGACCCAAGCCGTGATGGCCCAAGTTAATAGGGATACTAGGATGCATGTGAACCCCAATGTGAGTACTACCACCTCAAGGATAAGGAATTTTACTAGAATGAATCCTCATATGTTTTATGGCTCCAAGGTGGAGGAGGACCCACAAGGGTTTATTGATGAAATCTTTAAGGTGATTTATGCTATGTGAGTGACTCCACAAGAGAAGATAGAACTAGCCGCCTACCAATTGAAGGATGTGGCTCAAGTTTGATTTGAGCAATAGAAGGGTGAGAGACCTGTAGGAGCAAGCCCGATAGATTGGGAGTTGTTCAAGTCGGTATTCCTTGATAGATTCTTTCCCTTAGAGTTGAGGGAACAAAAAATGCAAAAGTTCATAAATCTTTGACAAGGGGGCTTGGGTGTGAAAGAGTATGCCCTTAAATTCACCCAATTGTCTAAGTTTGCTCCAACCTTAGTAGCGGATTTGAGGGCCAAGATGAAAAAATTTGTGATCGGGGTATCCGACTTGGTAATCAATGAATGTCGTTTGGTAATGCTTATCCCAAGTATGAATATTTCACATCTTATGGTTCATGCAGAACAAATTGAGGAACAAAAGCTCAAGCAAGTAATAGGCAAGTGAAGAGGGCAAGGATCGATGATGGGAATTCTTCCAAAGGTAAGTTTGAGGGTCAAGGGAGACCAAGGTTCAAGAGAAGGTTCTCCAACCAAGGCTCCTCTAGTGCTCCAAGGGTCAACAAAGATAAGGTGTCTAACCCTAAGCCTCAAGGAGGCAATAGTGGTGGATCCCCTATGGTGAGGCCTACATGTTCTAAGTGTGGTAAAAAGCATGATGGTAAATGTCTTGCTGGCATGGGTGTTTGCTATGGTTGTGGTAAGAGTGGGCATCAATTGAAGAATTTCCCAACACTTGCAAGGGGAGAGAGATAAGCAAACTCCTCCTAGTGGTTCAAATTCCGATGCTCCCAAGAAAAACCACTTATATGCTCTTCGATCCTAAGGTGACCAAGAGAGTTCCCTGGATGTGGTGACGGGTATGTTACAAGTCTTTTCCTTTGATGTATATGCATTGTTAGACCACGGTGCCACTTTGTCCTTTGTTACACCTTTTGTGGCTATGAGATTTGAAATACTCCTCGAATTGTTAATAGAGCCTTTTTTGGTGTCTACCCTGGTTGGTGACTCGGTAGTGGAAAAAAGAGTCTATAGGAGTTGTCCTATTTCTTTGTCTCATAAAGTTACCTTGGTGGATTTGATATATTAGACATGTTAGATTTTGATGTGATTTTGGGTATGGATTGGTTGCATGCTTGTTATGCCTCTATTGATTGTAGGACTCGGGTAGTTGATGAGTCCAAAATTTGGACTCATTTGGGGCTTTATTTTTATAGATTTAGTATCCTCAAATGCATATTTTATGCCAATAACTGATATAAATCCTTGATTTACAGGTATTTGGATTAAGGAACAAAGCATGGACACTAATGAGCGAAAAAGAACAAGGTAGCTGAAAGAACGAAGAAAAGAAGGCTTGAGGATCGCCTAACCCATTGGGTGAGTCGCGGAATGGCCATGGTCTCACCCAGAGTTCCAGTGTGCCAAGCCATAAAGGAGAAAATCAAGTCGGCGATAGAAAGGAGCAATCGACAAGTCGCCAAATGGTTCCTCGATGCAGTACTAGATCGCCCAAAGTTACAGAACTTGAAGATGCTGAAGGCCAAAGCAAAAAGGCGATGGAATTGACCAAAGGGTGGATCGCTGAGTGGATCGATGATCTTGACTTATTACGCCGAATGGTCCTTCACAGAACATATTTTGGCGACTATAAATACATTTTTTAAATTCTTATTTAGTATCTATCTATCAGTTAGAAATCTATTATCTAGTTTTTGACATTAAGAGTTTAGAATTGAGAGTATTGAGACAATTTTTTCTTAGCTATGAAGATTTAAAGATTTCCATTTTAGAGAAATTTGAAGTGGGTCTTTGAGATTCTTCAACATTGACCTTTGTAAAGATGAAATTAATCTTACCTAGTTGATGGAAACACAATTTGGTAATGATTTTTATATTTTTATGATGTCTAGCTAAAACCCTAATTCTTCGGGTGTGATTATGGCTTGATTTAGCTGCTGGGTATTATTAATTGATAGTTTAAATGTTGTTTAAAAGCGATTTCATTCAGTAATTGTGGCTTAATCTAAAGGGTTGTAGTTACAAATGCAACTCTACCTTGTGTTTTTGGCTTGCTCAAGAGAGAGGTTTTAAAACCAAGATTAATGATTTGATGGTCTGTGGGTATTGGGTTGTCATCGATTCAGCTCGAGAGAGTGAATCCTTAACCCTTTTCCACACATTCAGCTCGAGAGAGTGAATGGAATAAAGTGTAGGCTGTTCTTAATTGTTGCTTATTGGTGTTTGAGAGAAACCAAATTGATTCGGGGTAAATTATTTGAGAGAAAGTTTATCCCCACTAAAGTCTAGCTTATTCACTGATTTACGGCTATTTGCTATTAATTGTAGTCACCCATTTGTCTACCTTAGCCCATAATCCAATCACATCCTAAGAACCCGTCTTTATACTCGTTATTTTTGTGTTATTTGCTGATGTAGCTGATAGTTTAAACCAAAATCCCCTGTTATTTGACACTTGTGTCACCCTAAACTTGAACCATGCTTTTCATAAATGTTTTTACCTATGATTGACTTGAACATATTCATGCTTATCTATTGATTCTCAAATACTCACCACTCCCTGTGGGATTTGACCCCAACTCACTTAGTTGGGTTATATTACTGACTAACGATTGTTGGCTTTTAGTATTGGATGAAGTGTCTTTGAAACATTATCAATCAAAATGGCGCCGCTGCCGGAGAGTGGTATTACTTGAGAATTTTTAGTTAAGTTGGATTTTGTTATTAATAGTCACAATTGAACTTAAATTTTAGTTTTGGGTTGTGTGTTGTTGTTTAGAGCAGTATAAAGGAGAATGTCTTGTAGCAATGGTGACCAAATAAAGCTCTCTCCTTTGAGAATGATGATTCTTAGGGATAACATCCTAAGTTTTAGGCAAATAGAGGGTGAGTCAATCCATGAGATGTGGCTGAGATTTAAGTCATTATTACTACAATGCCCAGCAAATGGAATCTGAGTAAACATGCTATTGGACTGCTTCTATAGAGGTATTTGTCTGGAAAACTGAGGAGATGTTGACCAAATGACTCCGAGGGGTCTATCACGACTACCCTATGCAATAGTAGCCCAACTTCTTGATCACATGGCCAAGACCAATAAGGAGACTGAGAAGGACCAAATCTTGGCCACATTATTAACTCAGTTAGACCTTTTGGCCAAAAAGATCTTGGAATTAGAAGCACCAGACAAAAAGAAAGACCGGTACATTCCCCCTCACGAGCGTATAAAGCCCAATATGTACGAGGGTGGACAAATAGACAAGATACTCTCTTTCATTCTTCACAAAGTCGAAAAGCATGACAAAGTGTTGAATGAGATAAAAGAGAATGTCTCATTGCTGAATGAGATGTCTGCTTCCCATTCTATATCTGTTTAGCTGTTGGAGGCCCAAATGGGTCATGTGTTGTCTTGTCTCTACCCCGAAAACCCAAATTGAGTGGGGAAGTCATGCCACGACATTACTGAAGCTTTTCTTGGAAGGCAACCCAAGTGTTTATCGCTTTATTTTTGTTTTAGAAATAATGGTGTGTTGATTGTGTAGGTTGAAGTGTGGAAAGTGTTTGAAAAGAGCAGGTTGGTGAGCTATAATCTGAGTCGGCGAGCTCGACCCAGACTGTCGTTAGACTTAAGGCATTTTCAAAGTGGAGTTTGTAAAACTCGGCGAGCCTATAAGCAACTTGGTGAATCACCGACCAGGTCGGCGATCGCGATCTAGTCCGTCATTTGGACCCCCACAATAAGTGGAGGTCCTGTAAAACTCGGCGAGGTAACTGCCCACTCAGCATGTCGCCGAGTGGGTCGGCGAGCATGACTAATGTCACCGAATGGGCGAGAACTGGACGGTTTTCAAAGGCCAAAGGTTGAAACTTCCAACTTTTTCACTTTCCCTCACTTTTAAACTTCCCAAACTCACACCCGTACTTTAGTTTCCTATATTTCTTGCATTTTTATCGTATTTGAGTTGTTGATTGTGTGTTCGGAGTGGATTACTTTGCCGCCTAGCATTTCAATCTTGATTATTCAGCATTTAAGTTTGGTTTTCCGAACCTTGAGTTTATTTTTAGTCATTTGTACTCATTTACATTGATCTTATCTTAGTGATGTGTGCTGGGCCTCTCTGATCTTAATTGTTTTTGTATGTGCCTGTGTTAATTCGGAAACCTTGCCCATAATGTTTAGATTGTTGAATTCCCATGACTTTGTGCCTTAAAATTGGTAAAGTTTGTGGGGTTGTGCTTGAATGTTGTTGGGTCTGGTTGGGTGAAGTCTATGTAGCCCGTATTTTTTCCAAATGACGTATTTTTCCCAATGATGGAGCTGTTGACGTCATTCTTAAGGGTAAAAGTCATCAAATGGCCAAATTGGGCAAAACTAGGAGAAGTCTAAGTATCCCAGGGTAATGAGTGTAATGGGGCTTAGTTGAATTGTAGAAATGCATGCTTTGATTTTGTTTTCTGGGGTTGTGGGGTTTAATTTGAGAAGTTAGGTTGAAAGTAGGCACGTTGGCTAGTTTAGTGAGTTGGCTTGAGCTCACTGAACCACTCAGTGGTTCGCCGAAGTTCCCCATCTCACCTTTAATTTCATGCTAAATGAGTAGTTTGGTCCTATAACTTTCGGTGAGTCTCCAAGTGCTTTTGCCCTTTGTCTGCACCGCTGAACTTTATTTGCACTGTAACTTTTGGTGGGCTACTCCTTGCTTACCGAATGTTGTCGATGATTCACCGAAAGGCCCTTCCCATTGCTAACATGCCAAATTTTTCTAAGAATTTTGAGCTAATCCTTTCGGCAAACCTGATCTAGCTCACCAAAGTGAATCGATGACTCACCGACCAGTTTGGCGAGTCTGTCTGTAACTGCTACTTTTCTGTGCTTTTGATTGAAATTGTTTTAACTTTTTCCCGGTGTTTTGCAGACATGGTAAGAACAAACATCGACATGCCACCCTGAAAAAGAGCACAGGGTATCACAATCAATGAAAGGGGATCAAATCCTCCTAAGAAGGGAAGGCAAGAGCTCCCAGTAAGAGACAAAGGGAAGGGCAAGAGGCCCACATATGAGAGAGCGACTGCTAACTCCCAGGCTGCTTTATCTGAGCCTGAGGACGACCAGCCTTTGCAGTCCTGGAGGGCTCAGATCTGGGCTAGATCTCACCCTGACTTAGCCAAAGTCCCCTTAGCTTCCACCCCAGCAGGTTCTGGTCCTACTCCGGCATCTCCTGTGGCTCCTGTGCCACCAGTCGTCCCTCCTCCTAGGCTTCTCAACAGGTTGAAGGGTAAAGGATTGCGAACCATCCTCAAGGAGAAGTTATTATCTACGAAGGGCCTTGAGGGAAAATACTTCGATGTGAGGGACACCCTCCACTTCCACATATTTGAGAAGTTCACCAGGCCCTGAGGTCCCTATATTCCTTCATGGGTCCGGGATTTCTATACAGCGTATGGCGACTTGGTTCCAAAAAGCAAGAGAAGGCCAGCAAATTCAGACCGATTAAGTCGGTTGTGGTCCGGGGTAAATAAGTTGGATGCAATAGCGAGTTCATTAGCAGCATACTTGACAGAGCGTATGACTTTGACTACCCCAACCTGACTACGGCTACAACTTCATTAGATGAGCTCAAGGGCTGGATGTCGCCCCTCATCTCAGACACCACCCCGAGGTGGATAGAGGCAGGAGTCCCGATTGAGAAGATGGACTTGAGTGTAGATGTATGTTACTAGTTCGGATTCATCAGCAACTCTATTCTTCCTTCCTAGAATGAGTCCGTTCTCTGTCATCCTAAGGCGGCCTGCCTTGGTTCGATTATTTCTCGAAAGAGCATTGGCATGGGGATTATTGAGCAAGAGATGTCTATGAGGGCCAAGCAGAGGCTGACCTCACTTTCATTCCCAGTCTTGATCATAGAGTTGTGCCAGCATACTGGAGTACCTCGGGACGATACGAGAGATATTGAGGTTACTCCATCTTCCTCCACTAAAATCCAGTGCATTGAGGTCGAGTACACTTGATAGGAGGCTGATAGGAGGAAGGCTGCTCCGGTGGATACATCCCCAGAGGTGAATATTGATTCGATACCTGCAAAGGCATCTTTGCCTACTCCGGCTTTCGGGCCTTTAGGTACACCTGCCCCTTCTTCTTCTTCACAGACCCAGGTACCTCTACCTCTGCCCAGCCCACCAGGATCACTCAGGCTATGCTCCTGAAGATGGGGTGCTTGGCACATTCAGCTGACGTGAGGGCGACCAGACTTGAGAGATCCATCCCATGGATGATCGAGAGTGCCATCATTGTTGCAATAGCTTCCCTTTTGACTTCCATTGACACTCTTACCATGAAAGTTGAGACTTGTGAGAGTAGGAAGGGGGAGACCTTTGAGGTGACGACTTTGAAAGCCGAAGTAGCATATTTGAGAAAGGACGTAGACTATCTAAAGTCTACTGACTTCACTTCATTACTGGAGGTTGCTGATGATGTGGACGCTCCTGAGACTTCAGAGGTTCCTTCGGCTACCACCGGATATGTACATAGGGATGATACAATAGTTGATGAGTCAGAGGCAAAGACCGATAATGAGCTGATAGAGATAAGAGAGGAGAGCATATATGGAGATTTGCCGGATCTTGAGGAGACAATTGTGCAGTCGGTGATCCAGACATCAATGACAAAGACATCGATGGGTGGTTCCAATGGAGCTATTCCTTCTGAGGTGACTCCGGGCACTGATGCCCAAGTTCAGAGTAATGCACCGGGCACTGATGCCCAGATAGATAGAGCAATTATTTAGACAGGATCCCTCTTTACCTCCCTCTCTGTCTTACTTTATTTGACTTTTGGATATTATTTTGATTACATTTGAGGAAAAATGGTTTTTATTTGTGGTGGGGTGAGGACCACCTTTTGTGACCTTTTGTGATTAGGATTTTATATATATATTTGGGTTTTTGAGCTATAATTGTGTTTTATATTGTTTTTGTGGATTATTGAGCTTGTGGCTCCTTGTTTTTAATGGTAAATGATTTTTGGACCCTTCCGAAAAAAAAATTGTGCTACCTCTTGTTTATGTTTGAATGTGGTTGTTCTCTTGCAAATTTGAGTATCGGTCTTGATCAATATCGATGACTTTAATAGTGCTCATAATCGAACAAAAATGAATGTGCAGCTACGATTAGGCCAAATTAAGTTGCATAGACAATATGTGAACTTTTTGCATCTTGTTGTTACTAGCCAAGTATCAAATTGAGTTTATTGTGATGAACATTGCACACTAGCGAAAATGTGAAGTCTTGTTTGACATTGGTGTCAATGCCTTGTGTGATGAGCTTATCGTGAACCATGTGTGATGACACCTAGAATTTGCCCCATTGTTCCTATTGACTAAGTGATGCAATCTCTTGATATGATCTTAGGCAACTTTGAAGAGTGTGAAACAATTTGACATTATACCTCTTTTTGTGGCCTACCTTATGAGTGTGTGAACTCCGCTTGAACACCCTTTGAGCCTTAACCTTTTTTTGGAAGAAACTTGATGAAATTGTGACCTTTCTTGATCCATTACCCATAATCCTCATGATTTGTGGGTTGGGTGAATAGCCAACGTAGGCCAAAAACCTAAGTTGGGGGTGTGGTGAAAAGAGAAGGTAAATCAAGAAGTTCAAGAAAGTCTCCTTTGACCTATGATTTGAGAAAAATGGAACCCCTCCATATAAAAAAAGATAGAAAAAGAAGAAAAGAATGAAAAAGAAAAAGAACGAAAAAGTTGTGGAATAAAGTTGTGAAAGTGCAAAGAAAATGGGGTGACTTGTGAGCATGAATGAGAATGATGAAAAAAAGGAAAGACAGTGTTGTTCGCACAACATTTCATGAGGATTGCACCCATTGAGCCTAAATGACCATACCTTTGCACAAGCCTTGAAAAGACCTTTTTGATCTTGAGTGAGCTGAAATAAGTGTTGATTGGAAGATAAGGGAAAACCTATGGGTGAAGTCATTCATTATGTTCATCTTTGTGAGTGTGAGCGTTGTATTTGATTCTGGAGCCTTAAATTGTGAACCATTATGTGTGAATATGGAATCATTCTTTATGTGAGGTGATGAGTCCACAAATTGAACTCATTTAGGACTATATTTTGATATAATTAGTGTCCTCAAATGCATATTTTGTCTTAATATTTGATGAAAATCCTTAAGTTTCAGGTATTTGGAGTTTGAGGGAAAGAATGTACACTACTTAGCAAAAAGAAATAAAAGCAGCTGAAAGAACGAAGAAATGAAGATCTGAGAATTGCTGAACCCATTCGACGAGTCACCAAAAGGTATTACCTCGCCTTTTGTTCCAGTGTGCTGAGCCTTGAAAGAAAGGATCAAATCGGCGGTGAAAAGGAGCAGTCGGCATGTCGTCGAGCAGTTCCATGAAGCAGTACTATGTCGCCCAATGATACAAAACACGACGATACTGAAGGATAGAGCAAGATGGCGATGAAATCTACCAAAGGACGGATCGCTGAGTTGATCAGAGATCTCGACTAACTGCGCTGAATCATCTGTTGCAGCACAGATTTTTGAAAACTATAAATACTCGTTGAGAGTTGTAGCTTAACATCAGATTTTGAATATCAGATTTTTGATATAGAATTTTTAACATAGACTCTTGAGTTATAAGTTTGGAGAAGGTTTTGAAGAACTTGAAGATTCAAAGGGTTTCAACTCTAAGAAATTGGACTTGGGTGTTGTGGATTCTTTACTTTTGGCTTGTTTTGAGACTTAAATCTTTATACCCATTTGAATGCAAACTCATATTGGTATAAATTTCTATCTCTTTTACATGTCTAGCTAAAACCCCAATTCTTGGGGGTGTGATTTTGTGAATATGGGTTAGATTATCTATTAGGTCTTGCTTGTTGATGATTTATTTGTTGTTTAGATGTGATTTCATTTAGTAGTTGTGTTGGAACTAAATTAAATTGTAGTTGCAAATATGATTTCACCTTTGTGTTTTCGGCATGCTCGAGAGAGAGGTCGTAAAACTAAGACTACTAAATTGATGGGGACTAGGTCGACATGAGGTTCAGCTTGAGAGAGTGAACCCTAGTCCTTCTCCCACACACTTAGCTTGAGAGAGCGAGTGGGCTAAGGCGGAGGCTGTTCTTCATGCGGTAAGTGGGTGTCCGAGAGGAACCCATTTGATTCGGGGTAAGTTGCTTGAGAGAGAATTTACCTCTACTATAGTCTAGCCTAGTTACATATATTCAATGGATTTATTATCAAAAGAATGTACCCAATATTTTTGTTTATCCCGTATTCCTATCACATCCCAAGAACCCCATATCCTTGATTAGTACTGTAACACCCCATAAATTAGTTAGTTGATCTAGTGAATTTTAGGCTAAACTAGTGAGTTAAATTGGTGTGTTGCATGAGGGTTAAAATCAAGATAAATGGCTCCCATACTTAGAATGACATGTTTAGGGGTTAAAAGTCCAGGTACGACTCCCCAAGGACCATTCAAGGGGTCCTTGAGGAGGACGCCAACACTGCCCAAAACTTGTCAAAAACAGCACGACCTACAACTCCCATCTACGCCCCTTAGACCAGTCCACGCCCTGTAGGTCGTGGGCGTGGGTGGGGACTTAGTCTTGGGAGGCTTGGCCCTCAATGTTGAGCCCCAGCCCCAATCTACGGTTGCACAGCACGAGGCGTCAACCTATCCACGGTCCGTGGATAGGGAGCTGTTGATGGCACCTATTATGCTGTCAAGAAGTCGACCAAGGTAAGTGACAACTTCATATGGTCATATCTCATAGCTCAAAACGAATTAGGTGGGTCATTACCTATCCAATTAAAAATATATGTGTCCTCTTTCCAACGTTAAGCTAGAAGTTGGGAAGTGATCATAGACCCTTGTTCAATTTAGTCCACATAAGCCTAAAAAGATCCAACCAAATGAAATTAATGTTCCCTTTGAACCAAATGTTTGAGCCTTCTAATAGACCATTTATTTTGAGACACCTAACTGAGCTTCCCTAAAATTATTATCTTGGTCTCGGTCCCTCCTTGGACATGTGCACCGTGACTTAGGCTAAAAGCCTAAGTTAAGGGTGGCTAATTCAAAAAGTTACCTTGATCTTGGCCCCGGTTCGACATCGGATATTGTGCACCTCAACTAATGCAAAATCCATAATTTGAGGGTGGCTATGAAAGAGGAACCCAAAATAAAACAGGGTATGAAAAGAGTTTTGTGGTGAAAAGAGAAAAAGAAAAGATAGAAGAGGATGTGACTTTGTGCAAAAGAAGCAAAAAGATGATAAATATAAAAGTGCTGAAAAAATAAAGAAAAATATAGTGAAAGAAAAAGAAGAAAGTGAAAAATAAGAGTCATAAAGTCAAAAGTGACATCTACGTTGAAAGGGGTCAAGGGAAATAAAGTAAAATGAAAGGATGTCAAAAATAGGTTGAGAAAAGAGGTAAAAAGCCAATGTAATATCAAGGAGGGCAGAAAGTCACTAAAAAAAATACCAAAATGCACCACACCTGACCCTGAGCCTACTTTACAAGCTAAGAAAGTTCTATAGTGATCCTAGCAACTAGTTTGGAGAGTCTAAGCAATGAAAATAAGGGCAAGCCTATGGTATTGAGCACTAACTGTACTTGAAGTCACTTTTTAGCATGAGTGTTGAATGGATCCTAAAAACTCAAAATTCATATCTCTTATGAGTAAAAATAGAATTTCTTTTAAAAGTGAGGGCACTAGTTACATTGTTGGAGAGTTGATACCTCGGTGATTGTGGATGGTGTATGTTGTGGTGTTTGTTGGTCCATCTATGTCATGTTTTGATCCGTCTGAGTTTGTTTGTCGAGTCTAAAAGAATAGATTTGCACTGAGAAAATGGAATGGATTGAAATAGCTATGTGATTGCTAGAGTTTGTATGTCTGGTTCTACACAAGTGTCTGTTGGAGTTTAGTGCGTCGCTTGAGGACAAAAAACAAGTTTAAGTTGAGGGTGTTTATATAACGAGAGTTTACGGTATTTTTGATACATTTCACTTAAGAGTTGTGTGTGTCTAGGGCCATATTGTATTAGGAATAAATGTTTTTGTGTTATATTTGCAGGAAATAGGCTTGGACATGGAAGTGTGAGATGATAGCTAAAAATCTATAGAAGGAGCCACCCACAAAGGAGACCTACGGACTGTAGGTCTAGTCACGGTCCGTTGATGGGTGGTGTAGATGGAGCATAAGGGAAGTCTGACCAAGTGTGGAACTACGGATGCAAGTGACAGAGCGCTGGTCGACCCACGGGCCGTCCTGCACATCCGTCAAATGATTCAAAGAAGTTGAAGTTCCATTACCTGATGAAATTCCTAAGTGTGGAGCCACGGAAGAGAACACACGGAACGTAAGTCAACCTACGGTCCATTCTGCACATTCGTCGATTGTATATGAGAGTGAAGGTTCAAGCCTCTGCAAGGAAAAGTGTAAGTGTTGACCAACAATGGCACGGTCCGTAGGTAAAAGTCGTCGATCAAAGACGCGTCCAGAAAGATTATTTCCTTATTTTGTTCCTTTTTGCTTAGGACATGTTTTTCTACAAATAGGGTATGTAAACCTTATTTTTGGGGGTTAGACATTAATTTTTACTTTTAGTTCTTGATATTTTCTTGGAAATTAAGTTGCAAACTTTAGCAATTTTTTTTTTTTGGATTTCGGTTTATAAGATTTTTTCTTTGAAATTCCATTGGAGTGTACTGGTTTCTTCTACTCTAAACGTAAGTTCATGAATTCCTTTTACAAAAATATTAATTGTGCTCTTTCAAGCATGAGTAACTAAATCCACAACTAGGGTTGTGGGAACCATAAGCAATTAACAATGTATGAATAATAACTAAGTAATTGTTGAATAGTGTTGATGCATGTATTGGTAATTCTTTCACTTAGAAGTCTTTTTAACGGTGGCCAACATTAGAACTGACCTTGTTGCTACTTGCCGGACCAAGGAGGTAGTTAATAAGAAAAGAATTATCTACAGAGATTTAGTGTGATACTATCTAATAGTCTAATGTCAATTGATGTGATGTCTAATCTAAGGTAAAGGTAAGGGTTAGTAAATTATACACATCTGGCCGGACCAAGGTGCGAAGTGAAATTCCCTATTTGGAGGACCAATCACTTAGGGATACAGATCTTACAACCTTTGCATGTTTTTACTAGGAACGGATTACTATTATTAGGATTATCGCGTTATGAGCTTATGGGGAACACATACACCCTAGTTTTTCTCTCTCATTGATAACAACAAGGTTTGAATCTTGCTCACTTGTTACTTAAACAACAATCAGTTATTTGTTTCACAAAGCCCCCCTCCCCCCCCCCCTTTACTTATTTGTTTTGGAAATAAGTTGACTAAATGAATATAATAGTGAGTGAGTTTAAGTCTAAACCATATTCTTAGTGGGATCGACCCCAACCTAGAAGTTGGGTTCTTTATTTGACAACGATCGCTTATACTTCTTTAGGGTGGTATAATTTGAGTGTATCAATGACATTCTAATATATTCGAGGAATGAAGAAGATCATGCTAGCCATCTCAGAATAGTTCTCCAAACTCTAAAGGATAGAGAGTTGTATGCCAAGTTCTCTAAGTGTGAGTTTTGGCTTAAATTTGTGGCATTCTTAGGCCACATTGTTTTTGGTGATGGAATTAGAGTTGATACCCATAAGAGGCGGTGCAGAATTGGCCTAGACCCACATCTCCAACTGATATTAGGAGTTTCTTGGGTTTGGCTCGTTATTATAAAAGGTTCGTAGAGGGGTTCTCATCTATTTCATCCCCTTTGACCAAGTTGACTCAGAAAATAGTGAAGTTTCAATGGTATGAAGCTTGTGAGAAAAGCTTTTGGGAATTAAAAAAAAGGGTGACTACTGCCCCAGTATTGACCTTACAAGAAGGCACGTAAGGTTTTGTTGTATATTGTGATACGTCCAGAGTTGGTTTGGGTTCTGCGTTAATGCATAATGACATGGTTATAGCTTATGCCTCTAGATAGTTGAAAGTTCATGAGAGGAACTACCCAATCCATGATCTAGAGTTGGCAGCCGTAGTATTTGCTTTGAACGCCATTATCTTTATGGTGTTTGTGTGGATGTGTTCACCAATCACAAGAGTCTCCAGTATGTGTTTACTCAGAAAGCGCTTAATCTTAAACAAAGGTGGTGGTTAGAATTACTCAAGGATTATAACATGAGTATTCCTTACCACCCAAGTAAGGCTAATGTTATTGTTGATGCCTTGAGCAGGTGTTCTATGGGTAGTACCGCCCATTTTAAGGAAGATAAGAAAGAGCTAGTAAAGGATGTGCATAGGTTTGCATGCTTGGGAGTTCGCCTAATGTATTCCACAGAAGAAGGAGTAGTGGTGATGAATGGGGCTCAATCATCATTAGTGTGGGAAGTTAAAGAGAAGCAAGACCAAGACCCAATTTTGCTTGAATTGAAGGCAAACGTTCATAAGCAAAAAGTAATGGCTTTTGAACAAAGAGGAGATTGTGTATTTAGGTATCAAGGAAGATTGTCTATACCAGGGATGGATGAACTCCAAGAGAAGATCATGGAGGAAGCTCATAGCTCCATATATTCCATTCATTCGAGTTCCACAAAGAGGTATCGCAATTTGAGAGAGGTTTAATTGTGGAGTAGTATGAAGAAGGGCATTGCAGAGTTTGTTGCGAAGTGTCCGAATTGCCAACAAGTCAAAGGAGAGCACCAAAGGCCTGGTAGTTTAGCTCAAAATATAGAACTTTTGGAATGGAAGTGGGAGATTATTAATATGGACTTCATCACAGGTTTACCAAGGTCTCGCAGGCAGCATGATTCTGTTTGGGTGATTGTTGATGGAATGACAAAATCAGCCCACTTTTTTTCAATAAAGACTACCTATTCAGCAGAAGATCGTGTTAAGTTGTGCATCCAAGAAGTAGTTAGACTTCATGGGGTTCCGATATTGATTAGTTTAGACAGAGGAGTACAATTTACTACGCAGGTCTGGAAATCTTTTCAAAAAGGCTTGGGTTCAAAAGTAAACTTAAATACTACTTCTAATCCTCAGACAAATAGGCAAGCAGAGCATACTATTCAGACCTTAGAGGATATGTTGAGGGCTTGTGTGATTGATTTCAAAGGTAATTGGGATGATCACCTACCTCTTATTGAATTTGCTTACAACAATAGTTACCACTTTAGCATCCAAATGGATCCTTATGAAGCTCTTTATGGGAGCAAATGCAGATCTTCAATTGGATGGTTTGAAGTTGGTGAAACTGGGTTGATAGGACCAGACTTAGTTCATCTAACTATGAAAAAGGTGAAAGTCATTCAACAAAGGTTGAAAATGGTGCAGAGTTATCCGAAATCCTACATCGATATTAGCAGAAGGGAGTTGGAGTTTCAAGTAGATGATTAGGTCTACTTCAAAGTTTCAACCATGAATGGTGTTAAGAGATTTGGTAAGAAGGGGAAACTTAGTCCTTGGTATATTTTCCCTTACAAAATATCCAACAAGGTTGGTAATGTAACTTATGAGTTGGAGCTACCACACAAGTTAGCCGCGGTTCATCTGGTATTTCACAAGTTCATGGGTAATCCTTCATTGACCATACCAACTAAAGATATTAGGGTCAAGGATAGCTTATCTTATGAGGAGATTCCTATTCAGATTCTAGATCGTCAAGTTCGCAAGTTGAGAACAAAAGAGGTAGCATCAGTCAAAGCTCTTTGGAGGAACCAATTTGTTGAGGAAGCTACTTGGGAAGCTGAGGAAGATATGAAGAAGAGATATCCACATCTCTTTGAACCCAGAGAAATTACAGATTAAGGAAATATTTCTCTTCTTAATGCATTATAATTTATATACATGATGTGTTAGATTTGCTTGTTGAGTGCTTAAACTAAATGATTGATGTTACACCCTTAGCCTAGTAAGAGTAATCTCATTTGAGGATGAATGTTCCCAAGGGGAAGATATTGTAACACCTCGCCATTTGAAAGACCTAGGAAGAGTTAGAATTTAAAATAGTCATTTTAGGAAAGAATGAAAAATCTGGAAATTTGTTAAGTTATGGTAAGTTTGAGTTTTGGGTCAACTTCAAATGATCATAACTCCTAGATCAGGGTGTGTTATGTGTGCTTCTAGATACTGTATGAAATATCTTGGAATTATCTATCCAACACCATTGAGTTTGTGCGATTCCGAGTTCGTTTGAGTGAGATATACCCATATGAAGTTGGGCTGTTCAAATAAGGAAAGTCTAAACCGGATTTTTGAAGGGTATTTTAGTCTTTTCTTTACCCAATTATTTTAATTCATTTTTAGGACTTTATTTGGGGTGTAATCAGAATTAGATTAGTTTAGTAAATTGGAAATTCATGCTAGGGTTCGGAGAAAAGAGAAAAGAAGAGAAAGGAGAAGAAAGTTCAAGATTCATTGATTTCTTGGAGAATTGCATGTGGATTTCGTCAAAGGTTAATCCCTACGAGGTATGTGAGATCACATAGCGTTGGGTTAGTTCACCCATGCAAAATTCATGATTCAATTCAGCGAAGTTGTATAGTTTTGAAAGCAAATCCTATGAGTTCTTGATGTTAACTCGTTTGAAATCTTGTGGGTTCTTGTTGTTGAGTTCTTCAGGTTTATTCATGTATTTAGGTGAGAATTTCGAGTTGAATCTTGCACATATTGATGGTATAGTCGATTCTAAGTGTTTAGGGAAAGAACTAAGTTTAAATAGGGAGTTCAGAGTTGAAAAATGAAGGAGAAATGTCAAAGTTCACCTGGGAAGGGTCATGGGGCACCGCCCCAACTAGGGCTCTGAAGTATGGGCTCTGGGGTTCCACGCCATCTATTGTGCCCCACCCGAACTTTTGATTTTTACCCTCTGGCGCCCCGTGCCTCTCAAAGCGCTAGGGACTCCAGTTCACCCACGCCCTCCCACTTCTTTTCGTACTAGTTCCCTATTAACTTACCTATGTTTCTTAGTTGATTCTAACACTATAAGGTAAGTCTAAACATCCATAAACATGAGATCATGAATCTTGAATCCATAATTCAATTTAAGGAAGGTTAAGAGTCAAGTTAAGAAGTTAAGAATCAAGTCAACAGAAGTTCATAGAGTTTTTCAAAGGTCTTTTACAAACGTTTTAACTTTGTTTTAAGACTTAAGCTTTGAGTTGATTAAAGAATAAGAGTAAGAGTTCATTTTCTTCAAAGATTGTACGGGAACTAAGTATTCCCAAAAGTTAAAATGCTTTCACATTTTAGTAAGAAAGGAAACACTGATTTCCAAGAGAGCTTTTAAGCTAAGTTTTGAGTAATTATCTCAAACCAAAGAAAGAGTTTTGTTTTCAAAACATATGAGCTAAGTATATTTTTGGGAGTAGTATTGAGCACTGATATGGGGATGCGAGTTCATAATAGTTCAAGTCTCCTTAAACCATGTAGCCATCATGGATAGACAGGATCATACTTTTAGATGATTCCTTAGTGTTTTTTAGCATAGACTAGTGGATTTACTTAGTTAAGGCGTTCTATATGACAACAAAGTATAGGAAAGTTTGGGCAGCGTGGGCAAGATGTTGTATCACCACTTAGGCACATAGTGGTAGTTGTCGGTTAGAGAAACTCCCAAAGTGTTATATTATTTTTTACGTAATTGAGTTGCTATTGCATTTTATTTAATACATTAGGTTGTCACCTGCCATTTTTAATGCTTTGTATAAACTGCACTATTATTGTTGTGTACTTTGCATTTGAGCTAAGTTATTCATGAGTTGAGTAAAGCTAAGGTAGGTGTTACTTTCTGATTTCTTTCAACTTTATGTTATGTTTAGTTTTCCCCTCGCATACTCATTCATTCACTATACTGACGCCATTTGGGCTGCATCATTTTATAAAGCAGACACAGGTAAAAAGGATCAACATCTAGCGCCTCGTTGATCCAGTTGAGCACTTAGAGTTAGTTGATGAGCCTCTTTGTTTTCCGGAGGATCCCTTATTATCTTGTTTTGATTTAGTACTTTAGTTGTTAGGATGATCGGGGTCTTGTCCCGACATCCCCCTTTGTTTTAGAGGCTTCATAGACGAGTAGCTATAGTTCTTTAGTCTTTCTATTTTCAATTGTACGTTTAAGACTTGAGTTACCATTTCGGCTAAGTTTAATATTTCTTCAAGACATTGTATGAGTTATCTTGTTGAGACTATTTCTTATGTTTAAGATTTCTGGTGAGTATGTAAGCCAGGCCAAGGGTTGGCTTAGGGCCAGAAATGGTTCTCGAGTGCCAGTCCCGTCCAGGGTGTAGGCTCGAGGTGTGATAGATAATTAGTACATTTTGTGAATATTCCAAAATTGTCTCAAAAAGATTATGTTTTATTTAAAGATTTTTTTAATTAGTTTAGTTAATTAATAATTATATTTTTGAGTTATCAGTTTAACCAAGATAATTATTTTATTTATGGGAAAGGGCCTAAAATACCCGTCAACTATGTGAATTGGTACAAAATTACCCTTCTTCTACCTTACGGGCCTAAAATGTCCTTGATGTCAACGTTTTGGCTCTATTTTGCCCTTATATTTAATGGTATAAGTAATAACTTCAATTAGTAAATTCATTTATGACGTGTCACTATCATATTGGCTACCCTAATAATTAATTAAACTAAATAACAAAAAACCAAATACCCACCCAAAAGCCCCACCCAGATCTTTTAACCGAAATATTCTAACCCAAACTTCATCCCCAACCTTTTAACCTAAAAAACATACCTCCAAATCCAAATCTCCTCTCTTCTTCCTCAATTGAAGCGCACGAGAACTCAACCATTTCAAAATTATAATTATCAAAATTAAAAAAAAGCTTTGCAGTGATACAAAATATCATAAGTATACAAAAGAGAAAACATTTTGCAGTGATACAAAATATCATTAGCTCAATCGAAAATGATAATTATTGAGTGGAAAATACCTTCCACCCAATGATCTATCGGTATTATTTATGTCTTTATATAAATAACCATTGATAACTTGGTCATGGTTAATATTTCTCACATAAATTACTAATTGTGATTATTGGTATAAATAACTAATGACAATACTTTTTACCTAAAGCCCCAAAACAAATATATATGTAACGATGACCCTCAACCTTAGTTTTTGTGCTGCATTCTCAAACTTTCAGCAATCTCATCAAATGATTCAAAATGATACTTCATTAGTCTACTATGAACTAACCCTATTAATTGAAGGATTCTCAGGCGAAAGCTTAAATCAGAGAAGAAGAGAGGAGATTTTTAGTTAAATTTGGACCACTCTAGATTCTGCTTACAAAACTATTTGATTGAGGAAGAAGAGAGGAGATTTGGATTTGGAGCGTATGTCTTTCAGGTTAAAACGTTTGGGATGAAGTTTGGGTTAGAATTTTTGGGTTAAAAGATCTGGGTGGGGCTTTTGGGTGGGTATTTGTTTTTTTTAATTAGTTTAATTAATTATTAGGGTAGCCAATAGGATAGCGACACGTTATAAATGAATTTGGTAATTGAAATTATTATTTAGACTGTTAAATATAAGGGCAAAATAGAGCCAAAAGGTTGATGTCAAGGGCATTTTAGACCCGAAAGGTAGAAGAAGGGTAATTTTTTACCAGTTCACATAGTTGAGGAGTATTTTAGCCCCTTTTCCATTTTTTTTTGTTAAGATTAAGAAGTTTGTGAATTAATTATATTAAATTCATCTCAATTTGGGTCTAATTTAACTAATTGCCCCAATTTGGTCAAAATTCTCATTCACCTGATTATTTTTTTAAGTAAATTAACCACATCTTGGCTTCCTTTTCAATACCATTTTTATCCAATTTGACCAAAATCTTAGGCAAACATTCCAATTCATTCAGCAGCCCATCAACCCATCTTTCCAATTTCCAAATTCAACATAAATAGCCCAATCCCAAAACAAAAATACCCACCCATATCAATACTTACAACAGTACCCACCCGACCCCAAACACTACGCATTCCTCTTCTTCTTCTTTCACGCGAACTGCGAAACCCAAAACCTTAAATCGACCAAAATTGTATCGTCCTCACCCTCTCTCATTGTCCGTTCATACATCAATATTGTCGAATCAATAGGTGTCTCCATCTTGTAGCCCATTCATCCTTTGCTCAGAAATAGGACGGATTTCCTTCGAATTCCGTTGGGAATTAGTACTAGTTGAAGTTGTCCAACCTCATCCAAAATAAAATCTGAATTTTGAATTCACTAATTCTTCCTGATTTTCCCCCAATCGATTCTTTTCTCCTCCTATATATACTCATCTTCCTTTAACGTTAAGGGAGATTTTTTGGTACATTGATTTTGTTACCCAAAACAGAAGGAATTTCCATGAAATAAATAGACTTAGAAACAGAAAAATCTCCAGAAATAACTTACTTCACATAACCATCTTTAAGAGCTTAGAGATTGTGGTTTGAACTCACCGGAATCCAGGGAAACTCGGCTTGTGCTGAAGTCATTGTTCTTCCGTTCGTCGGCTCAGTTCGCTACTCCAAAGAAGGTAAAATTATTTTGATCCTAACTCTTTTTAGTTGGTGTTTCATTTGAGAACTGAAGCTCTCTGTTGGTGACTTCTCTCCCTCTCATGAATACATTTGTCCCGTCTTGGTTCACTGTTAATGTTCAATGATCACTCGTTTAATGTCTTAGTTGATGTTTCCCTTTAGCTGTTGAAGATGAAACTGTATTCCTTGGTGTATGATTTAAGTCTGGAATTCGTTTGTTAAGAGTTTGAGTTTTCTTACTATCAGTTTATTTCATTTTATTTTTGAGAATGCTGGATGAATTTATGTCTCATTGAGTTTGAAATCGTTTGGGCGGTTATTTGATTTCGACTCTGATTGTGTTAGTTAAACAGACCCATTTTCCTCAATGTCTATTTGTTCTCTAGTCATCTTCTTTATCTTTTTGAATTGTCGTAATAACTTCTTAGCTATGTTAAACTTCTCGTAAAACGTAATATTTGTTCTTGCTTAATCGTATTGATGTCTATGTCTCTTGGTTTTGACCCTTGATTTATATCTTTAATGTCAAAATAGCCAGCTCCCCTTTGTAAGTGATCGCCTTGTTCCCTCTTTTTGCTTCAATTGTGTTTCTTGTCATGGGCAAAGGTTTGATTTCTAGATTGAAGTTTTTCATTGTGTGTTCTTTTCTCTATTGTATGTGATATAACATATCCCGTTTGAATAGAGTTTTGTTTTCAAAGTTTGTCTCTGCTCGATCGTGGTGTTCCATATGATATGAATGAATTTGAATGTTTTTTGCTCTTAACTGCTCGTATTACTTAGGCATTTTATTTTTTAAATTTGTTGGAGGATATATGTGTTGTTGTGGAATTTAAGTGTTAAAGCAGTGACTTAAGTAGTCATTATTTTGTCATTGGAATGACTTGGGTCTTAGTATTTTTGAGCTTGTACTCCTTTATCCAGGTCTGCGTTGATTAGCTCAATCGAATTATTTGCCATATATTAGTTTGGGAGCTAATCTAATATTTTTAGGTATATGATTGCTTTATTATTTTCGGACGCTAATCCCTTATTCTTTGTTATGTTGCATGTGACACCATCCGAGTCCTTTGGACTCTATCCTTGCATCGAATTGAATTTCTTCTAGTCTGCCTCATCTTATTCAAGTGAAAGGGAAGAAATTACAGGGGCAGGAACTGATTTATAGGTCTTCGAAAAGTCCAAAATGGACTGTATACATGCTGATATATAGTAATATACGTTCATATACATTTCAGAATGTTGAATTACAGGTTGAAAACGAAATGCAAGTACTTGGAAGCTGAATTAAGCTGTATACACATGGTATACAGTCTGATATACAAGAAAAAAAGCCAAAATACGACCCATATACTGCGGTATACACTGAACGTATACCCAAATTCTCAAAAGCAAAAGGGGCCAAAGCCCTAAAGACAATTCCAACAGGTTTAAGGGAGATGGGCTTGCCAGCCCAACAATTGGAAACTTGGCCAAAGGCCCAAAATTATAATCTCCTTCCTTTATTGAATTTAATTATTTATTGCATTAACTAACCTTTTAATTGACTTGGTTTCTATTTGATTAAATTTCAAAAATAAATTCAATTTTTTTTATGTTCAAATTAAAATATTTATTTTTTATTTTTACTTACTTTATTTATGATTTATTTTGTTAATTGTCTTGTTAATATATAAGTTAGATTCTTTAAAAATCTTTTAGTTTATTTCCTTCAAAATAAAAAATGGTTTTTCATTTATTTAACTAATATTTTTAAAATTAGTCAAATGTTTTAGTCAAGTTGTTGGTCAACAGCAAGTTAGCGGACATTTCGAATGCTTAACACCTTCGTGAGATGTAAATTGAACCCCGAAACCCTTTGGATTTCAAATGATTTTATTTTGTTTAAATCTTTTGAAAATCATAAGTTTTCTTAATTTCTTTCAAAAATTAAGTGACGACACTCTTTGAATATTGATTTTTCTTTAAAACTTAAGTTAAATTGATTTTTCGAAAACCAAGTCATTTATTTCTTTTTTTTTGATAAAACACTAACAATTTGCTAACTATCCTCTTCAGGCTACGGGGTGTTACATTATCTCTACCTTGGGATCATTCGTCCTCGAATGAGATTCCACGCACATTTCTAGATAAAAAGACTCAGGACTAGCAACCCATCTGCATGCAACTCATCTAAATGCACACAATTGAGGAGGAAATTCATCTCCAAGCTAAACATACTCAATGCACCATAAGGGAGTAGGAACTACTTCTAACAACCCAATATGCATGAAATCTTAACACTTCTCATGTTCAAGGAGGAACTATCATCTCCAACTCAAAACAATTCTCAACACAATCTCATGGAGCCTAAATACAATTCAATCTCAAAAGGCACAAATTCAAGCAGGGGATCTCTACTTCAAGTCAAGGCATATTCTACAACTCATCTCATGAAGTCTATAAGCAACTCATACTAAATACTCAACACCATGAGGGAAATACTACATAAAAGCCATTTCTTTTAAAACCTAAGCTTGTTTTTTCACGAACATGCAAATTTAAGGAACTCATGGGAATACATAAAACACACATGACTTCAAACATAAACAAATCAAGAGGAACTCATTACTGCAAGCTAGAATAGGATGACAAAGATAAGGATATTGGGACATCATATCGTCCTCGGCCTCCCACGTATCACCCTCAATTAGATGGTTTCTCCATAACACCTTAACGGAAGCAACCTCTTTGTTCCTCAATCTCTTAACTTGCTAGTCTAAGATCTCAACCAGAACTTCTTTATAAGAAAGGTTCTCTTTCACTTCAAACCCTTCTAGAGGAATTATGGATGTCGGATCTCCAACACACTTTTTCAACATATATACATGGAAAACCGGATGCACCAATGCCAAATCATTTGGCAAATGAAGCTCATATGTAACCTTACAAACACGTCTCAAAATTTTACATGGGCCTACAAAATGGGGACTAAGTTTCCCTTTCTTACCAAACCTCATTACACCCTTCATGGGTGAGATTTTAACGTAAACCCAATCATGTACATCAAATTCAAGGTCTCTCCTTCTAACATTGGCATAAGACTTTTGTCGAATTTGTGTCATTCTCAACATTTCTCTAATGAGTTGAATCTTTTCTATAGCCTCATGAACTAACTTGGGACCTATCAAAGCAACCTCACCCACCTCAAATAATCATATAGGAGATCTACACCTCCTACCGTAAATAGCTTTAAACGGAGCCATACAAATACTCAAATGGTAGCTATTATTATAGGCAAATTCTATCAAAGGCAAATGGTCATCCCAATTTCCCTTGAAATCAATCACGGAAGCCCTCAACATGTCTTCCAATGCTCGGATTGTTCTTACCGCTTGACCATCACTTTGGGGGTGAAAATTTGTGCTAAGCTTAACTTTAGTTCCAAGACCCTTTTCGAAAGACTTCCAAAACAGAGAAGTAAATTGAGTACCTCTATCGGAGATAATGGACAAGGGCACTACATGCAACCTTATTATCTCGATCAAGTACAACTTAGCATAATCTTCCATCATATAGGCAACCTTGACGGGAATGAAATAGTCCAACTTCATCATTCGATCAACCGTAATCCAAATCGAATCGTATTGGTGCTGAGTTCGGGGCAATCCCACTATAAAGTCCATATTCAAATCTTCCCACTTCCAAGTAGGAATGCTAATATCTTGGGATAAACCTCCCGCTTTCTGATGCTCAACCTTTACTTATTGGAAATTGGGAGACCTAGCCACAAATCCCACAATATCCCTCTTCATCCCATTCCACCAATAGATCTCCCGCAAATCACAATACATCTTGGTGGCTCCCAGGTGAATAGAATAGTGAGAACTGTGGGCTTCTAATAGAATATGTTCCCTCAAGTAATCAACATTCAAAACACACAAATGACCTTGGTACCTTAGGACACTATTTCCTCCTTGGGAGAGAGCCTCTAAGGACTTCTTTAGTAACGCCTATTTTAATTCAACTAAGGTCGGATCAAGACATTGCTTTGCTTTAACATCGACCACGAAAGATGATTCGGAAGCATTATGAACCATAATACCAACCTTGGTGGAATCCACTAGTTGAACTCCCAATCGGGCCAACCTATGAACATATTGAACCAACTTTTTTCTCTCATTATTAACATGTGCAACACTACCCATCGATACTCGACTAAGGGCATCTGCCACCACATTTGCTTTACTGGTGTGATAGAGAACACTCATACCATATTCTTTGAATAACTCAAGCCACCTTCTTCGGCGAAGATTTAGTTCTTTTTGAGTAAACACATATTGCAAACTTTTGCGATCAGTGAAGACATCAACATGGACCCCATACAAATAATGCCTCCAAATCTTTAAGGCATATACCACCGTCGCTAATTCAATATTGTGGGTTGGATAGTTCTTCTCATGAAACTTTAGTTGCCTTTACGCATAGGAAATCACCTTACCATTTTGCATAAGCAGACATCCCAATACAATTCTAGAGGTGTCACAATATACCACGAAGCCATTTGTACCTTCCGATAAAGTCAACACCAGAGCGGAAGTAAGTCTATCTTTCAACTGTTGGAAACTTCTCTCACTAGCTTTCGACCATAGGAACTTGGCCTTCTTTTGAGTCAAAGTTGTCAAAGGAGAAGAAATGGAGGAAAACCCCTCAACAAACCTTATGTAATAACCAGACAAACCCAAGAAGCTTCTAATATTTTTTGGTGATAAAAGTCTAGGCCAACTTTTGACTGCATCCGTCATCTTTGGATCTACCTCAATACCTTTACTTGAAACTATATGGCCAAGGAAAGCTACGGAGCTTAACCAAAACATTTACTAAAATTCACATAGAGTTGTTGTTCCTTGAGAATATACAATACAATCCTCAAATGATCACTATGCTCATTCTTCCTTCTCGAATAGATCAAAATATCATTTATGAACACAATTACGAACATGTCAAGGTATTGTCTAAACACGCTATTCATCAAGTCCATATATGCTGCTGGGGCATTAGTCAAACCATTGGACATCACCAAAAATCTCATAATGACCATATTGGGTTCTAAAAGCCATTTTCGGAATATCTTTCTCTTTCACCCTCAATTGGTGATAACCCGATCGGAGATTAATTTTAGAGAAATAACTTGCCCCATGGAGTTAATCAAATAAGTTATCTATTCTTGGAAGAGGATACTTGTTCTTGATGGTTACTTTGTTCAATTGGCGGTCATCAATGCACATACGAAGTAAACCATCCTTCTTCTTACAAACAACACCAGAGTACCTCATGGACAGATACTCGGTCGGATGAAACCCATATCCAATAAGTCCCTTAACTGTTCCTTCAACTCATTATGTTCCATCGGAGCCATTCTATAATGAGGAATAGAGATAGATTGGGTATTCGAGGAGAAGGTCAATCCTAAAGTCTATTTCCCTTTCGGGAGGAACACCGGGTAAATCATCAGGGAAAACTTCCAAAAACACTTTTACAACCAAGAGTGACTCAAGAATAGATGTTTCGGACTCCACATCCCTCACCCTCACAATATGGTAGACACGCCCCTTCGAGATCATTTTCCTAGCTTTTAGATAAGAAACAAATTCACCTCTAGCCAGAGAATTTCCCCCTTTCACTCAAGGATAGGCTCATTTGGAAACTGAAATTTGACTACACTAGTATTACAATCAACAGAGGCATAACAAGAATCCAACCAATCCATACACAAGATGACATCGAAATCTATCTTGTCAAGATCTATCAAATCGATCAACATGACTCTATGGGATAACAAGACGGGGCACCTTCTATAAACCCTCTTATCCACCACAGACTCACCTACGGGGGTAGAGACAGAGAAAGGTTCTAACAATATATCTGGAAGCGTATCAAATCTCATAGCTACATAATGAGTCAAAAATGACAATGAATCCCCTAAATCAAGTAAAGCATACACATCTTGTCACGACCCAGGGGTACACCCTAGATGTAACACAACATACTTGACCCCGAAGGTGCCTCATGCAAGCCCTTAGCATATTATCACATAAGATAAAAGAAATGATATGGAAATTTTAAAACTTTATCCATACAATCGAAATCTTTCATAAAAGCAACCAGAAGTCTAACTTGTCTCAATTAGCCATCTAATACAATCTTTGAATAAAAAATAGGGTCAGAGCCCTTTCAACATAATACGAAACATAAAATGACTAAAAAGAAACTACTAATGACTCATACATCCTCAAATCTTGAGGACTCACCACAAGCTAGGAGAATAGTCGATAAAAGCATGAACCAATAGAAGACTACCTTAAGAATCAGAACCTACACTTAGTGCAAAATGTAGAAAATATGGGTTGGTACAAAAATTTCACCAAGTATGATAGCCATGCATAAAAATCTTGAAAACATGCTAAAAGGGACATTTTAGCTGAAAAACATGTATTTACCAAGTTTGAGAATTATCAAGCAATTTAGTATAAAAACCTAAGTCACAAAATATTCAACATATTGATCATCATAGCATAATAGAACCAACTCATAAGTATCCCTAAGTTATACTTTTGCAATGCAAAGATAAAGATCCCATAATCCCATCTATACTAAGTACCACTTTTAGGTCACCATAATCATACTTACCATTCTTTAATCTCATCCTTTGTTCATACTCATAGACAAGGAACATTCATATTTAATAAGTCATATCAAGGAAAGAAACTCGTAGCAACAATCCACATTAAGCATGCTTCATTTCATAAACCATCATGACATAAAAGGGACACACCATAACTACTCTCATAATCGACTTGTGTAATATATGGATGAAGTCCCATACCCTCACCCACACTAAGTAGTACTTCTTGAGTAGCCATAGTTCATCCTAGACTTGACCTTGTGGAAATTGGCCTTAATCGACATAGACCATGTGAGCAAATCATGGAATTCGGTGTCATGTCCCATACCAAAAAGAGTTGGTCTACTTGCCTAAGGTAGAACCAAAAACATTTTAGCTTTGGTGGATCCACAAGCTAATAACCTATGAGGGTACATAGCTATGAGATAAGGAGATTGTAACTAGAAACCCAGCCATACATAGGGAGCGCTTCTACTTCACAATATCCATTCAGTGCTAAGCATTATATTCCCATGGAGTAGTTAATTCTCTTGAAACATTATTGCATGTTAAAGGGATGCCATTGGCCTACTGGTTCAAGGTACATAATTAGCATAGCTCATTGAATCCTCATGAAAAGGGTACCATTGGTCTACCGATTCAAGGTTCATCATTATAATAGTTCATTGACTCCTCATATAAGGGGTACCATTGGTCTACAGATTCAAGAAAAATTCTTAGAATACTTCATTAGTCATTCATGAAAGGGATGCCATTGGCCTACAGATTTAAGGTATGTAAATCAAGATAACTTTTAATTACACATGAAGAAGATGCCCTTAGCCTAACAATTCAAGGTATATGAATCATGATAACTTTTAATTACACATGAAGAGGATGCCCTTAGCCTACCAATTCAAGGTATATTATTATATGAGGAAACCTTTCACAAGATGTCATCATCAATCCTAGTTGCATAACTGAGAAAAGCCTTTCAACAACACCATAATTACATCTTTGTTATAATCACATTATTCTCAAAGTAATCATAAATCATGTACATAACTATCCTGATCATACAAAATTCTCCTCATTTTCCCTTCAAGGACCATGAATCATAATTCACCAACTCATCTAGAATCACTACCTTTGACATAGAGAATGACATAATTCAAGTAATCAATTCATAATAGTCATAATTCTATAACTTTCAACTGGTATCAATCAATATCCACACTTTAAGATCCAACTTGAGAAATTAGGGTAATTCATGGATTCTTGGGGAATTAAACTTAAAATCATTTAAAATCGTCAATATATCCTTAAACTAACTTAATTGAATCATTTAAGATGAATTTAAAAGGAATCCATGAGATTGAAGTCAAACCCTAACATTTGGGTTTTCTAGTTTTGAAAGTGAGGGTTTTGGAGGGGCTCTATGGGTGAAGGATACCCATAGATGAAAAGCTACAATACCTTATTGAACATTCACCACAATTTGAGGAGAAATCTCAGATTCTTCAACCCTAGATTCACCCTTCTTCTTCTTCTTCCTTGGAATTCTAGAGATAGTTTATTTGGGGGAATGTTGGTTATAAATTTGGGGTCTTGGTATTTATGAGGTGTTTGAGTTAGTTAATGACTTAAAAATTCTTATATTGGTCTATTGAAACAATATAAAACGACCATACATCAAACTAACTTAATTAGGAATTAACCTAAAGAACCCTACACTAGGCAGACTTGGACAGATTTACATGCACGACCCATGACCTAGGACCCACGGTGCGCGTGGACTCACATGGAGTCCTATAGGTCTGTGGGTTGGGGTTCTGCAGCCTAAAAATTTGCCTTGACCCACGAGGCATGGATGGACCTATGCCCCGTAGGTCTCATCTATGGTTCACTTGCTTTGGGTAGTTTTGGGGTTAGGCTTAAGGGTCCTTCTCAAGGACCATTGGTTTGTCCTTCGGGAGTCGTACCTTGATGTTTAACCCCTAAAACCATCATTCTAAGTTTGAGAAGCAAGTTTTACGACTTTAACACTGACGAAAAGCTCTAGTTAAGCCTACTAGTTTCTGAGGTGTTATATTATCTCCCCCTCGAGAACTTTCTTCCTCGAATGACGATCTAGACACCTTGAAGAATTAAAGAATCCATACTAGAAGCCCATCATGCATGAAACATCAAATAATGCACAATTCAAAGGAGGTTACATCAGCTCAATATCAATGCAACAAAAGGAAGTAGGAACTACATCTAACAACCCATTATGCATGAAAAGTTCAACATTTCACAAATTCATTAGAGGAACTACCTTCTCCAACTCAAAGCATGCTCAACATAATATCATGAAACCAATTATACAATTACTCTCCAAAGCATACTAAAGCATGTTCGACAATTCATCTCATGAAGCATATGGGCAACTCATACTAAATGCACATCAACATGAGGGACATAAACCATGAAAACTCATTTTCTTACTAAACTTGAATTTCATCAAGAACGTACATGCATACCATAAGGAGATCATGGAAACACATAAATTACAAATGCCTCCAAATTATGAAACAAGTCACAAGGTACTCTTTGTCTCAAGCTAGAATAGGAATAGAAGAAGGAGATGAAGATATCGGAACTTTCAATAATCTTGCTATCTAAACATACAATCTCCTCCGTGGGAGTAAACCCCTACTAAGGCTAACATCAAAGTCTAACAAATAGCATATGGATCTTAATAAAACATTTACATCTATACGGAACTATCAACATGCCACTGCCTTCATTTAGAATGGCTCTTTTGTCCTTTCTAGATCGGAGTGCATAGAAGCAAGCATAATTTGGAGGAATTGGAACCGGACCATTAAGAGAAGCTTTCTTGTCCTCTCTTCCTTTTGTCGTGAGTGTAGGGCAACGTTTCACTTGATGATCACTCTTTCCACAACCATAACAACCGTCCGTACCGTCTAGGAACTTCTCATGGTGCTTCATTCCATAATTGGTGCAAGTGGGATTAGGTCATGGAAACCCACTACCTTACTCTTGGTTAAACCTAGGTGTGTTGGAAGGATCTTGACCGAAATACCTTTGTTTAAACTTAGATCTACCTTGCCCATCAGATTTATCATTAAAGAAATTCCCATCACCAGTTCTAGCATTTTTTGCCTCTCTATTCTTTTTCTTGAGTTTTGACTCCTCCATTTGTTGGGCATACACCATAAGCCTAGAGATATTCATGTCATCATGAAGCATTGTCGAATGACATTCTTCTTCAACTAAGTCAGACACCCCTGTCACAAACCTACTCATCTCATCCCTAGGATCTGCCACTATAAATGGAGCATACTTGGATAGTTAGGTAAATTTCAAGGCATACTCGTTAACACTCATGGTACCTTGCCTAAGGTTAATGAATTCTTCTAGCTTAACTTCGCTTAACTAAGGGGGAAAGAACCTATCAAGAAATACTTTCTTAAACACCTTCCAATCTATGGGACCTACTCCTACTGGCCTATTTTTCTTCCATTGAGTATACCAAACTTGAGCAACCTCCTTCAATTGGTAAGCGGCTAGCTCCGCTTTGTCTACCGAAGTCACCCCCAGGCGTCAAGTATTTTATAGACCTCTACCACAAATTCTTGAGGATCCTCTTCCACTTTAGAGCCAAGAAACACGACAGGGTTCATTCTAGAAAAATCCCTCAATCTAGAAGCCGCGAAATTCATATTAGGGTTAACCGGAGCTACCACTTCTCTATTGGCTTGAACAGTCATAGCTTGGGCTTGAGTTTTCATGGTTTGGACCAAAATTTGGATGGGAGACCTAAACTCCGCATGGGTCACATTCTCGACGACATGATCAACCGGAGCTTGGTTACCTTTAGGAGGAACTTTATTACCCTGAAAAACTCCTTCATTCACATTCTCCTCTTCCAACCTTCTAGCATTCACCCTTCGTGTATTCATTTCCTGAAGACACAAGAGACAGGTTAGGAGAGTGACTTTATAGAGCTAAACTATATGGCACGACTTAAGGGTAATGAAAGAAGTGTAGTTTCCTAACATCTTATAGCTTCTCATTCATAGATGTTACACGCTTCATACTATGAACAAGACTCTACTAGATGTGGTCTATGAGACATGATCATAGAATCATTTTAAACCTTGTGCTCTGATATAAAGTTTGTCACGACCCAGGGGTAAACCCTAGATGTAACATGGCGTTCTTGACCCTGAAGGGGTCTCATACAAGCACTTAGCATATCATCACATAAGATAAAAGAAATGATGCATAAATTTTTAGACTTTATCCAACAATCAAAATCTTTCATAAAAGCAAGCGGAAGTGTAACTTGTCTCAATTAGCCATCGAATACAATCTTTGAATAAAAAATATTGTCATAGCCCATTCAACATAATCTGAAACATTATATAACTAGAAAGAAACTACTAATGACTCATACGTCCTCGAATCTTGAGGACTCACCACAAGCTAGGAGAATAGTCGATGCAAGCTTGAACAAATAGAAGATCGCCTTAAGAACCGAAACCAATGGACATCACTAAAAACTCATAATGTCCATATCGAGTTCTAAAAGCCATTTTCGGAATATCTTCCTCTTTCACCCTCTATTGGTGATAAATCAACCGAAGATTAATTTTAGAGAAGTAACTTGCCCCTTGGAGTTGATCAAATAAATCATCTATTCTTGGAAGAGGATACTTGTTCTTGATGGTTACTTTGTTTAATTGGTGGTCATCAATGCAAATACAGAGTAAACTATCCTTCTTCTTACAAACAACACCGGAGCACCCCATGGACAGATACTCGGTTGGATGAAACCCTTTTCTAATAAGTCCCTTAACTATTCCTTCAACTCATTATGTTCCATTAGAGCCATTCTATAAGGAGGAATTGAGATAGGATGGGTATTCGAGGAGAAGGTCAATCCTAAAGTCTATTTCCCTTTCGGGAGGAACACCGAGTAAATCATCAGGGAAAACATCCAGCAACACGTTTACAACCGGGAGTGACTCAAGAATAGAAGTTTTGGACTCCACATCGCTCACCCTCACTATATGGTAGATACGTCCCTTCGAGATCATTTTCCTGGCTTTTAGGTAAAAAACAAATTCACCTCTTGTCAGAGAATTTCCCCCTTCCACTCAAGGTTAGGCTCATTTGGAAACTGAAAATTGACTACTCTAGTCCTACAATCAACAGAGGCATAACAGGAATCCAACCAATCCATACAGAAGATGACATCGAAATCTATCATGTCAAGATCTATCAAATCGATCAACGTGACTCTATGGGATAAGGAAATGGGACACCTTCTATAAACCCTCTTATCCACCACAGACTCACCTACGGAGGTAGAGATAGAGAAAGGTTCTAAAAATATATCGAGAAGCATATCAATCTCATAGCTACATAAGGAGTCAAAAATGACAACGTAGCCCCTAAATCAAGTAAAGCATACACATCTTGTCACGACCCAAGGGTACACCCTAGATGTAACACAACGTACTTGACCCCGAAGGTGTCTCATATAAGCCCTTAGCATATCATCACATATGATAAAAGAAATGACATGGAAATCTTAAAACATTAGCCATACAATCAAAATCTTTCATAAAACCAAGCGGAAGTCTAACTTGTCTCAATTAGCCATCTAATACAATCTTTAAATAAAAAATAGGGTCACAACCCTTTCAACATAATCCGAAACATAAAATGACTAGAAAAAAACTACTAATGACTCATACGTCCTCAAATCTTGAGGACTCACAACAAGCTAAGAGAATAGTTGATAAAAGCTTGAACCAATAGAAGACCGTCTTAAGAACCGGAACCTACACTTTGTCCAAAATGTAGAAAATATGGGTTAGAACAAAAATTTCATCAAGTATGATAGCCATGCATACAAATCTTGAAAACATGCTAAAAGGGACATTTTAGCTGAAAAGCATGTATTTACCAAGTTTGAGAATTATCAAGCAATTTAGTATAAAAACCTAAGTCACAAAATATTCAACATATTGATCATCATAGCATAATAGAACCAACTCATAAGTATCCCTAAGTTATACTTTTGCAATGCAAAGATAAAGATCCCATAATCCCATCTATACTAAGTACCACTTTTAGGTCACCATAATCATACTTACCATTCTTTAATCTCATCCTTTGTTCATACTCATAGACAAGCAGCATTCACATTTAATAAGTCATATCAAGGAAAGAAACTCATAGCAACAATCCACATTAAGCATACTTCATTTCATAAACCATCAGGACATAAAAGGGACACACCATAACTACTCTCATAATCCACTTGTGCAATATATGGATGATGTCTCATACCCTCACCCACACTAAGTAGTACTTCTTGAGTAGCCATAGTTCATCCTAGACTTGACCTTATGGGAATTGGCCTTCACCGACATAGACCATGTGAGCAAATCATGGAATTCGGTGTCATGTCCCACACCAAAAAGAGTTGGTCTACCTGCTTAAGGTAGAACCGGAAATATTTTAGCTTAGGTGGATCCACAAGCTAATAACCTATGAGGGCACATAGCTATGGGATAAGGAGATTGGTACTAGAAACTCGGCCATACTTCACAATATCCACTTGGTGCTAAGCATTATATTCCCATGGAGTTGTTAGTTCTCTTTTAACATTATTTCACGTGAAAAGGATGCCATTGGCCTACTGGTTCAAGGTACATCATTAGCATAGCTCATTGAATCCTCTTGAAAGGGGTACCATTGGTCTACCGATTCAAGGTTCATCATTATAATAGTTCATTGACTCCTCATATAAGGGGTATATCATTGGTCTACAAATTCAAGACAAATCCTTAGAATACTTCATTAGTCATTCATGAAAAATATGCTATTGGCCTACCGATTCAAGGTATGTAAATCAAGATAACTTTTAATTACACATGAAGAAGATGCCCTTAGCCTACCAATTCAAGGTATATCAATCAAGATAACTTTTAATTACACATGAAGAGGATGCCCTTAGCCTACCAATTCAAGGTATATTATTATATGAGGAAACCTTAACAAGAAGTTATCATCAATCCTAGGTGTTAATTGAGAAAAGCCTTTCAACAACACCACAATTAAATCTTTGTTATAATCACATTATTCTCAAAGTAATCATAAATCACGTACATAACTATCATGATCATACAAAATTCTCCTAATTTTCCCTTCAAGGACCATGGATCATAATTCACCAACTCATCTAGAATCACTACCTTAGACATGGAGAATGACATAATTCAAATAAGTAATTCTTAATATTCATAATTCTATAACTTTCAACTAGTATTAATCAATACCCACACTTTAAGATCCAACTTGAGAAATTAGGGTAACTCATGGATTCTTGGGGAATTAAACTTAAAATCATTTAAAATCGTCAATATATCCTTAAACAAACATAATTGAATCATTTAAAAGGAATTTTAAAGGAATCCATTAGATTGAAGTCAAACCCTAACAATTGGGTTTTCTAGTTTTGAAAGTGGGGCTTTTGAAGGGGCACTATTAGTGAAGGCTACCCATAGATGAAAAGCTACCATACCTTATTGAAGATTCACCACAAATTTGAGGAGAAAAGCTCAGATTCTTCAACCCTAGATTCACCTTTCTTCTTCTTCTTCCTTGAAATTCTAGAGAGAGTTTATTTAGGGGAATGTTGGTTATAGATTTGGGGTCTTGGGATTTATGAGGTGTATGAGTTAGTTAATGACTTACAAATTCTTATATAGGTATATTAAAAAAGTATAAAATGACCTCACATCAAACTAACTTAATTAGGAATTCACCTAAAGACCCCTACACTTGGCAGACTTGGACAGATTTACATGCACGACCCACGACCTAGGACCCATGATCCGTGTAGACTCACATGGGGTCCTACAGGTTCATGTGTTGGGGTTCTGCAGCCTAAATATTTGCCTTGACCCACAAGGCGTGGAAGGACCTGTGCCCCGTAGGTCTCATCTATGTTTCACTTGCTTTGGGTAGTTTTGGGGTTAGGCTTAAGGGTCCTTCTCAAGGACCCTTGGTTAGCCCTTGGGGAGTCGTACCTTGACATTTAACCCCGAAAACCTTCATTCTAAGTTCGAGAAGAAAGTTTTAAGACTCTAACACCTACGGAAAGCTCTAGTTAAGCCTACTAGTTTCTGAGGTGTTATATTATCTTTGCCTTGGGAACTTTCGTCCTCGAATGACGATCTAGAAACCTTAAAGAATTAAAGACTCAATACTAGAAGCCCATCATGCATGAAACATCAAATAATGCACAATTCAAAGGAGGTTACATCAACTCTATCTCAATGCAACAAAAGGAGGTAGGAACTACATCTAACAACCCATTATGCATGAAAACTTCAACATTTCACAAATTCATTGGAGGAACTACCTTCTCCAACTCAAAGCATACTCAACATAATATCATGAAACCAATTATGCAATTACTCTCCAAAGCATACTAAAGCATGTTAGACAATTCATCTCATGAAGCATATAGGCAACTCATACTAAATGCACATCAACATGAGGGACATAAACCATGAAAACTCATTTTCTTACTAAACATGAATTTCATCAAGAACGTACATGCATACCATAAGGAGATCATGGAAACACATAAATTACACATGACTCCAAATCATGAAGCAAGTCACAAGGTACTCTTTGTCTCAAGTTAGAATAGGAATAGAAGAAAGAGATGAAGATATCTTAACTCTCAATAATCTTGCTATCTAAACATACCATCTCCCCCTTGGGAGTAAACCCTTACTAAGGCTAACATCAAAGTCTAACAAATAGCATAGGGTTCTTAACGAAACATTTACATGTATAAGGAACTAACAACATACTGGTGCCTTCATTTGGAATGGTTCCTTTGTTCTCTCTAAACCAGAGTGCATAGAAGCGACCATAATTTGGAGGAATGGGAACCAGACCATTAAGAGAAGCTTGCTTGTCCTGTCTTCCTTTTGTTGTGAGTGTAGGGAAATGTTTTACTTGATGATCACTCTTTGCATAACCATAACAACCGTCCATACCATTTATGCACTTCTCATGGTGTTTTTTTCCATATTTGGTGCAAGTGGGCTTAGGTAATGGAAACCCACTACCTTACTTTTGGTTAAACCTAGGGATATTGGAAGGATCTTGACCGGAATACCTTTGTTTAAACTTAGATCTACCTTGCCCGTCGAACTTATCATTAGAGAAATTCCCATCACTGGTTCTAGCTTTTTTTGCCTCTCTGTTCTTTTTCTTGAGTTTTGACTCCTCCATTTGTTGGGCATACACCATAAGCCTAGAGATATTCATGTCATCCCTAGGATCTGCCACTATAGATGGAGCATACTTGGATAGTTGGGTAAATTTCAAGGCATACTCGTTAACACTCATGGTACCTTACCTAAGGTTAATAAATTCTTCTTGCTTAACTTCCTTCAACTAAGGGGAAAAGTACCTATCAAGAAATACTTTCTTAAACACCTCCCAATCTATGGGACCTACTCCTACTGGCCTATTTTTCTTCCATTGAGCATACCAAACTTGAGCAACCTCCTTTGATTGGTAAGCGGCTAGCTCCGCTTTGTCTACCGAAGTCACCCCCAGGCATCGAGTATTTTATAGACCTCTTCCACTAATTCTTGAGGATCCTCTCCCACTTTGGAGCGAAGAAACACGACAGGGTTCATTCTAGAAAAATCCCTTAATCTAGAAGCCTCGGAATTCATATTAGGGTTAACCGGAGCTACCACTTCTCTATTGGCTTGAATAGTCATAGCTTGGGCTTGAGTTTTCATAGCTTGGGCCAATATTTAGATGGTAGACCTAAACTCCGCATGGGTCACATTCTCGACCACGGGATCAACCGGAGCTTTGTTACCTTTAGGGGGAACTTTATTACCTTGAAAAACTCCTTCATTCACATTCTGCTCTTCCACCCTTCTAGCGCTCACCCTTCGTGTATTAATTTCCTGAAGACACTAGAGAAGGGTTAGGAGAGGGACTTTATAGAGCTAAACTCTATGGCATGACTTAAGGGTAATGAAAGAAGTGAAGTTTCCTAACATCTTATAGCCTCTCATTCATAAATGTTGCACACTTCACACTATGAACAAGACTCTACTAGACGTGGTCTATGAGACATGATCATAGAATCATTTTAAACCTTGTGCTCTGATATAAAGTTTGTCACGACCCAGGGGTACACCCTAGATGTAACACGACGTTCTTGACCCCGAAGGGGTCTCATACAAGCCCTTAGCATATCATCACATAAGATAAAAGAAATGATGCATAAATTTTTAGACTTTATCCATACAATCAAAATCTTTCATAAGAGCAAGCAGAAGTGTAACTTGTCTCAATTAACCATCTAATACAATCTTTGAATCAAAAATGTGGTCATAGCCCTTTCAACATAATCTGAAACATTATATAACTAGAAAGAAACTACTAATGACTCATATGTCCTCGAATCTTGAGAACTCACCACAAGCTAGGAGAATAGTCGATGCAAGCTTGAACAAATAGAAGATCGCCTTAAGAACCGGAACCTACACTTTGTTAAAAATGTAGAAAATATGGGTTAGTACAAAAATTGCATCAAGTATGATAGCCATGCATAAAAAGCTTGAAAACATGGTAAAAGGGACATTTTAGTTGAAATGCATGTATTTACCAAGTTTGAGAATCATCATGCAATTTAATATAAAAACCTAAGTCACAAAATATTCAACATATAGATCATCATAGCATAATAGAACCATCTCATAAGTAACCCTAAGTTATATTTGTGCAATGCATTGATAAAGATACCATAATCCCATCTATACTAAGTGCCACTTTTAGGTCACCATAATCATACTTACCATCCTTTAATCTCATCCTTTGTTCATACTCATAGAAATGGAACATTCACATTTAATATGTCATATCAAGGAAAATAACTCATAGCAATAATCCACGTTAAGCATACTTCATTTCATAAGCCATCATGACATAAAAGGGACACACCATAACTACTCTCAAAGTCCACTTGTGCAATGCATGGATGAGTCTCATACCGTTACCCACACTAAGTAGTTCCTCTTGGGTAGCCATAGTTCATCCTAGACTTGACATTGTGGGAATTAGCCTTAACCGACATAGACCATGTGAGCAAATCATCGAATTCGGTGCCCATACCGAAAAGAGTTGGTCTACTTACCTAAGGTAGAACCGATAACATTTTTGCTTAGGTGGATCCACTAGCTAATAACCTATGAGGGCACATAGTTATGGGATAAAGAGATTGTTACTAGAAACCCAGCTATACATAGGGAGAGCTTCCACCTCACAATATCCACTCGGTTCTAAGCATTAAAATCCCATGGAGTAGTTATTTCTCTTTTAATATTATTAAACATGGAAGGGATGGCATTGGCCTATGGGTTCAAGGTACATCATTAGAATAGCTCATTGATTCCTCATGAAAGGGGTACCATTCGTCTATCGATTCAAGGTTCATCATTTTAATAGTTTATTGACTCCTCATGAAAGGGGTACCATTGGTCTATCGATTCAAGACAAAGCCTTAGAATACTTCATTAGTCATTCATGAAAGGGATGCCATTGGCCTACCGATTCAAGGTATATAAATCAGGATAACTTTTAATTACCTATTAAGAGGATGCCCTTAGCCTAAAAAATCAAGGTATATCAATCAAGATAACTTTTAATTAAAGATGAAGAGGATGCCCTTAGCCTACCAATTCAAGGTATATTATTGTATGAGGAAACCTTTCCCAACATGTCATCATCAATCCTAGGGGTATAATTGAGTATAGCCTTTCAACAACACCACAATTAAGTCTTAGTTATAATCACATTATTCTCAATGAAATTATAAAGCATGTACATAACTATCATGATCATACAAAATTCTCATAATTTGCCCTTCAAGGACCATGGATCATAATTCATTAACACATCTAGAATCACTACCTTAGACATGGGTGATGACATAATTCAAGAAATCAATTCATAATTCAATAACTTTCTACTAGTATCAATCAATACCTATATTTTAAGACCCAACTTTACAAATAAGGGTAATTCATGGATTCTTGAGGAATTAAATATAAAATCATATAAAATCATCAATATATCCATAAAAAAACATAATTGAATCATTTAAAATGAATTTGAAAGAAATCCATGAGATTGAAGTCAAACCCTATCTTTTGGGTTTTCTAATTTTGAACTTGGGGTTTTTGGAGGGGCTCTATGGGTGAAGGCTACCCATAGATGAAAAGGTACTATACTTTATTGAAGATTCACCAACAATTCGAGGGGAAAATCTTGATTCTTCAACCCTAGATTCACCTTTCTTCTTTTTCTTCCTTGGAATTCTAGAGAGAGTTTATTTGGGGGAAAGTTGGTTATGGATTTGGGGTCTTGGGATTTATGAGGTGTATGAGTTAGTTAATGACTTAAAAAGTCTAATATAGGTCTATTAAAAAAATACAAAATGACCTCACATCAAAATAACTTAATTAGGAACTAAAGACCCCTACACTTGGTCCACTTGGACAAATTTGCAGGCACGACCCACAACCTAAGACCCATGATTGGTGAGTGGACTCACGTAGTGTCTTGCAGGTCCGTGGGTTGGGGTTCTGTAGCCTGAAAATTGGCCTTGACCCATGAGCCTCTCCCATGAGGCGTGGATGGACCTACGCCCATAGGTCCCATCCGTGGTTCACTTGCTTTTGGCAATTTTGGGGTTACGCTTTAGGGTCCTCCTCAAGGACCCTTCGGTTGTCCTTGGGGAGTCTTACCTTGATGTTTAATCCCCAAACCCTTCATTCTAAGTTTGGGAAGCATGTTTTACAACTCAAACACCTATGACAAGTTGTAGTTAAGCCTACTAGTTTCTGGGGTGTTACATTATCTCCCCCTTGGGAATATTCGTCCCCGAATGACGATCTAGACATCTTACGAAATTAAAGACACAAGACTAGCAGGCCATCTTGCAAGAAACATCAAATAAAGCACAATTCAAAAAAGGATACATCAACTCCATCTCAAAGCAACACAGGGAAGTATGAATTACATCTAACAAGCCATTATGCATGAAAACTTCAACATTTCACACATTCTTTGGAGGAACTACCTTCTCCAACTCAAAGAATACTCAACATAATATCATGATACCAATTATGCAATTACTCTCCAAAGCATACTAAAGCATGTTCGTTAATTCATCTCATGAAGCATATAGGAAACTCATACTAAAAGCACATCAACATAAGGGACGTAAACCATGAAAAACTCATTTTCTTACTAAACATGAATTTCATCAAGAACATGCATAACATAAGGAGATCATGAAAACACATAAATTACACATGACTCCAAATCATGAAACAAGTCACAAGGAAATCTTTATGTCAAACTAGAATAGGAATAGACGAAACAAGTGAAGATATCGGAACTCTTAACAATCTTGCTATCTGAAAATACTATCTCCCCCTTGGGAGTAAATCCCTACTAAGGTTAACATCAAAGTCTAACAAATAGCATAGGGATCTTAATAAAACATTTACATCTATAAGGAACTATCAACATACTGGTGCCTTCATCCGAAAGGGATCCTTTGTCCTCTCTAGATCAGAGTGCATATAAGCCAAATATACCGAACAACCCTCCCCTAGCAGTTTCCTAGCCCAAAATAATATAAGTCCTTAGCTGGATTAGGCTTGTACACCCCTTCCCACTCTAACTTTTCCCTATTTGGGATCTCTAGAGTCATAGAATTAGCATTACAATTAAGCATCGCATAATAAGGCGACAACCAAGTCATGCCTAAGATTATATCAAAGTCAATCATATCGAGAATAACCAAGTCAGCCCAAGTCTGAAAACCTATAAACAAAATAGGACAAGCACAATACACATTCCTGACTATGACATACTCTCCAACTGGGGTGGAAACATGGATGGGGGCATCAAGCACATCACATACCGCATCAAATCCTGAGGTAGACTAAACTAACACATATGAATAAGTAGAACTCGGATCAAACAAAATAGTAGCCATCCGTTCACAGATAAGAATAGTACGTGTGATCATTGCATCAAACAACTCAGCATCATTCTTGCTCAAAAAGGCATAAAACGGAGCCCTATCATCTTGATGGGCAACCTCCTTGCCTGATTGCACTGCTCCTCTACCTGCATTACCATTTTCCCGGCCTCCACGACCTCCCTAATTTCCTCCTCGCCCATCTTATGGTCATCCTTTGACATTACTACCGCTGCTCATTGGTACCACTTTTCTAGTCTATTGCTGTAGGACTCAAACATGCGCGGATGGGGACAATCTCTCCTTATATGCCTAGGTTCTCCACAATTGAAACAACTGTGGTAAAAATATGGCCTACTGCTAGACGAAGGTGTGGCTCTCTTACTATCCTGAATGGAATTCTACTGTGGAGTTCTCGAGGAACCATCAGTAGAAGTGGGTAGCGCTGACTGAATTGGCCGGGTTGCAATCGTCGACAGTGGCGTAGCAAGGAATTTTATGAAAGTGGTGCAAACTTTGAATAGTAATTTTTTTTTAAAACAACGTTGATTTATAGAGATATTATTTTTAATAATATTGTGATATAATTTGGGTAAATGAGTCTCCTATGTAAAGAGAAAGAAAACCTTATTCCAAAATGAAAATGTATTAAAATTTAAGAAAATTTTACTCCACAAAGGAAAAAGGTATTAAAATATAAGGAAATCTTATTCCACAAGGAAAAAGTAATAAAATTTAAGGATTTTTTTTTTCAATTAAAACCTTATTCCAAAAGCAAAATGTATTAAAATTTAAGAAAAAGGTATTAAAATATAAGGAAAAGGTATTAAAATTTAAGGAAATAATTCAATTTAATCCGAAAAAATATACTTATTGGAGGTGAGATTCGAACTTAGGTCACTCTAGACAAACATGACACTATTTACCACTAAGCTACTAAACATTTATGTTAAAATTACGCATGTTTATTTACTTACAAACTTCCAGAAGGAAAAATAATTACAGAAAAATGAAAACAGTCATGCGGGGAATTGAACTGGGTAGACAATGGGTTTGCGACAGCTCTAGCCATCTCCACTACAGGTTACTTTGTTATTTTAGAGTGTCCAAAATACGATATATACCAATATAAGTCAAAACTTTACGTGTATATATCGTATAATTTTTTGACAAAGGGTATCCAATTGGACACCATGGGGACAAGGTGACTCCGCCCCTGAATTCGTCGGCCTACCTGAACATTTAGACTAGGATCCATGAAAGTTACATGTGCTCTTGGGCTTCTTAGCCAAAGCCTTGGCCTACCCATCACGTCGAACTTCTTCCAATTTCTTCACAAAGTCTGTCACCTCATTAAAACTTTTACCTATAAAGGTCATCTGAATAGAAAATACCTAAATCTCGGGTTTCAATCCCTTAACGAATAGATGAGTCCTCTCCTCCTCTATAGTCACCAACTGGGGAGCATATCTGGAAAAGGCATGGAACTTTGCCTCATTGGCACCAACAATCATGCCACCTTGGTCTAAGTCCATGAACTTATCCTTCTTTACAATCCCTCAAAGTTCAAAGCACATACTTCTCCATGAACAGAGCATAGAACTGTGTCCATGTTAATGGAGGCAAGAATAATGATGTGCATTCCACATAGGCCCTCCACCACTTCTTAGCCTCACCTTGAAGCTGTAAGGTCAAAAACTCTACTCCAAGCTGATGTACAATGCCTAACTTGTGAAGCTTCTCATAGCAATCCAAAATGAACTTATAGGCATCCTTACTCTCACAACCATGGAACAGAAGCAACTTCAGCTTCAAAACTTAGTCAACATTTACTGCTCAATACCATTCATCATAGGACCCAAAAGGGAGCAGAAGAAGGCACCAGTGCCTAATGCTCCATCCATCCTGGGAATAGTAGCAGTCACGGGGGGATTGATCGGAGGTTGAGCAGATTGCACTGAGGGAAGGACTCTGGGGCCCACCAACCCCATTCAAAAAAGTCACGATCTGCTGAGCTAACACTAGGTCTAAGGGAGGAATGCCTATATTCCTAGCTTGTGCCTCCTCCTCTAGTCCAACATCCTCCTCATCTTCGATGTCCACATTCTCTTCTACCTCTTCTTGGGGTGCAAGAGAGGCCTCCTCCATAGGAACATTCTAAGCTGAGGCTCCACCCCTGGTGGGTTCCACTCTTCCTCGGCCTTTACCCATTTCTCTTCCCCTACCCCTCCTTCGACAATAGCCTCTTGCTGCGGACTTCTCTTCTGGCTCATTGTTGGGAGATACGAGCCTGAAGTCGTTGTATCGCGTGTTAAGCATCTAAGGACAGAAAAGTGAAGGAGATTAGATACTAATTTGGATCACCAGCTACCAATTGGAATAAAGTCATAGCACGAAAGGAGAAGAATACAGAGAGATTTCCTAAAGTCCTGTTGCATCTCGAAGAAAAATACAGATGTCTCTGTACCATTCCCTAAGACTCTACTAGACATCTTTTGGTACAATGAGATCAACGAACCTAGGGCTCTCATTCCAATTTTTTCACAACCCACATCGCCTTGATTGATACCCACACCAACCCTCCAAAGGGAGAACCACTACTACAATCCAACTAAGCAATTTTAAGAAACTACACCATTTAATGATATGGAAGTAGGTTTAAATTACTAAGTAAATATGGATTTCCCATAAACTCCGAAGGTCTAACAAACAACTATCGCGGAAATTCAACCTCTAGAACTGAAAGTCATTGTACCAAAACTCTACTTAGTCTAAGAAAATGGGGTGCAACCCCGAAAACTAAACATAAGTAAAGTATTTAAACATCTAGTCTGAGTCCAAAAAGAATGGACTAAAACAAGTGAAGGACCCATGGTAGCCTGAAAGAACTGGCTTACTCTCGAAACCGGTCTGGTGAATGGTCTCCTAGCTGACATCTATTAGTAGCTGCCTTATGATGCCCTGTACTTAATAAAGAAAGAGCAAGTGCAGTATGAATAGACAAAACCACAGTGTACTGGTAGGATCACGTGGCCACTCTAGTAGCGTAATACAAGCAAGTCATTACAACACAGTAAACACACATATGTAGAATGCATAATTCAATCATTCTTTTTGGAGCAATATACAATTTCCCAATAACCATGATAGGTAATTATAAATGTAATAATCAGAAGTGGTTTTCTCATGGAAGCAACACCCAAACGGTTAATGTGTTAGAACGTGACACCCAATCCAATATACATGTGTCAAAACGTGACACTCTGTCTAATAGATGTGTCAGAATGTGACACCCGATCAAATATATGTGTCGAAACGTGACACCCAATCCAGTTGGCATAACCACAGTCACAATAAGACCATAATGAACAATGCACATAGTCACACAGTTGAGCAACAAGTTCATAGCATGTAATTGTTCACACATAATCATTTCATTTGATTCGGTTTGTGTTTCTCTATTCACACACATGCATGTATACAATGAAGCAATTAACAGGAATATATCACACAATAGGAAGTTGAACCATCACCTACCTTGAACCAAGCCTGAATACTCCTATAAGTAGTGTGCAGGTTGTTGAACATTAAGTCTGAGTCTAACATGAGTGACAATTGCTATAATCAAATTTTGCTATTTTTGAAGGAGCTCTTACCCAAAGATGCAAAGTTACCTGTTGATTACTATAGGACTAAACAAATGGTTGCAAAGCTTGGGCTAAGATATGAAAAGATAGATGTATGTCAGATAGGTTGTATCCTATATTAGAAGGATAATAAAGACAAAAGAGATTGTCCAAAGTGTGGTAAACCACGCTACAAGCCTAAGAAAAGAGCCAGTGGAAGGCGAAAAGATGTTCCATATAAAGTACTCCGTTACTTTCCTATAACTCTGAGGTTGCAGAGATTATATATGTCACCAAAGACAGCTAAACATATGACATGGCACTCGAAATACCGTCGAGAACCTAGGGTAATGAGTCATCCAAGTGATGGAGAGGCATGGAAGAAGTTTGATCAGTGTCATCCTAACTTTGCAAGAGAGCCTCGAAATATAAGACTTGGACTTGCAGCTGATGGATTTAGTCCTTATGGGAATATGGCCCATCCTTATTCTTGTTGGCCAGTAATCATTACACCGTACAATCTTCCACCCGAAATGTGCATGACTAGCCCTTATATGTTCTTAAGTCTTCTCATTCCTAGTCCAAAGAGCCCTGGAAAGAGTATAGATATATACTTAGAACCTCTTATTGATGAATTAAAGGAATTTTGGGTTGATGGGGTTAAGACTTATGATTCTCATAAGAAACAGAATTTTCAAATGCGAGCTGCACTTATGTGGACTATTAATGATTTCCCAGCTTATGGAATGTTGTCTAGTTGGAGCACACACGGTCTATTAGGATGCCCTTGTTGTATGGGTAAAAGTAAGGCATTTTACTTAAAACATGGGAGAAAAGGTTCATTATTTGATTGCCATCATAAATTTTTGCCTATGGGTCATCCATTTCGACGGGATAGAAAGTCATTTTTAAGAAGAAGGGTTGAGAAGTCTACACCTCCTTGTAGGTTGTCTGGTGAAGATGTTTGGAACAAAGTTTGTACCTTACCAAAAGTGTGTGATCTTCACGCCTCCGGTAAGTTGCCAGGGTTTGGGGATCAACATAATTGGACAAAACAAAGCATTTTTTGGGAATTGCTATATTGGAGTAAAAATATTATTCGGCATAATCTTGATGTGATGCATATTGAGAAAAATGTGTTTGATAATATATTCAACACAATAATGGATCTAACAGATAAAACAAAAGACAGTTTAAATGCTAGAAGGGATGTGCAAAATTGTTGCAATCGTCCAGAGCTTGAATTGTTGGAGCATGAAGGAAAATTTTTGAAGCCAAAGGCAGCCTATTCATTGACAAAAGAACAAAGAAAGTTGATATGTGAATGGTTGAAAAACTTAAGGTTTCCAGATGGTTATGCTTCAAATTTGTCTAGATGTGTAGACATGGAAGATTGTAAATTATCAAGGATGAAGAGTCATGATTGTCATGTATTTCTAGAAAGGTTGCTACCAATTGCCTTTCGAGATATTTTGTCAGTGCCAATTTGGAATGCCTTAACAGAGATAAGTTTATTTTTTAAAGGTTTATGCACAAATGTGTTAAAAGTAGAATATCTCCAGAAGCTTGAAGAAAGCATAAAGGTTACAATTTGCAAGCTAGAGAAAATATTTCCTCCTGGTTTCTTTGATCCCATGGAACATTTGCCAATTCATTTACCATATGAAGCAATAACTGGAGGTCCAGTCCATTTTCGATGGATGTAGCCTTTTGAGCGGTAAAAGTTTAAACTATATCATTGATTAGATAATTAATTTAATTACCTAACATCACACTAACTATATATGTATCAATGCAGAGAAATACACACTTTAAAGAAGATGGTGAAAATTAGATATCGTGTCGAGGGATCAATATGTGAAGCTTATATCATTAAAGAAATTTCAACATTCAGTTCTCATTATTTCTAGCCTAATGTGTAAACTAGGCTCAACAAAGTTACTCGAAATGATGATGGAGGTGAAGTTGATGCACCCAATGGTTGTCTATCCATCTTTTTGCATCCCGGACATCCGAGTTGGGAGATGAATGGTCGTTATTTGTTCGATAAGGAGTGGGATGCGATAAGAATATATGTTTTATTGAATTGTGAGGAGATTCAACAATTCATCCCATAGGTTTATAGATTTTACCTATATAATATATATGTCCTGCATGAATGGATAATTTAAAAATAATAAATTCTTACTTCTGTAGTATCTTTGAAACTGAATTAAAAAGAAATTCAGAAAATATCAGTCTCGAGGAAATTGATAAAGAGACGAATAGTAGATTTGCCAACTAGTTCGAAGCTTATGTGAGTAAAATACCATAGTATGAAGAAGTTCTTATTTTTATTTATCTACATCAAGTTATAATTTATACATAAATATATTGATCAACGGTCTATTTTGTGTATTTTTTAGGTTCTCAATCCAGCTAACAACATAAGTGATGAGCGGTTAAGAGACTTGGCTTCTGGTCCTTATAAGTGGGTGCAAACTTGGCCTCAATATTTTACAAATGGCTATAGGTTCCACACACTTAGTCATGGCTCTAACAATTCAACTATGAATAGTGGTGTGTGCATAAAAGGGACAACTTGGAATGACTATGAAAGTGACTATTATGGATTGCTTGGTGAGGTGATACAACTCGAATATTCCAATCCAACAAAGAAAAGAACCACTCTTGTCTTGTTCAAATGTGATTGGTTTGATCCAACAATGGGTCGAGGGTGTAAGGTTCATAATTAGTATGGATTGATTGATATCAATCATAAAAAAAGGTTCTCGAGCTATGATTATGAACCTTTTGTATTGGCTGAACAAGAGCAACAAGTCTATTTTGCAGAATATCCCAGTAAAAGGAAAGATAGTATTAACTGGTGGGTAGTGTGTAAAATAAAAGTTAGAAATCAAATTGATTCTCCAAATATTCCATACCAAGAAGATGACAATTTACCCCCTTAATCCCAAATATCACTGATGATCTTGATAGCTTATGTCATGAAAATGGTTAATTGGAAATACATGAAGTTGAAAATGAGACTGATGAAATTGATCAAGAGCATGATATTAATGCTATTGAAAGTGATGAAGAGATAGAAGAATCTGATTTTGAACTCTCTGAAGATGAAGGAGATGAACAAAGTGATGAAAACTTTGAAACTGATGAGAGTGAGTGATAATTACTTTTTACTGTAATTTCTTTTCTAGAGTATATTTTTTATTACTATTGCTACTATTTTCTATTGCTTGATGTCATTTATGAAAACCTAAGTATTTTTTTTCGAAGTTGATTCATCAATCTGTTAAAATGGCTATTTAGCACTCTTTTAAATGCATTTGTTTTCTAGCGGTGACATCTACCAAGTGACTTTGTTGAGTGAAGGTTCTTGATGTTGCCTAGCATCCATCAATTAAAGTTTTATCATATGTTTTAGTAGAGTATTTGATCTCATATTCAGTTAGTCATATATAGGTGCTTTTCCCTAAACTAGTTGAGTTAGTGAAATTACCTTAGTATGTTTCTAGTAATTTATTATCATTTTATATATGTAATTTATGGAAGGAGTAGAGGAAGAGCTGGAGATTTTTAGTGATATGCATATGAAGAAGTGTGGATGAAACATAGTCTCCATAGTAGCAAATGTTTGCAGAATACTATAGTAATCTTAATCTCACCATTTTTATGTGTCAAGAATTTGATGTAACACTTCGACTTTGCAAGACTATAGGTCTTTTTTATTGAATAAAAGAAAATTCTACCCTTGCTGCAACAACATATACCACGTAATATCATTGCAGGAGTACATTTTTTTTATTCACCATCTAAATGGGTGAATCGATCTATCTTGTTTGCTTTTGTTATATTAGTGAACATTGAGTGCAAATGAGCTTCATTATTTTCTCAACATTAATCATTTTTATAGCATGAAATGTTGACTTCTTGAGTATTATTCTATAGTTCTTATTAGATTTTGATCAGGAAATATGACAAGGGGAAGAGGCATTAAACGTAGGTGGGGAGGCCGTGGGGAAATAACTAACAAAGCAGGAGGAGGCAGCAAGCTGACACCAGACACTTCTCAAAAGGATGTTAGTGAATCATCAATTCCTACATCTCAGCAAGTTGATTTAAACCACTTTATTGTCTCATCACATGAAACCAGTGTACATACATCTCAAGAAGTCAATGCTCAACAAATAACTACTCTTGAAAATGTTGGTGGTCAACAAGAAGCTCCTACTTCTCTAGAGGTTGGATGACAAGAAACACCTTTTTCTCAGAATATTGGTGCTCAACAAGAAACTCCAACTCAAGATGTTTCTCCTGAACAAACACTCGCATATTTTGAAAGTAGTAATCCACAGGGCAGACAAGATACACTTGGTGGCATAAAATTATTGAGAGTAAATGGAGATACATAAGTAATACAAAATTATAGAAGTAATGGCTAAATATGTTTTTATTTAATAATCTTCTCATAATGTATTGTATTAATGATTTTGTAGATTCTGCCCACATGAGGCTGCTCGAGATGTGGTATTCGCCTTTAAAAAAAGCTTCTCTGGACCATGGCATTGTTGGAGCAAAGTTCCAGAGCATGTACAAGACAAATGGTTTAATGATTTTGAGGTATCTATACTTGAACAAGAATCTGCAAATTTAACTTAAGCATTAGATTTTTCGCATTAGTAAATTCTAAAAATAAAAAAAGTATGCATGCATGCGTGTGAGAAGACACTAATTGATACATGAATCTCGTAGTATACTTGTTAATGGGAAAATTATTTTGTCTTTAAAGGAGGTTCCTCCATTTGGCCTGATGTTGTCTTTTTGTGTGGAGTTAGAGGATGATTTCTCGAGCTTACTGTTTTTTTTATTTCTGGTGTTGTTGAAGTCATCTAGCATTTTCAGTAATGTTATTCATAGAATGTACTGGTGTTTCAGTATTATCTCTTTGATAATTATCAGACTCTTCCATATCACTTTCTAGAATTTTGACATAAACGGTAAGTTTCTTTCATATTGTGCTTTCCTTCTCGGCTAACTGCTTTAGATCAATGAGTAGTGTGTTATGATTGAATCAAATTTTACATTCGAAAATCATTTTCACATGCCAACAAGTTTTTTTAAGAGTCTTCTATATGCACATGTCTTAGCTCTTTATGTAGAAGTCGTGTAGCCATTTGGATTTTTCTTGGTTCTAAGAATGAGGATGCTTATGAGTTTATCTTAGATTGCTATGAGAGGCTTCATAAGTTAGGAATTGTCCATCAGCATGGGGTTGAGTTCGTGACTTTTCAACTTCAAGGTGAGGCTAAGCAATGGTGGAGAGCTTACATGGATTACAGATCTTCAGTTTTACCTCCCCTCACTTGGACCTGATTTCATGCTCTATTTTTGGAGAAATATGTGCCTAGAACTTGGAGAGATGGTAAGAAAGATGAGTTTATGGGTTTGGAACAAGGTGGTATGTCTGTGGCTTCTTATGAGGCCAAGTTCCATGCTTTGTCTAGATATGCTACTCAATTGGTGACTACTGAGGAGGAAAGGATCCGTTTATTTATTAGGGGACTAAATTCTGAGTTACAAGTACTATCTGTTCATCTGACCTCTGCAGGGAGGAGCTTTAATGAGGTAACATACTATGTTAAGAAAGTGGAAGGGGTGAGGCGAGACGGTCAGGCTAAGACATTGTCAAAAAGGGCCAAGAATTCAGCCAACTTTCAAGGTTCTTATTCTAGAGGTTCAGGGAGGCAAATGTTTGCAGCCAAGCCAATTCAGTCCGCTATGCCCGTCTCTACAAGTAATTACTTAGGAACTCCATTTCATAATTTGATTCAGGATAGCCAGGGAGTCACACCTTTAGCGGGCAGCAGGCCATCTTTTGATCATATATGTTACAATTGTGGTGAACCTGGGCATATGAGGAGAGATTGTCCCCACCCATGTGTGTTAGATTCCGCATAGCAACAAACTAGAGCAGTGGTACCCGCGGGGAATGGTAATAATGGTCGAAGGAGTCCACAAGGTGGGCGAGGAGGTACAATAAGGCCATGGAGGTAGAGGAAATGGTAATGCAGGTAGGGGTAACGTGTAACTAGGCAGGGAAGTGGCTCGTCAAGATGATAGGGCTCAATGTTATGCATTTCGGGGCAAGAATGAGGCAGAGACGTCTGATGCAGTGATCACAGGTACTATTCTTATCTATGACCGGATGGCTAATGTGTTATTTGATCAGGTATCTACTTATTCTTATGTATCCGTGAGATTTGCCTCAAAGTTTGATATGATTTTTGATATAATTGATGCCCCTATCCATGTTTCTACCCCAGTTGGAGAGTCAGTCATAGTCACCTATGTCTATCGTGCTTGTCCTATTTTATTTATGGATTTTCAAACTTGGACTGATTTAGTGATTTTGGATATGACTGACTTTGATATAATCATAGGCATGACTTAGTTGTCCCCTTATTATGATGTACTTAATTGTAATACTAAGTTCGTAACTCTAGAAATTCCGGAAGGGTAAAAATAGAGTGGGAAGAGGTGTACAAGCCTAAGCGAACTAAGATCCTATCCTCTATTCGGGCTAAGAAATTGATAGGGCAGGGTTGTTTGGCGTATTTGGCTTATATTAAGGATGTTGAGATTGAGACTCCATCCATTGAGTTATTCCTGTGGTGTCAGAATTTAGAGAAGTGTTTCCTAATGACTTGCGTGGTATGCCTCCGGATAGAGATATAGATTTTTGCATTTATTTAGAACCTGATACTCGTCCCATTTCTATCCTTTCATATCGCATGGCTCCGGTAGAATTAAGAGAGCTTAAAGCTCAAATCCAAGAGCTTCTTGATAAGGGATTTATTCGCCCTAGTGCTTCCCTATGGGGTGCCCTAGTTTTGTTTGTTAAGAAAAAGGATGGTAGTATGAGAATGTGTATAGATTACCAACAATTGAATAGGGTCACTATTCGAAACAAGTATCCTTTTCCTCGAATAAATGATCTTTTTGACCAATTGCAATGTGCATCAGTTTCTCTAAGATTGATCTAAGGTCTGGCTACCATCCGTTGAAAATTAGGCCTGAGGATGTGCCCAAGATGGTGTTTAGGACTCGCTATGGGCACTATGAGTTTTTGGTTATGTCTTTTAGTTTGACAAACGCGCCTGCAGCTTTTATGAGTTTAATGAACGAGGTGTTCAAGCCATTTCTTGATTATTTCGTCATAGTCTTTATTGATGAGATTTTGGTCTATTTGAAAAGTGAGGAAGAGCATGCCGACCATCTTCGCATTGTTTTGGGTGTTCTTGGGAAACAAAGGTTGTATGCTAAATTTTATAAGTGTGAATTTTGGTTGACTTCGGTTACATTTTTTGGACATGTAGTGTCAAAAGAAGGGATAATGGTAGATCCTCAAAAGATTGAGGCAGTTAAGAATTGAGTTCGGCCTAGCTCTGTGATGGAAGTTAGGAGTTTTGTGGGGCTCGCTAGCTACTATCGTTGATTTGTGAAGAACATTACTTCTATAACCACTCACTTGACTAATTTGACCAAAAAGGGAATACCATTTGAATGGACCGAAAAATGTGAGGAGAGCTTTCAAAAGCTCAAGACTCTCTTGACCACCGTGCCTATTCTAGCATTACTGGTTGTAGGTAAGGATTTTATTGTTTATTGTGATGCTTCACATTCTGGTTTTATCACGACCCAAGGGTACCCCCTAGACGTAACACGGCATACTTGACCCCGGAGGGGTCTCATACAAGCCCTTAGCATAATCATAAACATAAAGTCATAGAAATGATGCAGAATTTAAAACTTTTACAATCGAAGTCAACCTCTTTTTTATAAACGAAAATAAGAGTCTACACTTATCTCAATCACCATCTAGTACAATAAAGAGTACGAATAGGGTCAAAGCCCTTTACATCAATAAAGTCTCAAAAATAGAAAGTACAATACAAGCTAGAAAAGAATAACATCTTGTCCTTGAACCATGAGGACTCACCAAGCCTAGGGAATAGTCAACCCAAGCTTCACTTGAAAGAATTAGTACGTTTCAACGACTGGAACCTACACTCATAGTAAATGTAGAAAATATGGGTTTGCACAAATAATGTACTAAGTATGGAATCCATGCATAAAAATCCTTAAAACATGCATAAAAGGGACATTTAGTTGAAATCATGCCTATATCAAGTTAAAAAGCCATTATGCACATTTATGAAGAAACATAAGTCAAACCAACATATAAGCAACCCAAAGCCATACTAATGCAATGCAAAGGTAAGATCCCATAACCCTACCAAATGCTAAGTATCACATTTAGTCCACCAACAACATACATATCTTACTTTTGCCTCATCCATAACCAACATACATAAGTAAGGAGTCATTCATGTTCATAACTTGTAACAAGTAAAGTCAACCTTAACATCCATACATATCTTACGTACATAATCCATAAATCTTCATAACATAAGAGAACCTCACTATAACCCCTCTTAAAGTCTACTTGTGCAATGCATAAGTTAAGTCCCATACCCGCACTCATACTAAGTAGTACCTCTTAAGAAGTCATAATTAAAGTCCATGTTCTTATTATAATTCATATTCGTATCATATAGGGAAAATAACATTAACCGACATAGACCATATGAGCTACATGGAATCCGATGTCTTACTCCCACACCGAAAAGAGACGTCCTACTTGACTAAGGTAGAACTTACATAATAGCTTTTAGGTGGATCCACTAGCTAAAGACCTATGTGGGCACATAGTTATGGGGTAAGGAGACTGCTACTAGAAACCCGGACTACTAGCGTAAAAGGTTTCCATCTCATGAGACAACTTACATTGGGAAGCTGGACTTTCTAACGTAAAAGCTTCCATCTCATTTTCATATCCGCTCGGTGCTAAGTATAATTCCCTTTAAAAGTCATATTAAGTCTTTACTTAAGTTCATATTCATAAAAGAATGCACTAGGCACTCAAACCAACATACATCATAATAGCTCATAGATTCATTAGGTGAGGATGTCCTTTCAACCTTAGAATCATCAACATGTGAGTAAACCTTTCACATCCTATTCATAGTGTGTTCATGAGAATGACCTTTAAATAAACACAACAAGCTTATCATAAACATACATATATACATACTTCATGCATAATCAAGTGTAAGGGTATAGGGAAGAAGGATCTTGCATCAATACCACAATTACACAATAGTCATAGGATCATCACTATATAAGTGAATCATGAGTTCATATACAATCCTCATCAACATATACAAACCCTAGTTATTGCCCTTCAAGGCTAGGAATCAAGATCAAACCTAACTTCTAGAATTGTCACATTAGATAGAGGGATTTCAAGATTCAACAACTTAATACATGTAAACATAATCAATTGTCAAGCTTCCATGATCAATCAAGTCACACCTTAGTTCACAATTTAGGAGGAATGGGGAAATCATGGGTCCAAGGGAGTTTTTCATCAAAATTCAACAATACTCCATTAATCCAATCATAAATCATCATAATCAATCATAATAAACCATAATTAAACAATTGAAAACGTTTTGGAGAAAGACCCATGACATAGAATGAAACCCTAGGTTTTTTGAAGTCCTAAAACATAGTTTTAAGGGGCTCCTTGGGTGATAGCTACCCAAGGATGAAAAGCATCCATACCTTAGGTTGATTTCCACAAGAAATTGGAGAAGAAAGGCTGTTTCTTGAACACCTAGCTTGACCTTGACCTTGCTCTTCAATGGAGTCCTAGAGAAAGAATTTTTGGAGAGGAGAGTTGGTTTCTAATTTTTGGTCTTGTTAGTTATGAAGTGTTAACTGGAGTTTAATGACTTAGAAGTACTTATATATGTCAAAAATAGAGAATTAAAATGACCCCACACTAATAGATTAACTCTTGGAATTTGCGACTTTGACTAAGCCTTGGCCGAATTAAGACAACTTTTACAGATCCCATCCACGACCGCCACCCATGGGGTGTGGATGGACCCACAGACCATGCTGGTCACTCGTGGGTTGGGTCTGGCGCTTGTCATTTTAGCCTTGGTCCAGGCCTCACTCATGAGCCCTACCTACGTGGCGTGAGTTGGTCTACAAACAGTACTGCACGTGTGTGGAATGCGACTGAAACTTTGAACTTTTGGGGGAGGTCTAGCCTCGACTCACGACCCTCACCTATGGGGTGTGACTCCACCCATAAGGCGTGAATCCACCCATGAGGCGTGAATCCACCCATGAGGCGTGGGTGCCCCTTTCGTGGACCATGCTGTTTTGACAGCTTTTTGGAGCAGTCCCTTGGCCCTCCTCATGGGCCCTTAGGGGTCCTTAAGGGGACCATACCTTGACGTTTAGGCACTAGGACATTAGTACTAAGTTAGGAGGAAAGTTATTTTAGGATTCTAATCTTTACGTTTAACTCCATTTAGGCTACTATTTTACGTGTTAGGCTCTAGCTTAGGTCATTAGATTTTTGGGGTGTTATAGGTTTGGGTAATGTGTTGATGCATGATAAGAATGTTATAGCTTATGCCTTGCGTCAATTGAAGGTGCATGAGAGGAATTACCCAACACATGATTTGGAGTTGGCAGCAGTAGTGTTTGCTCTTAAGATCTGGCGGCATTACCTTTATGGTGTTAAGTGTGAGGTATTTACTGATCACTGTAGTTTGCAGCATGTGTTCACTCAAAAGGATCTGAATTTTAAGAAAGCGAAGGTGGATGGAGTTACTTAAAGATTATGATGTGACCATTCAATACCATCCAGGCAAGGCTAATGTGGTAGCAGACGCTTTGAGTCGAAAAGCGGTGAGTATGGGTAGTTTAGCTTGCTTAAGTATAACCAAGCGACCTTTGGCTAAGGAAATTCAGACCTTAGAGTCTAAGTTCATATAGTTGGGCATCTCAGAAAGAGGTGGGGTGTTAGCTAGCATTGAAATGAGGGCCACATTCATTGATAAGATCAAGGCCGAACAATTTGAGGATGAAAATTTGAAGGAGCTTAGAAAGAAGACTGTGATTGGTAAGGCACAAGAGACCACTCTTGATGCAGAAGGTATGCTCAGTTTTAAAGAAAGAATTTTTGTTCCTCGAATTGATGACTTGATTTAGAAATTGTTGGCAGAATCTCATGGTTCACAATATTCTATTTATTGTGACGAAGATGTATCGAGATTTGAAGCGAATTTATTGGTGGCCGTGCATGAACAAGGATATAGCGGAGTTTGTGGCTAACTGTCAAAATTCCCAACAAGTGAAATATGAACACCAAAGGCCTGCAGGTTTGCTTCGAAGAATACCAATTCTGGAATGGAAATGGGAGAGAATAGCCATGGATTTCGTGGTTGGCCCTCCCAAGGCTTTGGGGAAGTTTGATTCTATTTGGGTAGTGGTTGATAGATTAACTAAGTCAGCCCATTTTATTCCAGTAAGAATATATTATAATACTAAACAATTGGCTAAGGTGTATGTGAAAGAGATAGTGAGGTTGCATGGGGTGCCCCTCGCTATCAACTCAGACTGTGGTACCCAATTCACATCCATGTTTTGGAGGAAATTACATGATGAATTAGGCACACAACTCACTTTAGTACAACCTTCACATCCACATTTTGGAGGAATGTTTTGGAGGAAATTACATGATGAATTGGGCACACAACTCACTTTTAGTACAGCCTTCCATCCACAGATAGACAGGCAGTCAGAGAGGACTATTCAAGTGTTAGAAGACATGTTGAGGGCATGTGTGATTTATTTTGGAGGGCATTGGGATAAGTTCCTACCTTTGTGTGAATTCTCCTATAATAATAGTTATTACTCTAGCATAGATATGACACCATTTGAGGCACTCTATAGGAGGGGATGTAGATCACCCATAGGATGGATTGAGGCTGGAGATGTGAAACCATTGAGGGTCAATTTAGTGAACGATGCTCAAGATAAGATAAAGAGTATTCAAATTAAGCTTCTAGCAGCCTACAGTAGACAGAAGAAATATGGAGATCATGAGGTGAGAAACATTGCATTTCAAACCGGTGAGAATGTTCCTCTTAAAGTATTACCCATGAAAAGGGTGATGAGATTTGGCAAGAAAGGCAAACTAAGTCCATAATACATTGGTCTCTTTGAGGTTCTCAAATGTGTGGGACCAGTAGCATATAAATTAGCTTTACCTCCTAATCTATCGGGTGTTCATCCGGTATTTCATGCGTCCATGTTGAAGAGATATCATGGTGACGGGGATTATATCATTAAATGGGACTCGATTGTGTTAGACAAAGACCTCCAATATGAGAAGGAACCGATTACAATTCTTGATCGTGATGTGCACAAGTTGAGGACCACGGAGATTAATTACGTGAAGGTTCAATGGAAGCATCGTCCAGTTGAGGAAGCTACTTGGGAGACCGAGAGGGACATGAGAGACAAGTATCCCCAATTGTTCGTCAATTCAGGTACTACTTCATTCCTTCCTTAGCCTATTCTTGCTAAGTTTGTCACTCGGCTATGAGTGATGGGTAAATTAGTATCTATTGTAATGATCGGGTTCCATCTTTCTAGAAAATCCAATGGGGAACAGTTTTTGGTTGGGAAATTTTTTCGTACCAACTTGAAATTTTCCAACATAGTCCAGATTTGGACGAAATCAGAGTCATTAAGGTGTAGGGAAATATGGTAACAATCGGATGAATTATTTATGATTTTGATTAAATGAGTAGTTAGATAAGTCGTTAAGGAATCCGTATGACTTTACAAAATTGAATTCGGGTGAGTAGAACTCCAGGAATCGATCTTAGTGTGAACAGTATTTTCTAAGCATCGTTGGTTAAAGGTGTGTTGAGCTCACTGGTTCCGTGCAAGCTGCTGGGGTGGGATTTTTGCCTCTAGGGTGGGGCCGCTGCAGCGAGGTAAGGACCGTTGTGGCGGGTTTGATGCGACTCAAGGTCGTAAATAAACCCCAAAACGTCTTTTTTCTACACTTTTTATTTTTAGAGCTAAGGAACGAACCCCAGGTGACTTTTGACAATTTTCCACCATTCTTGAGTCTAAGGGTAAGTTTTTCACTTCCCGAATCCATTTTTCAATCCGTAGAATGTAATAGAATGGGTAATTATCGATGGGGGAGGGTTTTGATCTAGATTCCATGGTGGAAACAACCCTAAATTGGGTACTTGGGATCATAGGTAGGATCTAAGGTTGTTAGAATTGTTAGTAATTCGGGTAATTAGTGATTGTTTATTGATTCCCGTGTTATTATGATTGTTTGTAGACCAAGAACAAACGGAATGAATTCGGAAAGGGAAGGATCAAGTTTCTTAGGGTTTCAAGCTTGTTTTGAGGTAGGTGATGGTTGTGATACTATGATTGTGTGTTGTGTGTTTATTCTTACTTCATTATGATACATGTATGTATGTGACTGTAGCATTATTGATCACACTTGTTGTAAATGATATAGAGGGATGATGAATGCCATGAAACATAACTAAATTGTATGAACTTGAGAATATACTTGTGATTGTGATTGTGGTGTCTTGAATGGATCGGTTGCCACATTTCGGTATAATTGACTTGGATCGGTTGCCACGTTCTGGCATAATTATGGGATCGATTTCCATGTTCCGGCATAACTATTGGATCGGGTACCGCTTTTCGGTATACTAACTGTTTGGGTTTAGGTTCCATGAGAGGACCAATGACTTGTCATAATTGTGTATCTTGAGAAATGTGAAGTTGTTTGTTGTTTATAAATGTTGATAATATTGTATATATTTGATATATGCATGTGATTATATTGTTGTAATGACTTATGTATAGCCGTGTGATCCTACCAGTACACTGTGGTTGTTTACTGATACTGCACTTGCTCTTTCTTTGTTAAGTGCAGGGCATCTTCAAGCGGCTATTGAGAGACCTCGCTTAGAAGATCAGTGATCGTTCGAGTTCAAGGGTGAGCCAATTCTTCCGGGTTGCCATGCGTTCTCTTTCGTCTATGTCCACCATTTCGGACTTAGACATTTCTAGTTAATTATTAGTTCATTAGTTTGGGGTTGTATCCCTTCTTGTTTAGACTTTTGGTTCGTTATTAAATGTTTTGTTACATTGACTTTCAGGTTCTAGGTTATTTCTTCTGCATTGTTAAGTTTGTTGTTAGACTTTTGTTGGAGTTTATGGGAACTCCCTATTTCTTTCATTAGTATTTAACTTGCTTCCGTAACTTAAATGCCTTAGTTTTTAGATTAGTTGCTTGGTTTGGATTGTAGTAATAGTTCTCCCACTGGAGAGTTGGGGTGTGTGCCAATTACGATGGTCGGGGTCGTGACAGGAAGTCATGTCTCCGACAAGGCAACAACGGAAAAGGGTTTTTCAGTTCACTTTCCAAAAGTGGAAAATACCCTAATCCAAAGACATATGATAAATGTTGGGTCGGAACTTTTAGATTCTACCTTAATTAGCTTTTATTTGGTTTTTCAATTGGGCCAAGGGCCTTGTACATAACTTTTATTTTTGGAGAATTACATAAAAAGCCGAGCACACAACCGAAAATTATTTTTTAAAAAAAATTAAAACAATACTATATTTTAATATCCATAAAAAATCAAGGAATATCTTCCACTGAATCTCTTTCAACTTCCATATAAACGAATGCTAAACTTGAAAAAATCACCAAAAAGACGCAAAAAATATATTAAATAAAAAGTCAAAGAGAAATTTACATATAAAAGTTACATGTTCTATTAAATTTGAAGATGGTTACAAACTAAAAAAGAATTGACAATTATGTAAAATTTCAATACATACTTTATACTTGTGCATACACTTCAAGTACGAATTCTCTTCCCTAAAATTTATCAAATGAATCAAAGATTTGGTCTTTGGTGATTTCATACTTACAAATCCTCCCTAATGTTCTTTGTTGGATAAAAATATCTAGAAATTATACGCTTATTTTCTTTATTGAAAATCTTAAAGATGGCAAAATAGCATACAATCCTAAAAAATATTAATCAGAATCAACAAATATTAAAAATGCCAAAAAGATGAAGATGAGAAGAATAGTAATAGTTTAACAAAAAAATTACATGTTGGAGGAAGAATAGATCCATTAATTTTTTAATTGAATTTATTTGTGTATAAATAGAGAATAGAGAATAAAGATAATGAGTAGAGCAGTTTTAGTTAACCACTTCAAGCTCAAATTCAAAAGATAACTACTTTGCCGTATTTTTAAAAAATAATATTAAGTGGATTGGTTACATAATTTGAAAAAATCACATTTAAAATCATATTATTTCTTTTAATATATATATATATATATATATATAGACTTATTTAAATAAGAATTAAATAACAGTAAATATATGTTTGTCCAAATATGATGTAAATCTCCAAATATGATGTAAATCCTACTCAGTACTCCCTCTCTCATTTGGTTTCATCATGTTTGTTTATGAAGTAATTCCCTAATTTCCCCTTTTTATTTATTTTTTTTTTTATTTTTTATATTATCCCGTTCATCTCTTCCTCTTAATCTTTATTCTTAACAACTTCATCTTTAGCTACACCCCGAATATAAATCTGGCAACAAATTCGTCCTTTTAAGTGGACTATCAAGGCCAATCATTCTAGGAATTTACAGACTATAATTATCAAGTCAAAGAAACTTAGATGATACTAAAATAGAAAGTACCATACAATAGAGCAAGAGGAATTTATGAATATAGAATTAATACAAGAAGGGTATGAGGTAGACAGCGCTACAGAAGAAGCAAAAAGACAATACCAAGATAGTAGTCTTACAACTTTTAAGTCTAAAGGATGTAAAAAAGGTAAGACGGATATAATGGAAACAATAGAACATTTTAGAATATGTAAAGAAAGAGATGATAATTTAGCATATAGAATAGAAGAACCAGAATACATAAATGAAGAGAAAATAGACACTTTATCCATAACTAGTTATATGGAACTAATAGATGAAGCAACTAGTTGCCCTTTCCAAAGAACTACTGCAGCACCAAGTGTTAGTTATAATACAGGTAATTTGCCTAGACGGCCATGAATTAGACCTGACCAGGAAATAAAAGATAATATTAGACTAGCAGGAAAAAGAATGGCTATAAAAGAACCTATTAGACTACAAGAAGGAGGAAATAAAGGAGAAATATTAAACATAGCCGCACATGATCCACAAATGTGGAATACAGTAATAGACCTATGGAAAGGAATAGTAGTAGCAGATTTTATTAAAAACTATCAAGAAACAGATACTGAGACTATGTATAGATACTTAGAAACCTTTTTAGGAGAATCCTGTAGAGCAGTATGGGAATCTTATAAACAAACCTATCCGCAAGAATTTCAAGGATTAATAGAATTAGGACCAAACCCATACAATTTTACAAATAAAATACATTTGTAGCTATTTATAAGGAAATTTGTCGACATCTTTTAATAATAAAAAATAGAAGATATTTGAAATGAATTTAAATTTAAATTAAATAGATAGTCATATATTAGTAAAAAACTGTTACAATCTGAATTTAAAAAAAACTGTAAAAAATTAAATGACTGCAAAAAGTGTGTAAAATATAAAATAATTTTTAGTTATTTAAAATGTTGGTTTTTGTGGTGCTGACACGTATGCAATATAAATATATAGATTTTAAAAAATAATAACTATCATCACTTGTCACGACCCAGACCCAGACCGTCGTGAGTGGCACCCACACTAACCCTCCTGTGGGAGAACCAAAACTACAGCCCAACTAATCAACTTAACCCAAGTAATAAGCTACATAAACATGTTTAAATAACAACAAAAATGCGGAGTTCCCATAAACTCCAAAGGTTTGAACAATTATCTAACCAAACTAATGCGGAAATTCAAACCCCAGAACCTGAAAGTCATTGTACCAAAACTCTACTAACAACAAGTCTAAGAACAAGGGGTACAACCTAGAAACTAAACAACACCTTAAAGAAATAGTCTAAGTCTAAAAAGAGTGGACTACAAGAAAGATCCATGGCTGCCTGAAAGAACTAGCTCACCCTTGAATCCGATCACACTCAATAGTCACCTAGCTGAGGTCTATCAATAGCTGCCTGAAGATGCCCTGTACTCAACAAAGAACAAGCAAGTGCAGTATGAGTACATAACCACAATGTACTAGTAGGATCACATGGCTATCCTAATAAGTGAAACACATGCAAGTAACCACAACATTATAAAACAGGCATATGCCGAACATATACAATTTAGTGATCTTTTCAGGATCAATGTAGCTTCACATGTTCTCAATAATACACATTGGTTATAAATTTAGAGCAACATACAGTTTTTCAATATCAATCATAATTAGATATGAACGTAATCATCACAAGTAGATACTCAACACAATTCAATAGTCCTCTCACAGAACCTAATTCAATGGTCCTCTCATGGAACCCAAACCCAAAGTTAGCATACCATTTCATGGTACCCGATCCAAGTTAGTGTGCCGGAACGTGGCAGCCGATCCCATGTTTATGCCAGAATGTGGCAATCGATCCCATGTTTATGCTGGAACGTGGCAACCGATCCCATGTTTATGCCAAAACATGGCAACCAATCCATTCAACAAACCACAATCACAATCACAATGTATATTCTCATAATCATACAACAAGAGGTGATTCAAGGCATACAATTATTCAATTATCCTCATTTACGATTAGGGTGATCAATAATGCAACACTCGCATACATTCATGCATTATAATGAAACAATTACAAACATATATCACACCAACATAAAATCACAACCATTACCTACCTCGAATCCAAGCTTGAATCCCCTAAGGAACTTGAATCTTCCCTTTCCAGATTCTTTCCGCTTGTTCATGGTCTAAAATCAACAATTTAACACGGGAATCAATAAACAATCACGAATTACCCAAATTATTAATAATTCTATGAACCCTAGATCTAACCCATGATCCCAATTATCTAAATTAGTGTTGTTTCCACCATAGAGTTTATAACAAAACCCTCACCCATCAATATTCACCCATTCTATTACATTCTACGGATAAAAAAAAGAGATTCTGGGAGAGAAAAACTTACCTTAAGCGTCAAGAATGGTGAAAAACGAGTAGGAGTCACCTGGGGTTCGTTCTTTAGCTCTAAAAGTTGAAAAGTCCATAATAAGGTCGTTTAAGGGTTTATTTACAACTTTAAGTCGCGTCGAACCCACCACAACGGCCCTCACCTGCTTCAGCGGCCCCGCCAGAGCGACAAAAAACCCTGCCATGGCGGCTTGCACGAACCAGTGAGCTCTTTAAAGAATTCCAAAATCCCCATTTCACTACACACCATCATCCCATGACACTCAGAAAATACTCATTCACGCTTAGATTAGTTTCTGGAGTTCTACTCACCCAAATTCAATTCCGTAAAGTCGTACGATATCCTTAACGTCTTAACTATCCACTCATGTAATCAAATTCATTAATAGATCTCTCATTTTTTACCTGATTTCCCTAGACCTCATTGACTTTGATTTCGTCCAAATTTGGACTAGGTTGGGAAATTTCAAGTTACTGCGGAAAAGTTTTCTGGTCCCAATTCTTTCCCCCTTGGCTTTTCTATAATGACGGGAACACGTCATTACATCACTCCACAAGTTACATTTGTGGTGCTGACATGTAGGCACTATCACCTCTCCTATTATATAGATATACATAATGAATAAACTTTACAGTTACTTTACTTTATTATTGTTGTTTCATTTTTATGTCTGCTCTTATTTTTACTTTTATCAATGATTGTTAATGTTTATATATATATATATATATATATATATATATATATATATATATATATATATATACTAGGACGAACAAAGCATCATATATATATATATATATACTAGGACGAACAAAGCATCCCACTATTGTACCAACAACAGTTAAACATGTACAATAAGGGCTTATTATTTTGGCCCTTTCTACCCTATTTGATTGACTATAAAACAACTCAAGAGACTCATCACCTCCACATACGACAAACTAAAATTGGTTTTTCGTCAAAAGGTTCAATCTCTCTTTCAGTCCCTTTCAAGTTTCAACTCACTCTCTTTCTAGATCTAAGATGATGAGTGTTTTTTCATCTTGTGCCTCTCTTGACATAGTGAAAAATCTATAGGGGTCGTTTGTGGTGCTCTAAAATATACAACTCATATTCAAAATAAGTGTCGAGAGACCTACTATTGTTGAAAATCATTAAGTACAACATTTCTTATATTATGACTTATCTCCCCCTTCGAAAAACACACACATATCCATATGATAGTTGCTAAACACCAGCGGTATAAACGTTCATATCAAGTTCACTTTCATATGATATCACCTCATCAAAAATGATATTTAGCGGCAATTCATTAACAACAATAGCTCAATTGCCACAAATATGTATTTTTAGTAGCAATTAGTACTCTTTGTATATGTCTCTAAAGCCTTTAGTGACATTGGATCTAATGACACTTAACTAATGCCGATAAAGAATTTTCCACTATTTATTAATGTGTCTATTTATTGCCGCTAAAATTTATTTTTGCTATAGTGTATTTTAAATCTAAAACTTGACTCTTTTGTTTTTAGAACCAACTGTTGCCCATTAAGCATGTCCAAAACATGCTTTTGGATGGGCTCTTCTGAATTCAACTACGGAGGTCATCTTGGAGAAACTCCAATGTCATGTACATAGCTCTGTCAATATTACTGTCCTACACAAAAATTGAGGACATCTTTCCACCAGGCATTAATGAGAGAAATATCAAAACGGTCAAGCATCTAACCACAAGTGAGGTAGTTCTGGAAATACTAGATGTTGGGCTGAAAATTGAACCACCCACACTAGTAAAAATGGATTAAAAGGTTAGTTTTCTTAAGTTCCTAAAGTTGAGCTTTGACGGGACTATTAAATTGAGACAATTGAGATATACTGTAGCTTACATTCTCTTTTTATTCATTTCTAACTTTTTTTGTGTTGTCTAAAATACATGAAGTATTTTCTTTATTTTTATGACTTTTGGTTACTAAAAAAGAAGCGTTTTGGGGTTGTTAGTTGGTACAACAATTTTGATCAATAGAGAGGCCCATCATACTTCTCCATTCCTTTAGTCTTTTCAAAGGTACTTTTTCTTAAGTCGCGATCATGTCTTGCCCCACAGTATAGCGACGGCTTTCATATTTTCCCAAATATCATCAGTTCTGAGCTCAAGTGTCTGTTCATCAATCACCATTTCAAACAAATGCAAACATCTCCATGAATGACTATAATAGCTTATAGTCAATATTTCTGAAACGACTCTTTCTTTTTTGGATTATTAATGTTCAATAATTAATTCATTATTATATTATATCTTCATTTTCAAGAGCTTGCAGTTTATTATACCAAAGAAAACTAGAGCGTACGGAGAGCCAAATATGATGCAGGTTAATTAACTTTGTTGTTGCCTCATAGTTTTAGACTTACAGGTAAGTGATCTGTCATTTTCTATTAATTTCTATATGCCATCATGAATATTTGAATCATAAGAAGAGCTAAAATCTTGTACGTGTTAGCAATTATACCTGATCTATATGGAAAATTTGAAGCAACAAAATTGATTGAAATTTGAGGCGAACTATGTACTTGGGTGTTTATTGATTTGTATGAGTAATTCACCCTATCTTTCTCTTGAAACTATTGTTTATCAACTGTTAGAAAGTGTAAAATCAAGTGAAAGTCTTTAATACTATTTGTAATCTGACCATCTTAGCTCTTAGGTCCTCGCTCCGATCCTCTTATAGCTACTCATAAATTTCAGGCAAACATATCAACTTGTGCAATGACATTGGTTGGTGAGATTTGATTATAAATTAATGAGGATCTACTTGCACTTTACTTACTATTGTGAGTGCTGACATGAAATAGAAATATCAGAGACTTTAAACATATGTTATACCAAAGTCATTAGCTAATGTGATGCTAATGGTCCCATAATATGATGAAAAATTAGTTTCTAAATAAGGTAAATAGTCCAACCAGAGAGTTCAAGTACTCATTGATTTTAACTTCAGTACCAGCTAGCTCCAAAACTTTCAAGTTTGAAAGGCCTGAAAAAGACAAGATAAATCTATAAGATAAAAATAGCTCTCTGATGGACGGAGTTTAATCAAATTATATGATGTTAATTTAGAGCTTCAAAAGTGCTCGTGAACAATCTCTTTGCAAGTCTAACAAGTTCAAATCCGTAAGAATATCACATACTTGCTATAAAAATCTCATGGCTATTTGAAACTGAGGCTCAAGTTCAAATATTCAGCCCTTCCAAGCATTAGAACTTCACTAGGTTCTTAATTACGTATATTTGGACTAAATAAATAGAAATATTGCATTGACACACCAGTATAGAGAACGATTTTTCTACTGAGTTACATTGTGAAGTACTCAGTCACTTGTCATGCCCCAAAGCTAACCCTAGGATGCGGACACAGGACCTAGGATCAAGAGTGACCCCAAGCTAACCCTGCTGGCATATCATAAGCATACTAAAGATAAGCTAAATCAATAAATACTATGCAGAAGCTAATCATAAGATAATCTGAAATGATGGGGAATACCCATACTAAATCTGAATATATAAATACTGAGAGTTTAACAACCACTAAAAGTCAAACTCAAATACTAAAGCTGATTCTAACTATGTCTGAAATAAAGCCTCTAATGACTATAAACGTTGGTTCATGCCCCAGCTAGATCTAGCAAATACTGAAAACTAAAGACTAAAAAGTAAAGGAAGATAATCATGTCAATTGTCCTCTAAGAATGAGGATTCACCACTGATGCTGTTGAACTGAAGATCGAGAACCGATCTATGCGTGATCTAGAAGCTGAGAACCTCAACCTACATCACGAGAAGATGTAGCACAGAGTATGCATTAGTACTTGAAAGGTACTGAGCATGCAGGATAGAGTAAACCTGAACAATAAACATAACTGAACCAAAGCATATATGTGATCAATGATAAGAGATAAATATGATACAAACTGAGAATACTGAACATGAAATGACTTAATGCAATGACCAAGTTTATATCATGCTGAGACTGAATACTGAACTATGACTGATAGCGTGGTCAATGCAATAGAATCTGATTGTAAAGAAACTAATAATAACCGACATACAACTAGATGAGCTAAATGTGGAGTCTGATGTATACGCCCCATCGAGAGGACCCAATATACCCTGCCAGAGGTATAGAAGCATGACTAGCGTGATCACTAAAATGTAATGCCCACAAAGGGGACTTATAAAGCTATAGGGGCACGTAGTTCTGGGACTATTCAGGTACGTTGAACCCTAGTGCACTCGTTATTAAGCTAATCCCAATTAGAATGTATATAAGAAATTTTATGACTGAAATGTGAAGTACTAGATAGCTCAATTATAGACATGCAAACTATAGAATCCAACAATTATAACTGATAATGTGACATTCATAAAATGAGATACACATATTTGAAATAACTAAATTAGCATGTGTAATTTATGAACTAAAAGAACTACATTGCTAGGGTTCTGAATTTATGAAACAATCTGTGCAAAACAATACTAAAATTATGATAATTTAATTAGGAACATTAAAGTAACTAATTTATAATAATCTGCTGAAATTCTAGAAACTCTAGGTCTAGATAATAAGAAAGGAATCAAGAATCTTAATGAATTCTAGGGACCTAATGGGTGAATGGAACCCACTAGTCAAATCCCACATACCTGGTGACAAATTCTATGGAGAAATCTTTTGATTTCAGGGTTGGAACTGATGAAAACTCGCTCCGTTCTTGAACTAGGGCTACTTGAATTCTTCTCTGATTTTTGCTCTAATTTTCGCTTAACTTAGGTGAATAATTGATTAGGTTAGGTTCTAATATGTTTACTAGGCTAAAACTGACCAAAACCACGTAGTTTAGGTGTCCAACTCATAGGGGAAAAGACCAAATGACCCCTGACTTAAAGGTCTGATGGGCTGACCACGGCCCCTATAATGGGCCCTCAAAGGGACCACGGATCGTGAAGGCGATCATGATCCTTTGTCCAGTAGCTGCTGGATAAGGGTCACTTACTACGGTCCACTTCATAGACCGTGAAGGTCCTTGTGGTCCTTCACCTAGGCTAAGGGATACACTGGTCCAACTCTCGAGAGCCACCACAGCGCGCCGTCGAGACCGCGGCCCGTGAAGGGCCATGTGGTTTGACGTTTGAGACTGGAGGATTCCATCTGATGTTCACGAGCACCAGCATGTACCATGAGGTGGTCCACGACCCATGAAGGGCTCCGTGATCCACCTTTGCTAGGAGGGTGCTGAGACCACGGGCAGGTGGACGAACTGTGGTCCTTTTCACAGTTCGTGAACCCTGTCGTATTTCAGTGGTCCTGGAGTTTTTCTGCTGCATTTCCTAAGTCTGAGTTCTGAGGTATTACAATATCTCCCCCTTGGGAATATTCATCCATAAATGAAGTCTAAATTAGCTGGTTAGGGAGGGAAAGAGCTGCAAACCTTGCCATTAATTTCTAAAACTGATTTCTGACTGAACTAAGTTCCAACAACATGCAAATACACTGAAAATGTAAGTACAAACTGAAGGAGCATGATACTGAGACTGAAAAACTGAAGAGGAACTATTACCTCAAGCTGGAGTAGAATCGAAAGGAAACAGATGAGGATACTTGGCCTTCATGATGGCTTCTGCTTCCAAAATAGCTCCCTCTATGGACTGACACCTCCACAAAACCTTAACTTATGCGACTTCTTTGTTTCTCAACCTTCAAGCCTGACAATGAAGAATCTCAACTGGCACCTCTTCATAAGTGAGACTATCCTTCACATCCACACTTTCTAAAGGTACTATAGATGATGGATCACCCACACACTTCTTCAATAACGAAATGTGAAAAATCGGATGCACTGCTGCTAGTTCTTTTAGCAAATCTAACTCATAAGCCACTTTACCAACACTTTTCAAGATCTTGTAAGGGCCTACATATCTAGGACTGAGTTTCCCTTTCTTGCCAAATCTCATCACCACCTTTATAGCTGATACTTTTAGGAAAGCCCAATCATCAACTTGGAACTCTAAGTCCCTTCTCCTTATATCTACATAGGACTTCTGACGACTCTAGGCTGTCTTAAGCCTATCTCTAATAAGTTTCACTTTCTCCATAGCATCATGAATTGAATCTGACCTTATCACCTACTTCAAACCAACAAACTGGAGATCTACATTTACGCCCATGCAATGCCTTATAAGGGGCCATCTATAAGAGGAAGGTGATCATCCCAACCACCCTTGAAATCAATCACGTAAGGTCTCAACATGTCTTCTACAGTCTAAATGGTACACTCTGCCTGACCATCTGTTTGTGGATGAAACGTTGTGCTAAGGTTAACCCGAGTACCAAGACCTTTGTGAAATGACTTATAGAAATGAGAGGTAAACTAACGACCTCTATCTAAAATGATAGATAAAGGAACCCTATGAAACCCATGAAACCTAACTATCTCATTAATGTAGCGCTTGGCATAGTCATTCGTCGAATTTGTAGTCGTTATAGCCAAAAAGCGCACATACTTAGTGACTCTATCAACTATCACCCAAATGGAGTCATGTTGTCTGTGAGTACGAGGCAAACCTGTAATGAAGTCCATGTTGATGACCTCCCACTTCCAAGTAGGAATGTTGATCTCTTGAGTCATACCTCCTGGTTTCTGATGTTCTACATTCACTTGCTGGCAATTAGGGCACTAAGCCACAAAATCTGCTATATCCCTTTACATACCATTTTACCAAAAGACTTCTTGCAGATCACGGTACATCTTAGTGGCGCCTGGATGAATAGAATATATGGAATGATGGGCTTGTGCAAGAATCTGCTGTCTCAACTCACCACCTTAGGAACACATAATCGACCCTGATAGCAAAGCACACCATCTCTTCCTTGGGAGAAAACCTCAACTCTCTGTTGATGAGCTGCACCCTTTAGTTTAAAAAATATCAGATCATTATCTTGATTTTCCTTAACCTCCACTACCAATAAAGATTTTGACCCATTCTGAACTGTTACACCACCATCTGATATGCTTATAAGATAAATCCCTAAGCGAGCAAGTCTGTAAACATCCTTTGCTAATACCTTTCTTTCTTCCTCCACAGGTGCTACACGACCCATACACAGTCTACTAAGAGCATCTGCTACTACATTGGCCTTACCAGGATGGTAATGCACACTTATATCATAATCCTTGAGGAACTCAAGCCATCTCCTCTAGCGAAGATTCATCTCTTTCTGAGTGAATACATAATGAAGGCTCTGATGATCTCTAAACACATCTACATGAACAGCATACAAGTAATGTCTCCAAATCTTAAGTGCAAACACCACTACTATAAGCTCGAGGTTACGAGTTGGATAGTTCTTCTCATGCACCTTAAGCTATCTAGAAGCATAAGCTATAACCTTACCTGGTTGCATCAACACACTACCTAGGCCAACTCTGGATGTATCACAATAGATAATATAACCATTTGAACCTCTGGTAGAGTCAAAATGGGAGTTGTAGTCAACCTATTTTTCAGTTCTGCGAAGCTTTTCTCATAATCATCTAACCACTGAAAATTAACTTTTTTCTAAGTCAACTTAGTCAATGGAGAGGCTATGGATGAAAATCCTTTCACGAATATTCTATAGTAACCCACTAGACCCAAAAAACTTCTGATATCTGTAGGAGAGGTAGGTATGGGCCATTGTTTCACTATTTCTATTTCTGAGAATCCACTCAGATCCCTTCGCTAGACACTATATGCCTAATGAAAGCAACTGACTGCAACCAAAACTCACATTTTCTAAACTTAGCGAATAACTGGCAATCTTTGAGAGTTTGCAGGACAACCGTCAAATGATTCACATGTTATTCCTCATTTCTAGAGTAAATGAGGATATCATCAATAAAGACGATAATGAACAAGTCCAAATATTGCTTGAACACTTTGTTCATCAAATCTATGAAAACTGCAAGGGCATTGGTTAGTCCAAGTAACATAACTATGAATTCATAATGACCATACCGAGTTCTGAAGGCTGTTTTTAGAATGTCAATATCTCTGACTCTGAGCTGATGATAACTGGATCTGAGGTCTATGTTTGAGAAATGACTAGCACCCTGAAGTTGGTAGAAAAATCATCAATCATAGGGATAGGGTACTTATTATTAATTATAACCTTGTTCAACTATCTATAGTCAATACACATTCTGAAACAATCATCTTTCTTTTTCACGAACAATGCTAGTGCACCATATGGGGAAATACTAGGTCTGATGAACCCCTTATCTAGAAGGTCTTTTAATTACCCTTTCAATTCCTTAAGCTCAGCTGGAGCCATTCTGTAAGGAGGAATAGAAATAGGCTGGGTATCTGGAAGTAGATCAATTCCAAAGTTAATTTCCCTTTTAGGAGGAACTCTAGGAAGATCTTCTCCAAACACTTCTGAGAACTCATTAGCTACTGTAACAAACTCAAGAGTTGGGGTTTCGGAGCTAGAACCCTTAACCCAAACTAGAGAATAGAGATACCCCTTAGAAATCATCTTTCTTGCCTTAAGGTAAGAAATGAATTGATCCATAGGCGCTAAGATACTACCCTTCCATTCTAAGATTGGTTCGTCTTGAAACTGAAAATGAACAACCCTAGTTCTATAATTGAATAAGGCATAACAGGAATGTAACCAATCCATGCCTAGAATGATATCGAAGTCTACCATTTCTAACTCTATAAGATCTGCTGAGGTGACTTTCTGGGAGACTGTGACAGGGCAATTTCTGTATACCCGTTTAGCTATAACTGGGTGACCGACTGGAGTAGAGACTGAGAAGGATTCTGAGAGAGTTTCTAGACTAACATCGAAGTTTACTACTATATAAGGAGTTACAAAACACAAAGTAGCCCCTGTTGTATTCCACTAAGTAAACCATATGTGAGACACATCCTTAAGCTGGTAGGATGCCAATTCCACCCTATCACTACCAGTCATTTGCATCACTCCCAATTAGAATGTATATAAGAAATTTTATGACTGAAATGTGAAGTACTGGATAGCTCAATTACTGACATGCAAATTCTGAGAATGCAACAATTTTTACTGATAATGTGACATTCATAAACTGAATCATGTATATCTGAAATAACTGACCTAACATGTGTAATTCATAAACTAAAAGAACTACATATCTAGGGTTATGAATTTATGAAAAAATCTACGCAAAAAAATACTAAAATCATGATAATCTAACTAGGAACATTAAAGTAACTAATTCATAATAATATGTTGAAATTCTAGAAACCCTAGGTTCACATAATATGAAGGGAATCAAGAATCGGACTGAATTCTAGGGACCTAATGGGTGAAATCCCACATACCTAGTGACAAATTCCACGGAGAAATATTTTATTTTTGGGGCTGGAACTGATGAAAACTCACTGTGTTCTTCAACAAGGGCTGCCCGACTTCTTCTCTGATTTTTGCTCTAATTTTCGCTTGACTTAGGTGAATAATTGATTAGGTTAGGTTCTAATTTGTTTACTAGGTTAAAATTGACAAAAAAAACCCACATAGTTTAAGGGTTAAATGGCGTAGTTTAGGTGTCCAACGCATCAGGGAAAAGACCAAACGACCCCTGACTTGAAGGTCTGACGGGATGACCACGGTCCCTATGACGGGCCGTCAAAGGGACCACTGATCGTGAAGTTGGTCGTGTCCTTGGTCTAATAATTGTTGGATCTGGGTCATCCTACTATGGTCCAACTCTATGGGAGCCACCACGGCGCATCGTCGAGACCACGACCCGTGAATGGCCTTGTGGTCTAACGTTTGAGCCTGGTGGATTCCATCTGATTTTCACGAGCACCTGCACAGACCATGAGGTGGTCCACGACCTGTGAAGGGCTTTGTGGTCCACCTCTGCTGGGAGGGTACTGAGACCACGGGTAGGTCGACGGACCGTGGTCTTTTTCACAGTTCGTGAACCATGCCGTGGTTCACTGGTCCTGGAGTTTTTCTACTGCATTTCCTAAGTCTAAGTTCTGAGGTGTTACATCAGTACTACTATTTACAAACATATTATGGGAGCCAAAATATTATCTTAAACTGTCTTAATTAACTTCTATACTCCGTTGCTTATTTTGTTCTTCTACAGTCTCCATATATTTCCAATTAAATGAACTTGATATAACATTTTTTGTTTGAAATTAGTTAATAAAATTAAAAATTTTATTGCATGAACTTTACTTCATGAAAATTTTAAAGTATTTTTAGCTAACTACTAAAGCCATGTACTTGTGCTTAAAAAGTATAGTTGATATCATATCATTTCATTCCCTACTTTTTGTTGGCAACTCCCATACTTTGAAGGCTGTTTGGAGAATATCATATATCATAATAATGATATAATTAGTTTATATAGCTATATATAGTTCTGATTGATACATATTTTTTCAAGTTACTTCCATGTCTCACTACAATATAGTTTTTCGAATACACAAGAATGACTACTAAATGTAGGGCTCCACCTCCAGGCGCTTCTTAACTGGTTAATTAGGATATGCTCATGATGTATTTGAATATATGGAAAATTATTATATTTTCGATCTATAATATCTATTTAAACAATGCTTGCATATGATTTAACTGGACAACATATATTTGTTGTTCATATTCTTTATGGTAAAGCTTATATTGCCATTGTATGTTGCTCAATTAACTTAGATGCTCAGACTTTTTCATAGTCGGTCCGAACATGGAGACAGTTTAGAAAAACTTCTTGAAAGGCAACAAAGATATATCTTGATTTATTAGACGATATTAGAATGGTCTGTCAATAGGAGCTCCAGATTCCCTATTTTTTTAAGTTTTGTTCTAAGCTGGTTATCACAACCAGACTAACACTATAAATTAACATTATATTGGTCCTTATAAATATTCCCTTAAATAATTGGTGGATTACAATTTTATTCTTTTGTAGTGGGTAGAGCTAACTTTGCAGTTTGTTGAATTCTTTGATTGAAAATTTAAAGGGGCCACGATGATGAACAATTTGTATTCCTCTTACACCTTTGTTGATGTAAAAGAAGTACCATTATTTTCATATGAAAGATGTTATTTCGTGTAAACTTAAGTATTTAGTCATCATATTTTTGCATCAATATAGTTGCAATGTATTGATAATGTTTATATTTGTGTATCTTCATGCATCTAAGCTCTAGCGCTTTAATGTAAATATTGGGCTATTCCCCTCTAGTAATATATATATATATATATATATATATATATATATATCTTTGTGTGTGTGTGTGTGTTTTTTTTCTTTCAATTTGACCATCACCATGGATTTTTGTTATTTCCTTCTTTTTATTGTTATTATTATTATGTTATTATTCTTATTTATTTTACTACCATTTTATAGTTGCTTAACAATGTTTAAAGTTATTATGATATTGTTGCTGCTTTAGTCCTATTGTTGTTCAAAGTTATTTATTATCTTGTTAAGACACTACTTTACTTTTGATGCTCATTTTGGTGTAGTACATCACTGTTATTTATTACTAGTGTTATGCTATGTTGACTTATTTCTGTTGGAATCAATTTCGTGTATTTTAATATTTATTAGATTGTTCTTTATACGTTAAAATTGGCCAATGAAAAAATCTCTCATTCAGTTTTAGAGGCCTCCACAGTTTAAAAGACGTGAAGTTAGTTTAAGTATATATATGTTGTATGTTAGAATTGGCCGATTAAGAAATTACCGTTAATTTTCAAAGCCTCCCATGTTAATAAGAAGGATTTTTATTTTTATATTTGATTTATTTATTTTTATTATATTTATTTATTGCTAACACTTTTACTGAGTGTCTGTATATGTACCTAGAGTTTCTTTCCGAGGAAGCTACTCAAATGAAGTTCGAATTATATTTTTTTTATTCATTATTGTGTATATTATTGACGTTAGACAAACCTTCGACCATTCCTTATATTATTGTTTTATTTTTACTTTTTTTTTTTGGTAACTGTAACTTTATTACCAGATATGTCAATTTGTACAGGATTAGAATTCTGGATATGGACATGTTCCATTCTCAGATTTCTACTAAAACTCAAAACAAACTAATTATAATCTAGGCTAGGGGTAAAAATTAAGATTCTGCATATACCCTATTAATCTAGGAATCATACTAGCTCTATGATGGATCTCTTGTGTAATTAATCTACTGATCATGCCTGTGGTCCTTTCCATTTGTTGAAAAATTCGGAGGTTCCTCTCTTGCCATATGTAGTATATTGTTGCTGCCAGTGCCATTCTGTATATATTAGCCACAATAGACTTCCTTTTAGCATACCCTATGGCCCATTCCAGTTCTTCATTCCAACCTTCACAACCTCTTGTAATGAGTAGCCAGTTGAGCATTTTGTGCCATATTTGTTTTCAGAAGTTACATGAGAAGAATAAATGTTGATGTGTCTCCACTTCTGCCATGCATAAGGCACATACATCATCTCCTATAATTCCCTAATTGCTTAATCTGTCCTTGGTGTACAACCTTCTATGTATAGCCACATATAGTGCAAACACCTATTTAGGACTACCAAGATTGTTGCAAGTCAATCACCTCCATGGAACCTTATTATACTCCCCTTTTAGTACCTGATACATTTTCTTGATGCTGAAGTTTGTTTCCTCCATGATCTCAGTTACCTGCAGGCCCTTTTCGGTTAACCATTGTCCTGCTTTCAGTATTTTCTTCACCATCCGTGATGCTTGCTTGATATCAACTCCCCAAGGATCCCTACCCTTCAAATAAAAGGTATGAACCCATACAATCCATATTTTATCTTTCTTTTTGCAGAGATTCCATATATGCTTTAGAATAACTGCTTTGTTCCATACATACATGTCTGTGATGTTAAGCCCTCCAGCAGCTTTTGGCCAACACAATGTCTCCCAGGCAATGAGTGCTTTCCCTTTACCTTCTTTGTCTCCATTCCATAGAAACCTCATGCACATGGATTCTATTTTTTTTAGGACTTTATTAGGTATTAGAAATATTTGTGACCAAAATCCTTGCATGGCTGAGAGGACGCTATTCACCAACTGAAGTCTTCCTGCATAAGATAGAAATTTAGTTGTCCATGTATTGATTCTGCCCATTATCTTGTCTATGAGGGGTTGACATTGACTTATGGATATTTTCTTTGAACTCAAAGGTACCCCAAGTTATCTAAATGGCATATCTCCTATACTAAAACCAATGTGCTGCATTATTTTTTGTTGTATTTCCTCTTACACTCCTCCAAAATAAACACAACTCTTAGCCTGATTAGCTATCAGTCCAGACACTTGTGAGAATTGTTGAAAACATTCATACATTAAGGTGGTGGAATCAATATCACCTTTACTAAACAACAGGAGATCATCAACAAAGCTTCACTGCACAATGTGTTATTTGTGACATCTAGGATGGTACTTAAAAGTTGGTTTGTCTTTCTGAGCCTTCAGTAACCTGGTTAAATAGTCCATAGCTAGAACAAAAAGATATGGTGACAGGGGATCCCCTTGCCTCACCCCTCTCTTTGCTTGAAATGTTGGACTCAGACACCCATTAATCATAATTGAGTATGACACTGTCCTTACACAAATCATTACCCAACCTACAAACTTCTGTGGAATCTGCATTCCTACTAGAACCTCCTCCAAAAATTGCCATTCCAAGGAATCATATGCCTTCTGCATGTCAATTTTAAACATGCACCTTGGTGACATACCTTTCCTGCCATATCTTTTAACCAATTCATGACTCATTATCACATTATCATGCAACATTCTACCAGGTACAAAAGCAGCCTGACTTGGGTCTACTAGATCTTCCATGACAGTTTGCAGTCTATGTGTGAGCATTTTGGAAATGATTTTATACAATGTGGTGCAGCAAAATATAGGTCTATACTCCTTGATAGAGGTAGGGTGTTGTGTTTTAGGGATAAGAGTGACAACAGTCTTGTTCACAGGACCATACATGTTATTTGTTTGAAAAAAATTTAAGATAGCTACAGTTACCTCCTCCCCTATGTCTGTCCAAGATTTTTTAAAGAAATAACCATTGAATCCATCCTCTCCTGGGGCTTTAGAGTCCCCAATACTATCCAGTGCTGCCTTGACATCATCTTTGGTGAAAGGTTGAATAAGTTTGAGCTGCTGCATCTTGTTAAGTCTGTATCCAGCTTTGAATACATCAGGTTGAGCAACTGGCATGTGTCTGGTGTTCTGGCCTAGAAGTTTTTAGTATAATCCCACAACTTCCTGCTTTATTTCACTTCTTCCTCTAATGGTTGTGCCATTCTCTTTTGTTAACATTGTGATTTGATTCTGTGCCTTTTTGTTCTTCATACTGGCAAAAAAGTAAGCAGTGTTAGCATCCCCTAGCTTGAGCCATTGCACTCTGGACTTCTGCTTGTAAATGCTCTCCTCTATTTGACTCCATTTTATCAATTTTGTTCTCAATTTTTTCTCCTCTTCAATCATGTTTTGATGCATTGTGACTACCCTCATGTTGTTTTGCATGTGCATCAGGTCCCTCTTGATTCTTTGCACTCTATCTGCAACACCCTTAAACTCCTTTGTGTTTAGTTTCTGCATTTCACTTCTTACCTCTTTCAAATTCTTCCAGATTCCTTTCAAACCACCTCCTGTTATCTACTAGCCTGCTTGAACCCCTTTCTTGAATATTTGGTGCTTAACTAAACAATTGTAGAAACGGAATGGTCTTTTCTGATTGTCCCTTTGGTCCACTACAATTAACCCCAATGGTGAATGATCTGAAAATAATGGTTCCATGGCCATGACTTGTGTTGGCATTATATACATCCATGCTGCATTAGCTATTACCTTATCAATTCGACTATACACATGTCCATTTGTCCAGGTGTATTCCCTTCCTCCTTTCTGTAATTCTGCTATTTGTGTATATTACATGTTTATTGTACTTGTACAATGCGTTATCTCCTCGTCAATTTGAAAAAAATGAATTCAATCGGGAATCACAATTGTGGATTTTGAAGGATGCGTAACACCTTTCCTTCAGAATACTTGAACCCTTACCTAGAATTTTTGGTTTCGTACACATTTTTATTAATTAATTAATTGGTCTCCTAGTTTTTTTCAAAAATTAGGTGGCAACTCCCTTTTACCTCTTCTCCATTTAATTTTTTTTATTCTTTTCAGAATTAATATTATTTGCTGAGTCACCGCGACGTTGCGCCTTTTAAAGGATGTCAACAGTGTCACTTGAAATGTTGTAAATTTTCATGAAATGAAATATGTTGCAAGATAACTTTTGTATAGACAGGACCATTCACACATAGATGAATTGGTGCAGTGGTCTATAAAAAGTGAATCATCTAATGATAATTATAAAATACATATAAGTTGGATTTGTAACATGTATCAAGATGTCATTAATTTGCATCAAAATAGGCTTGAATTATATAGTGGAATAAGAATATATTTAGCATCTAAATGCTTTAAAAAAATGAAATGGTTGAAAATATGATTTTGAAATGTTGCGGCCATAACTAATGCAATCATTCTAAGGCATTGGTATAATGGTGATATATATGATATGCCTATGTGAAAGATTTGTTTATAATTTATATTAATCTTGTAAATTTTAGCTTCAAAAGATACAGTATAAAATGTGTGAATGAATAAGGTTAAAATCCTTAAGCTAAACACAAGTGATGAGAACCCAACTTTGAGCTAGTATACACTTTAACAATACAAGTTCAATGGGTAATAACAAGTTACTCTGTGTTTCTATAGCATGAGTCTTCTTTTAAGAGCCTTGATTCAAGTATACTACATATTATTATGTTAAAAGTTGAGGCATTGTTAAATGCTTGAAATAACAGGCATAGTGACAAACTCCATAGTGTAGATTGTTACACGGAGGTTGAGCTAATTCTTAATGAAATTATTAAATATTTACAGTAACATGGACATAGTAGCTAATTTTACCTATATTTATAGTGAAGTAGTGTTTCTTCAAGCAAGATCTAAATGGCTTGTCTTGTAAATATTCATAAAATCAGAAAGCACACATGGACATAAACGTGATAAACAAATACTGAGTTTTTTAACCTACAAATAATATTATGTTTGTGCTATTTTCAGTTTTTACACATGGAGTTGTGGTTCAAATCATTTAGGATGCCAATTATTTCATCAGAGCTTTAAAGTATTTTCACTAACAAAAAGCTCAAATATATTATAAGATACTCTCTGGTATGCATGATATTTTTACAAATCTTTGGTCAACGAGACCTTGGATTTGTATTTTGATGGTTCCATATGAGTCTAGAATATTAGATATAATTGATTTGCAAATGTGGGTTGTGTTTATGGGGTTCCGAACTCATGATGGTCTTTTTAATATTTTCATGCTGGCTGATAATTCTGGTGCTGCAATCTTCGCTAAAGCAGAACGTGGTTAGCTTTAGCGATGGTTGTTTAAATGGAACCTGGTTCACTTTAACGATGGTTGCTTAAGCGCAACTTGGTTCACCAAAGCGGTATTGGCCTTTTGGGATGGGTTCGTAAAAATGGAACCTCGTCCACAAAAACGAGTCACCCCATGTTTTGGCGGGGTTCAGTTAAGTGGAATCTGGTTCACTTAAGTGACACCTAAGAGGGGTTTTGCCTGCCATTTTTGGGGTTTAAGCCCCATTTTGATTTTAGAGTTTGAGAACAGTTGGTGGAAATTTATGGAAGGATTTCTTATGCAAAATCATTTGGGTAAGATTTCATGATCCTTAACCTATACTTTACTTTGGTTATTTATGAATTCTGACATCAAAATTAAGGATTTTGATTGACAAATGAGAAGGTTTTTCAAGAACTCAAGTTCTCAAAATGAAGATTTTGAATTGATTTTAAGTCCTTTTTTGAAATGGTTTTCACTAATAAGTTCCTAAAGCCTTGAGAAATGTTTTCAAGTAATAAATTTCCGGTTCAAACCTTATTTATGGAATTGAGTTTTGTGTTGATTAACCCACTTTTCAAGAAAATAGATGTGGTTATTGTAAATGCCATTCAGTTTTATAAATAACTACTACAACTTATATCGAAACTCAAACTTAGCTTTAATGTGATTAATTACTAATGAACTCAAACTTAGCTTATTTGTTGCTAAGATTTTGCAATGACAGCAAAATACTGACACAATACTCAAGACTCAAACACAGACAAAAGCATATCAATTTACTGATAGCATCAATGTAGTTAAAGTACGAAAATGGGATCTCTTAACTTTTTAAACTCATGCTCAGAGGTATTTCATTACATAATATATAGACCACAAATATGTAAATACGAAATAAAGGATGACTATTTTTTCCCACTGGGTTCATTAGAACAATTGAATATTGGGAAAATAATTTCTCTTTTGTAAGGTAAATAGTTTATCAGGAAAGTAGTATTAGAATGACTTGGAATGCACACAATTTTCTCTTTGTCGTTTGGGTTCTGCAACCATTTCTCCCCTTTCTTCATGTTTTTAGCAACTCAATTTCTTGCAAATTAGAAAAAATAAATGAAACTTTAGAAGTACGACATGACTAATAGCTCTGATGAATTGGATAATGACACTATTTGTAAAGATACAATTTTGGTTACGAATGAAAATATGCAGGTTACCAAAAAAAGATAGAGGAATTACAAGTTTTTAGAGGACGACTTTAAGATTGTTGCTTATCAACATTAATGGAATGAAGAATCTAAATTACCTGGATACTACATTTAAAGAAAGGACATGAAATCAAAGATGTGTCATGAAACATGTAGTGTCTTTCCTTCCTGCTGCTAAATCATAAATTATATTTTGGGAAATTTCCAAAGAAGGAAATCATTAGATAGTTAGTCCATTTTTATCATACTAGCAAAGAACTACATATAATGAATTTTCACTCTACTTTAAACAAATATCGAATGAGGATTTTCTATCTAATCCTATTTTCTTTTATCTCTTGACCATACTGTGAATAGAGTTTCATGTCATTTCCTTTATATCTTTCTTGAATGTTCCAAAGTTCTAAGTTCTACAGAGGAGTTATTCCTCGTCAAGGGTGCGAGAATTGTTATATTTGTAATCATGTAATTGAAGATTGGAAACTTATTCATCCTCATCAATATTATCATGGATTTGTTCAAGTTTTTGTTCTTGTAATTGATCCTCAACATAACATTGAATCATATTATCACATTGTCACTGCAATCCCTCCTTATCATCAACCAATTCACTTATTTGAGATTTGCTCATCTCAATCTAATTTTGGGAGGTACCCTTCCTAAATTTGTCTTAGGTAGAAGATACAATTGTTATTGGTGGGAGATTTTATATGAGGTGATGACTTACTCGAATACAACATCAAATGATATACTCGCATCTAATGTGAAAAAATGATATCAAAATAGAGTATGAGTTATGCTATGTAACTATATATAATGACTGTGGGGATATTTTTATATTTATTAGATATATATGGAATGGGCATGTGTAAGTGCAGTGGGTACGTAAATCTTGAGAAATTTTTTCTTCATTAATAGTGGTATTGTGTCGTGTAGCAACCACTTTGTATTAAGTTTTCAAAAGACGTTATGATTGTGTATATTACTAAAGGATATATCATTATCACTTCAGGGATCATAATTTTGAGACTCTCATGAGTACATGACAATGAAATCCTCCAAGAAGATTCAAACCCTTCAAAAACAGTCTCGATTTGTACATGAACTTAAGAATTGTGACCTTGATTATATTTTCGATTTTTGTCAAGTAAAAAACCTTTTGCATGTTTTTTGTCAAAGCATATACTTTCTCCTTTCATTAGAACTTGTAACACCCCAGAATTTTTTTTAACTAACACTCGAAGCATTCTTCATTGTCACGCCCGAAGCTACCACCAGGAGGTGGACATGGGACCTAGGATCACGAGTGACCCTAAGCTAACCCTACTGGCATATCATAAGCATACTAAAGATAAACTGAATTAAAAAAATACTGAACGGAATCTAATCATAAGATAATTTGAAATGATGGGGAATGCCCATAAACTATATGAATATATAAAAACTAAGATTTTAACAACAACTGAAAAGTTAAACTCGAATACTAAAGCTGAAATTACTATGTCTGAAATAAGTCTCTAACTAACTAGCAGTGTTGGGACATGCCCCATCTAAATCTAGCAAAACTAAAACTAAAACTAAAAGCAAAGGAAAATAATCATGTAAATCATCCTCGAAGAATGAAGACTCACCAATGATGTTGCTGAACTGAAGATCGGGAACCGATCTATGCATGATTTGGAAGCTGAGAACTTGAACCTACATCATGAGAACATGTAGCATAGAGTATGCGTCAGTACTTGAAAGGAATTCAGAGTGCAGGATAAAATAAAGCTAAATGATAAATATAACTAAACCAAAGCATGTAACTGAGAAATGATATGAGATAAGCATGATACCATACTGAGAATACCGAACATGAAATAACTGAATGCAATGACCAAGTTTATAGCATGCTCAAACTGAAATACTGAACTGTAATTGATAACAAGGTCAATGCAATAGAATTTGACTGTAAGGGAGCTAATAATAACCGACATAAAACCACATGAGCTAAATGTGGAGTCGATGTATAAGCCCCATCGAGAGCACTCAATATACCCTGCTAGAGGTATAAAGGCATGACTGGTGTGATCACTAAAATGATGCCCACAGAGGGGACTTATAACCTACGAGGGCACGTAGTTCTGGGACTATTCAGGAACGCTGAACCCTACTCTACTCGGTATTAAGCTACTCCCAATTGATTAAGTAATTAACAAATTATGACTGAATTTCTATAATATGGATAGCTCAAAATACTATCATACAAAATTTGAGAATGCAACAATTATAACTGATAATGTGACATTCATAAATTGAAGCATGCATATCTGAAATAACCGACCTAGCATATGTAATTCATGAACTAAAAGAACTACATGGCTAGGGTCTTGAATTTCATGCAAGAAACTAAGCAACGATATGATAATCTGATTTGGATCATTCTAACAGCTAGAATCGAACAATTTCTAACATTTAAGAAACTCTAGGTCTAGATAATATCAAGGGAATGAAAATTCTGACTGAAATTTAGGGACCTAATGGGTAAAAGGAACCCACTAGTGAAATCCCACATACTTGGTGATGAATTCCACTAAGAAATCTTTCGATTTTAGGGCTGAAACTGATAAAAACTCACTGCATTCTTGAACTAGGGCTTGGTCGATCTTCTCCTCTGTTTTTCTCTAAGATTGATGAATTTTTGGTGAATAATTGACTAGGGAAGTTCTAATTAATTTACTAGGCCAAAACTGAACAAAACTACGTAGTTTAGTGGTTGACTGACATAATTTAGGGGTCCAACATATAAGGAAAAGCTCAAATGACCCCTGACTTAAAAGCTGTCGGGGTCACTGACAAATACTGGGTGGTCCAATGGTCCGTATTGGTCAACCATCGATGGATTTCAGAGAGTTGAAATCTAGGGTCCGACCTAAGACCCTAGACAATGGAATGTGGTCTGACATATGGTCTATAGGTACTGGCATGGGTCAGGACTTAGAATAATTTTCTAGGCCTTCTAGGGAGGAGCTGCAAGTGGTGAACCACGGACCACGAGAATGGACCATGGGTCACCCTACTATTCGTGAGTGGCAATCGAGGCTTGCATCTGTAACATCTGAAAATCTGCATTTTGGTAGTTCTAGCATACGGGTGAAATATTATCTCCCCCTTGGGAACATTCGTCCTCGAATGAAGTTTAAACTAGTTAGAAATGGAGGGAAAGAGCTGCAAACCCTACCACTAATTACTAGAAATTGATTTCTGACTAAACTAGGTTCCAAGGACATGCAAATACGCTGAAAATGCAAGTACAAACTGAAGAAACGTGATACTAAGATTGAATCTGCGCATGAATGATTGAAAAACTGATGAGGAACTATTACCTCAAGCTGGAATAGAATCAGAAGGAAAGAGATGAGGATACTTGGCCTTCATGGCTGCTTCTGCTTCCCAAATAGCTCCCTGTACGGACTGACTCCTCCACAAAACCTTAACTGCAGTGACTTCTTTGTTTCTCAACCTTCGAACCGGACGATCAAGGATCTCAACTAGTACCTCTTCATAAGTGAGACTATCCTTCATAACCATACTTTCTAAAGGTACTATAGATGTGGGATCACCCACACATTTCTGTTGGCAACTCTATCTCATAAGACACTTTACCCACCCATTTCAAGATATTGTAAGGGCCTACATATCTAGGACTGAGCTTCCCGTTCTTGCCAAAGATCATCACCCCCTTCATAGGTGACACTTTAAGGAAAACCCAATTATCAACTTGGAACTCTAATTCCCTTCTCCTTACATCTATATAGGACTTCTGGCGACTTTGGGCTATCTTAAGTCCATCTCTAATGAGTTGCCCTTTCTCCATAGCATCATGAACAGAATCTAGCCCTATCAAGGTTGCTTCACCTACTTCAAACCAACCAACTGGTGATCTACATCTACGCCCATAAAATGCCTCACACGGTCCATCTAAATACTGGAATGGTAACTATTATTGTAGAAAAACTCTATAAGAGGGAGGTGATAATCCCAACTACCCTTGAAATCGATCACGCAGGCTCTCAACATGTCCTCTAAGGTCTAAATGGTACACTCTGCTTAGGCATCCGTCTGTGGATGAAATGTTGTGCTAAGATTTACCTGAATATCAAGACCTTTTTGAAATGACTTCCAGAAATGAGAGGTAAACTAAGGACCTCTATCTAAGATGATACACAAAGGAACTCTATGCACCTTGACTATCTCATTAATGTAAATCTTGGCACAGTCCTCCGTCGAATATATAGTCTTAACAGCCAAAAAGCACGCAGACTTAGTGAATCTATCAACTGTCACCCAAATGGAGTCATGTTGTCTGCGTGTAGGAGGTTAACCTGTGATGAAGTCCAAGTTGATCACTTCCCACTTCCAAGTAGGAATGTTGATCTCTTGAGTCATACCTCCTGGTTTCTGATGTTCTACCTTCACTTGCTAGCAATTAGGGCACTTAGCCACAAAATCCGCTATATCCCTTACCATTCTACCACAAGACTTGTCGCATATAACAGTACATCTTAGTGGCACCTAGATGAATAGAATATCTAGAATTATCCCCCTCTGCAAGAATCTGCTGTCTCAACTCACCCACCACAGGAACACATAGTTGACCTTGATAGCAATGCACACCATCTCCCCCTTGGGAGAAAATCTCAACTCTCTGCTGATGGACTGCACCCTTTAGTTGAAGCAATATTGGATCATTGTCTTGCTTTTCCTTAAACTCCGCTACCAATAAAGATTCTAACCCTTTCTCAATTGTTGCACCACCATATGATATGCTCATAAGACGAACTCCTAAGCGAGCAAGTATGCGAACATCCTTTACTAGTTCCTTTCTTTCTTCTTCAACATGTGCTACACTTCCTATAGATAGTCTGCTAAGAGCATCTGCTACTACGTTGGCCTTACCAAGATGGTAATGTACACTTATATCATAATCATTGAGGAACTCAAGCCATCTCCTCTGGTGAGGATTCAACTCTTTCTGGGTGAACACATGCTAAAGGCTCTTATGGTATGTGAACACATCTACGTGAACACCATACAAGTAATGTTTCCTAATCTTAAGTGCAAACACCACTGATGCAAGCTCGAGATCATGAGTTGGATAGTTCTTCTCATGCACCTTAAGCTGTCTAGAAGCATAACCTATAACCTTACCTCGCTGCATCAACACACAACCTAGGCCGACTCGGGATGCATCACAATAGACCACATAACCATCCGAACCCTCTAGTAGAGTCAAAACAGGAGTTGTAGTAAACCTTATTTTCAGTTTTACGAAACTTTTCTCACAATCATCTGACCACTGAAACTTTACCTTTTTATGAGTCAACTTAGTCAATGAAGAGGCTATGGATGAAAATCCTTCCATGAACCTTCTGTAATAACCCGCTAAAACCAAGAAACTTCTTATATCTATAGGAAAGGTAGGTTTGGGCCATTGTTTCACTTCCGGGAATCTACTTGGTTCCTTTCGCTAGACACTATATGCCTAAGGAGAGCAATTGATTGCAACCAAAACTCACATTTGCTAAACTTAGAGAATAACTGGTGATCTTTGAGAGTTTGCAGGACAACCCTCAAATGATTCGCATGTTCTTCCTTATTCCTAGAGTAAATGAGGATATCATCAATAAAGATGATAACGAACAAGTCCAAATACTGCTTGAACACTCTGTTCATCAAGTCCATGAAAGTTTCAGGAGCATTTGTTAGTCCAAACGACATAACTACAAATTCATAATGACCATACTGAGTTCTTAATGTGTTTACGGGATGTCAATATCTCTGACTCTTAGCTGATGATAATCGGATCTGAGGTCTATCTTTGAGAAATGACTAGCACCTTGAAGTTTGCCAAAAGAGTCGTCAATCATGGGGATAGGGTACCTCATGGCAAATACTAGGTATGATGAAGCCCTTATCTAGAAGGTCTTTAAACTGCTCTTTCAATTCCTTAAGCTTAGCTAGATCCATTTCGTAAGGAGGAATAAAAATAGGCTGGGTATCTAGAAGGATATCAATTCCAAAGCCGATTTCCCTTTTGGGAGGAACTCTGGTAAGATCTTCTGGAAATACTTCTGGGAACCTATTAACTACATGAACTGACTCACGAGTTAGGGTATCGGAGCTTGAAACCTTAACTCGAATGAGATGACAGAGGTAACCCTTAGAGATCATCTTTCTGGCCTTAAGGTAGGAAATGAATCGACCTATAGGCACTAAGCTACTACCCTTCCATTCTAAGATTGGTTTGTCTGGAAACTGAAAATGAACAATCCTAGTTTTCCAATTGATTGAGGCATAATAGGAATGAAATGAATCAATGCCTAGAATGATATGATAGCATACCATTTCTAACTCCACAAGTTCTGCTGAGGTGACTTTCTAGGAGATTGTGACAGGACAATTTCTATATACCCGTCTAGCTATAACTGGGCCACTGACTGGAGTAGGGACTGAGAAGGGTTCTGAGAGAGTTTCTAGACTAACATTGAAGTTGACTGCTATATAAGGAGTTACAAAGGAAAGAGAAGCCTCTGGGTCTAACTAATCATAAACATCTAAGTCAAAGACACGTAACGTACTAGTGTCACGACCCAGATGTATACCCTAGAAGTAACATAGCGTACTTGACCCCGAAGGGGTCTCATACAAGACTTTTAGCATATCATGAACATATGATAATAGAAAATATGGGAAAATTTAAAACTTTTACAATCGAAGTCATTTTCATAAAATCAAGCGGAAGTCTTTCTATACTTTGAATAAACTCTTGGGACACAATCCATACAATAATCTTAACATGAAAATAAAGACATAAAGGAAAGGTGGGTTTTATCCTCGAAACTATGAGGATTCACCAAGATCTTCAACTCCTTGCAACTTCTAGAAACCTATCTCCAAGAGTAGCACTCAATCTCCAAACCCTACATTTGATTAGAATGTAGGCAATGTATGCATTAGTACAAAATGTACTAAATATGTTAGCTAGCATAACCATAAGAGCATAAGACAAGGGTTAGTTAATATAAAACATAATCCAAAATCATATGAAATACTTCATGAAACATAAATCATAAGCATAAGAGACAATATCGTAATCATAATAAACAAAGTCTCCAACATAAGCATCCTACAAACATAATTGACTCTGAGTCATCTATACCATAATAGAACCATTCTCAATTAACCTCAAAGCATACATGTGCAAAGCATGAATAGCATCCCATAATACCACCCAAGCCAAGTATCCTTTTTTGGTCATCTTAATCAAAGTCTATATACATGGTCATGTCTTTAAGCTTTTCTTACCATAAGCCATACTTCTAAGTAACCTCAAAGCACACTTGTGCAATGCCTGGAAGGCATCCCATACTACCCTTCACACTAAGAATAACCTTGAAGTAATCCTAGGCATATTCACTGTCCTTTGGTCTCACTATTAGCTTACTTCATGTAGGAAAGGGAACTATCACCTTTGGTCAAACACATCTTGGAAGGAAACTATGGCAACAACCCAAGCTAAACTACACTATATAAAAAAACCCTTCACAACTAGCCTCAAGTCATACTTGTGCCATGTATGAATATCATCTCATACTACTATCCACACTAAGTACTCCTTTAGACTATCATGAATTCTCACTAATTGGGGACTTGTCCCTCTTGACTATTTGCCTCTATTCATTTAAGGTGCTTCTCTATTTAGTACTAGGCAAGTCACAACCCATGAATGAACTCTAATTCTCAATTCAAGGCTACTAAGGAATAACCCCCTAATATGCTAGACCATGCTATCATCTTACTAACATAACTATATTAGGCTAAGCTAACTTCCTTGGAAGACACACTAACATGTAAGTCCAAGCTACTCTAGGAAAGGTACAAGTGTCCTATCCTATCTACCATGAAATAGTCCTAGACCAACTAAGTCATGCTACCCTTAGAAGTATACTATGATACAAATGCAAGCTATCCTTAGGAGAGTATTATTCCCAATCCTAAGTTATCCCTAGGAGAATATGAGTCCTTAATACTAGGCTACCATGACTAACCCTAACTCAAGCTACCCTTGAAATACATCATACAATGCAAAATCAAGCTACCCTTAGGAAAGCATAGATCCTCAATCCTAAGCTACGCTTAGGATAGTATAAGTCCTCAATCCTAAAGCTACCATGAAATGGTCTTGGCTGAACCAAGTCATGCTGTCACGAAGGCATCCTAACAATGCTCGATCAAGATACCTATAGCAGAGTATAAATCCTCAATCCTAGGCTACCATGACTACTCCTAAATCATGCTACCATGAAATGAATTTTACAATGCCAAGTCAAGCTATCCCTTAGGAGAGTATAGATCCTCAATCCTAAGCTATCAATCATATTCTTATCCTACCATGCCAAACTGGAACTGGGATACACAAATATTCTCTTGGAAGTGGACTCACAACTATTAATAGATTGGATTACGAACAAAACTAACCCCCCATGTAGCATTCATACACAGGTAAGGATACTCCAAGGGATCATCAGACAGGTACGAAACTTAAAATGCAGACACATCTACAGGGAAGCCAACTTTGTCGCGGACTCTATTGCAAAATACAGCCATAAAATCAATACCCCTCCATAATTATATATATCTTTTCAAATTAGCTATAATCTAAAATTATAGCTCCTTGAATAGGATAGTTGTTTCCTTTTTAATATTGTAAGGGGAGAGACTCCCTCGTTTATGTTTCCTAGACTCTATATATAGAGAGGAGTCCTCTCTTCAAGGTCCTCGACTTATGTACAACTTAAGATCGGAGGTTTAATTTATGCCACCCTCCTTGTATTTTATTTATTTCATCTATGCTAAGGCCTAGGGGTGTTGCAAAGCCCCTGACCCCTTCAAGGGTCATTAAAAAAAAAAAAAACCCCAGAACCTAAACCCTAAACCCTAAACCCTAAACCCCAAACCCCAAATCCTAAACCTAACTCTAAACCTTATACGCTAAACCCAAGCCTCTAATCCTAAACCTAAACCCTAATTCCTAAACCCTAAACCCCAAACCCTAAACCTAAACCCTAAACCCTAAATCCTTAACCCTAAATCCTATACCATATATCCTAAACCCAAAACCCTAAACCCTAAACCCTTAACCTTAAACACTAAACCCTAAACTTGGAACCCTGAACCTTAAACCCTAAACTCTAAGCCATAGACCCTAAACCCTAAACTCTAAACCCTAAACCCTATACCTCGAACCCTAAACCATAAACCCTAAACTCGAAAATCTAAACCCTAACCCTTAACCATTAATCATAAACCCTAATCCCTTACCCCAAATAATTAATCTGAAACCATAAATCTAAACACTAAACACTAAACCATAAACCCCCAAAATCTAAACCTTAAACCCTAACCCCTAAAATCAAAACCCTAAATAATAAGCCCTAAACTTATAACCCTAAACCCTATACCCTAAACCAGAAACCCTAAACCCTAAACCATAAACACTATATGCTAAACCCTAAACTCTAATCCCTAAACCTAAACCCTAAACCCTAAACCCTAAACCTTAACTCCTAAACTCTAAACCGTAAACCCTAAACCCTAAACCCAAAACCTTAATTCCTAAACTCTAAACCCTAAACCTAAATCATAAACCCTTAAACATAATCCCTAAACTCTAAACCCTAACTCCAAAACCTTAAACCCTAAACCCTAAACCCTAAACTTGGAAACCTATACACTAAACCCTAAACCCTAAAGTTGGAACCTAAACCCTAAACCCTAAACCCAAAACCCTAAACCAAAACCCTAGACCCTTAACACAAAACCCTAAATCCTAAACCCTAAACCATAATCACTAAACCCTAAACCCTAAATCATAACCTCAAAACCCTAAAGCCGAAACCCGAAACCAAAAACCCAAAACCATAACCTTAAACTCTTAATCCTAAACCCTAAATCCTAAATTCTTAACCCTAAACCCTAAATCCTTAACTCTACACCCTAAACCCCCAACTCAAAACCCTAAACCCTAACCCTAAACCCAAAACCCTAAACCCTAAACCATAAACTCTAATCCCTAAACCCAAATCCCCAACACTAAAACCTATACACTAAACCCTAAACCCTAAATCCTAACCCGTAATCCCTAAACCGTAAAACAAAATCCCTTAACCCTAAACCCTAAACCATAAACTCTAAACTCCAAAGCTCAAATGATAAATCCCAAACCCTAAATGATAAACCCTAAACCCTAAAGTTGGAACCCTAAACCTTTAAACCCTAAACCCTAAAACCTAAACCCTAAACCCTAGACCCTAAACCCTAAACCCAAAACCTTAAATCCTAAACCCTAAACCATAATCACTAAACCCTAAACCCTAAATCCTAAACTCAAAACCCTAAACCCTAACACTAAAATCGAAACCTGAAACCATAAACCCTAAACCCTAACCCTAAACTCTTAATCCTCAATCCTAAATCCTAAATTCTAAACCCTAAACCCTAAATCCTTAACTCTAAACCCTAAACCCTAAACCCCTAACTATAAACCCTAAACCCAAAATCCAAAACCCTAAACCCTAAACGTTAATGCCTAAACTCAAATCCCTAACCTTAAAACCTAAACCCTAAACCCTAAACCCTTACCCATAATCCCTAAATCATAAAATAAAATCCCTCAACCTTAAACCCTAAACCATAAACTCTAAACACCAAACCCTAAATTATAAACCATAAACCCTAATCCCTAAACTTTAATCCCTAAACACTAAACACTTAACTTGGAATCCTAAACCTTAAACCCTAAACCTTAAACCCTAAACCCTTAATCCTAAACCCTAAACCCTAAATCCAAACTCTAAACCCTAAACCATAAACCCCAAATTCTAACCATAAACCTAAACCATAAACCCTAAACCATAAACCCTAAACCCTATTCCCTAAACCTAAACCCTAAACCATAAACCCTAAGCCTTAACTCCTAAACTCTAAACTCTAAACCCTAAACCCTAAATTGTAAACCCTAAACCCTAAACCTTAATTCCTAAACTCTAAGCCCTAATCCTAAACACTTAACCATAAACCCTACACTCTAAGCCTTAAATCTTAAACCCTAAACCCTAAACCCTACACCCTAAAATTGGAACCCTAAACATTGAACCCTATACCCTACACCCTAAAATTGGAACCCTAAACCCTAAACCAAAAACCCTAAATCCTAAACCCTAAACCCTTATCACTAAACCCTAAACACTAAACCGTAAATCCTAAACAGAAAACCCTAAACCCTAGCCCTAAACTCTTAATCCTAAACCCTAAATCCAAAATTCTAAACTCTAAACCCTAAATCCTTAACTATAAACCCTAAATCCTAAACCTAAAACCCAAAACCCTAGACCCAAAACACTAAACCTAAGCTCTAAACCCAAAACCCAAAACCATAAACCCTAAACCCTAAATCCAAAACCCAAAAACCTAAACCCTAAACACTAAACACTAAACCATAAACCAAAAACCCTAAACCAAAACTATAAACTATAAACCCTAATCCCTAATCCTAAAGCCTAAACACAAAACCCTAACCCCTAACCCCTAACCCCTTACCCCTAAATCGTAAAACCAAATCCCTTGACCCTAAACCCTAAACCATAAACCCTAAACTCCAAACCCTAAATGCTAAACCCTAAACCCTAATCCCTAAACCTTAATCCCTAAACCATAAACACTTAACTTGGTACCCTAAACCTTAAACCCTAAACCCTTAATCTTAAACCATAAACCCTACATCCAAACTCTAAACCCTAAACCCTTAACTATAAATTCTAACCCTAAACCTAAACCTTAAACCTGAAACCCAAAACCCTAGCCCTAAACCCTAAACCCTAAACCCCAAACCCTAAACCTAAGCCCTAAACCTTAAACGCTAAACCCAAACCTCTAACCCCAAACCTAAACCCTAATTCCTAAACCTTAACCCTAAACCCTAAAAGCTAAAACCTAAATCAAAACCTTAACCCTAAACCCTAAACCCAAAATTCAAAACCCTAAACCATAAACCCTAAACCCTAACCCTAAACCCCAAATCCAACACCCTAAATCCTAAACCCTAAACCCTAAACCCTAAATTCTATATCATATATCCTAAATCCAAAACCCTAAACCCTAAACTCTAAACCCTAAACCCTAAACCCTAAATTGTAAACATTAAACCCTAAGCTTGGAACCCTGAACCTTAAACCCTAAACTCTAAACCATAGGCCCTAAACCCTAAACTCTAAAGCCTAAACCCTAAACCGCTTAACCATAAACCATAAACCCTAAACCCTATACGTCAAACCGTAAGCCATAAACCCTAAACTCTAAAATCTAAACCCTAACCCTAAACCATTAATCATAAGCCCTAATCCCTAACCCTAAATAATTAACCTGAAACCATAAACCTAAACCCTAAACCCTAAACCTTAAACCCCAAATCCCAAACTCTAAACCTAAAACCCTAACCCCTAAAATCTAAATCCTAAACAATAAACCATAACCCCTAAACCCTAAACTTACAACCCTAAACCCTATACCCTAAACCATGAACCCTAAACTTCAAACCCTAAACCATAAACCATAAACACTATATGCTAAACCCTAAACCCTAATCCCTAAAGCTAAACCCTAAACCCTAAATCTTAACTCCTATACTCTAAACCCTAAACCCTAAACCCTAAACCTTAATTCCTAAACTCTAAACCTTAAACCTAAATCATAAACCCTTAACCATAAACACTAAACTATAAACCCTAAACCCTAAACCTTAAACCCTAAACCCTAAACCATAAACCTTAAACCTTAAACCCTAAACCCTAAACCTTAAACCCTAAACACAAAACTTGGAACACTATACCCTAAACCCTAAACCCTAAATTTGGAACCTTACACCTTTAAACCCAAAACCCTAAACCCTAAACCTAAAACCTAAACCCTAAAACCAAAGCCCTAAATCCTAAAACCTAAACCCTAATCACTAAACCCTATATCCTAAATTCAAAATGCTAAACCCAAAACACAAAAACCAAAATCATAAACCCTAAACCCTAACCCTAAACTCTTAATCCTAATCCCTAAATCCTATTTTCTAAACCCTAAACCCTAAATCCTTAACTCTAAACCCTAAACCCTAAACCTCTAACTCTAAACCCTATACCCTAACCCTAAACCCTAAACCCAAAACCCTAAACCCTAAACCCTAAACCTTAAACCCTAAACCCAAATCCCTAACCCTAAACCCTAAACCCTAAACCCTAAACCCTAAACCCTAAACCCTAAACCCTAAACCCTAAACCCTAATCCCTAACCCCTAATCCCTAAAACATAAAACCAAATCCCTTAACCTTAAACCCTAAACCATAAACTCTAAACTCCAAACCCTAAACCCGAAACCCTAACCCAAAACCTTAATCCCTAAACCCTAAACACTTAACTTAGAACCTTGAACCTTAAACCCTAAACCCTTAATCCTAAACCATAAACCCTAAATCCAAACTCTAAACCATAAACCCTAAACCCCAAATTCTAACCCTATCGCTTTCCCATTTTCTGAATTTTTTCTCTTTCTAGAAATTCTCTAACTAAAATTTGCTCTCAAACAAGTGGAAGAACAGCAGTCTGCCGGAATGGCCATAGAGCCGCCAGGGATGCAGCTCCGACCGCCGGACCAATCCCATTTGATGCGAAATTCTAACAGTAACAAACCCCAAGAGGGCGCTTCATCAGAATCATTAGACAACTCTTTGAAATTGCGAAGAATTGAAGCGATCCATGGCGCGATTTTGAAAGAGAAGTTAGACTGGGCTCAAAAAATTATATCCCTTGAGCAATCGAGAATGATTCATGTTAATTCAACTGGAAATAATGAATATACATCTAAGGATCTATTTGCAGGCCAAAAATCAAAAGATTCTATCTTACGAATTGAAAGATCCATGAAGGTGAATTCTGGAGAAATCGCCCCAGAATCGCCGAACGTGCGCCTTTATTTTTGACCATCTTCCGATGAGAGAAATGAAGTTTCAACCACTGGGGAATCTTCCCCTAGTCAAGGAGTACATCCTACAAAAATTTTGGACCGTTTGGACAGTGAAATTTCCGACGGCATAAATTCCGACAAAGTCACTGGAGCTCTGGTCAATAATGGCGAGGAGTTATTTCACCAGATGACTCCTTGTGATGAGGATAACCATCGTAAGGCAACAGACTCCCTAATTCAACAACAAACTAATGTTTGCTTATCACCTAATCGGCAGGGCCAAGTCGTAACAAAGGAGGATGATCACAACAAGGAAGAGTTAGAATCAGTTAGAATAACATGGATGCTGAATCATGAAAATAATCAAGAGAAGGTGTTCACTCCAAATCACAGGATGGAATAAATGCCACAGGAACAAGAAAAGTTGATTACAAAAGGGACAAATGATGCAAATGTGCAGGGGAAAATACAAGGGGATCAGGGCACAACACCACAGCGAACTCAAGTAGCACATCATACAAATGCTAAGGTATTAGCAGGGGCATCGATTGAGAAACAACATGACAAAGGGGAGAGGGCCATCTGAAAGGTGAAGGAAAACGTAAATACTAAGGGAAATACAAACAATCCAAGCAAAGAGAATAGAGGGAAGCAACATAACAACAACTACAAGGAGTGGGCAGGTAAGTTAGTTAACTTTGCTTCAAATAGCTATGATCATAATCATTCTCTATGTAATAATCTACATAGTGGTCAAAATGAGCAAGAGAAAGGTCAAATTACTATGCATGCTGATGTGAATGAGGTATATGAACAGACTGAGAATGCTACTCTTAAGGGGCATAATATGGACATTAACATTCCCCTTCCCATGAAGGTCTCTTCTAACTTTGACACATACCGACCTAGCCAACAAAGAACCAACCAAAATAGTCCCAAACAAAACCAAACTAAACATTCTGTTAACATTTCCTCTACAAAAAGTACCAATCTCCAAATTCCTGATCCCTTCCCCCCCCCCCCCCACAGTGACCCAATCCTTAGCTACTAGACTTAGAGCCAACCAAATTAAAAATGCTACTCCCATGGACATAATTCCCCCCATCATTACCACTAGACAAGGACTTCATGCAGAAAATGCTGGGAAGATGTAAGTACACCCTAGTGGGTAAATTCACAAATGCCATGCCCAAAATGGAGGTCATTAGGAAAAGCTTCATAGCTCAAACTCAACTCACTTGGGGAGTTAAGATTGCCCATTTCAATTCACGACACATTTATACTGATTTGGATAGTGAAGTTGATCATATTTCTGTTTGGACAAAATAGAGAATGTACATTGCTGGAGATTCAATGAAGCTTTAGGTGTGGACTCCTACTTTTAAACCTGCTGAGGAAACCCCCATTGTGCCTATCTGGTTCACACTGCCTGAGCTCCCCTGGCATTGTTACTACATGGACATCCTTACTCCTTTGCTGTCACCTGTTGGTAAGGCCCTATACCTGATTCTGTAACTATGCAAAAAAATAGGGGAAGTGTTGCAAAAGTAAGAGTCTAAATTGACATTACCAAGGAGAGACCTCAACATGTGTGGATGGGTTTTTCTAAAAAGGATTCCTCTCTAGGCAAATGGCAAATTATAGAATTTGAAGATGTGCCTCCTTATTGTCTCTATTATAAGCATCAAGGCGAGGATCTTTGCGGAATTTGAGAGGAGTGGAGAGAAGTGAGAGATGAGGGATGATTTTCCCTTTCTCCTTCATCTTATTTATAGGCAAAACTTTACATTACTATTCATGAACAGTGACTTGACCTTTACTATTCATGAACAGTGACTGACTCTTACTATTTGTACAGTACTTGACCTCTACTATTTACACAGTAACTTAACCCTTACTATTTACATAATTGACATTTCACTATTTATAAATAGTGTCCTGTCGGTGACTCCAAATAAAAACAAACTACTTTACTTCTACTTTACAAAAGAAAACAAAAACTTTATAAAAAGAAGGATAAGATGCTTATCCCACTTTTGACTCTTTACATATCTGTCTTCATCATATCTTTTGTTTTGTCGGCTGTCTTCATCAGGCTGCCGGCTATCTCTTTGTCTTTTGTTTTTGGTATTTTATTCCAAATGCGGTTGGAACTTCGTTATCTTCTCCGTGACACTTGGAACATATATGCTCGAGTATTTCTTGCTAATAGTTGTGCAATATCTTGTCAATATCTTGGTGAAATGAAATTTTTCTTGATAGCTCGTGTAGTTGGTATATTTTCGGTTTTAGGAGACTCGGATTCATCGACGTATTTCTTCCATATCTCCTTCTCTTGTTTCTCGGCGTTTGAATATATCATTGTATTATCTCGCTATAGTAGCTCCATATTGTATTATTATTTAGGTAATTATTTGCTAACTCTGTTAGTATTGTCGCTATTCGATAACTCTTTTATTGGCGTAGAAATCGGGAATATCTACAATAGGTATCTCATCTTGTTTTTCTATCTTTTCGAATTAACATATCTCTGGTCAAACCAATTTTTATTACTGTATAATGGTTTTATTTCCATATAGTATTTCATTGTGTTGTATAGAACTTTATGAAAAATAGAGTTCCTTTAGTAATTCGTTTGTAGGTTAAGAATGCTTTGTATAGTTCGTATTTTTGATATTTCGTCTCTGTAGTTGTGTACACTGTACTAAGTAGTCGTAATTGTAACAAGTTGTTACCAAATTTGTATTTGTACAGTAGGGCAATTAACTTGTTGTATCCTTGTAGATGTTGAGTAATGTAATCGGTATTTGGTTCTTTTGGATTTATAGCTCTGGGGTTTTTATTTAGGTAAGTTTGGATTTTATAAATATTTTCTGTATATATGCGGGTAATATGGGTATATGTATTTTCTGTTGGGCTAAATTTGTTTTTGTATGTATTAGTTTGAGGAGTAGGTGCATTTTTGTATCTTTGGAGTATATGGTTTATCAAAAGTTTATTCATATTTGTATTTGTATAACTTTTTTCTTACGTAGTTTTCTTTGTAGCTCGGATGTACTGCATCTGCATTCAAATAAACATTATGGGTTTTAGGAGTTTCCCAACGTCTCCTTCTAGCTCGAATTTTAACGTCTTCCGATCGACGTAGCTCGCATTTTTAACGTCATCTTTCGACTACTAGCTTGCTCCTTTAGCTTTTGTATCTCACCATCCATACTATCCACTTTTTTACAAAGTGTAGTTAGGAGGTTGAGTATCTGATCTATTGTATTTGTCTGTTCAATATTTTTCTCTTGAGAGGTGATCTGCAATCACATTTTTGTCAGTTTTTATAACTTCAATTGTAAATGAAAAATTCAATATATTGACTACCAGTCTTCTTATTTCTTTTGTTGTAACTGAGTCTTGTACTTTTTTGGTTATCCACCATTTTACCTGTGTATTATCTGTTCTAACAATAAATTTGTTATATACAATGTATGGCTCAAAAGCTAATAAACATTTATATAAGGCAAATAATTCTTTTCTATTTATTTCCCATTTTATTTGTGGGTCTGTATATGATCCGGAATAGTATCTACAGTGATGTTCTATTTTTTCATTTATATATTTATATTTTAATACTCCTCCGTAACTATGGTCACTTGAGTCTGTTTCTACTATATAAGTAAATTGTTTATTTTCATCTGGAAAGTATAATTTTGGTAAATCTTTACACATTAGTTTTATTTTTCCGATATATTTTTGTCTTGTTCATCAAAGTGATATTCTATATCTTTCTTTAATTTTTACGTAATGGTTTTAAATTTTACGCTAATTTTGGTATATATTCTCTTACTTGATTAACTAATCCTAAGAAGGATTGTAATTTTTTCTTAGTGTCTAATAATTCTTCAGAATTATTTATCTTTTGTACAATATGTGTTTGCATTTTTACTCCATTTTTATCTATTTGAATTCCTAAGAATTCTATTTGATTTTGCATAATTTCAGCTTTCTTTTTTGATAAGCTAATTCCTGATATTTCTATGATATGTATAAATTTTTCTAATAACTTTAAATGTTCTTCTTTTGTTCTTGAGTATAATAGTATATCATCTATATATACTATACAATTTTCTAGTTGGTTAAAATATGTATCCATAAAATGTTGATATCTACAGTGCGTTTTATATCCAAATGGTAGAACATTCCATTCGTAAAAACCTTGTGTACAGTGAATCTTTGTTAAATGTTTAGATTCTTCTTCTAGTTTTAAGTGGTAAAATCTGATTTGATCAAATTTACTAAAGTAATTATATCCTTGTATTTGTCTTACTTTTAATATTTTATTAGGTATAGGGTAATTATATGTTTTAGTTTTGCATTTAGATTTCTATAATCAATAACCATTCTAGTTTTTCCTCTTTTTGTTCACTATGTTTATTTACTATGAATCTTTGGACTATTATGTTTACTATTGCTTTCTTGTATATACTTATTTTCTAATAATTCATTTATATGCATTTTAAATTGATTGGTCTTCAAAATTATATCTTAATGGTTTTTGTGTTATTATACTATTTTTATCTATTAGTTCAATTTTTACTTTTGTTTTATGTTTATCCCATCCTTGCAATGGGTTTTAGTTATATAATGAATTTAATTTATCGTTTATTGCTTGTATTTTATCTCTGTGAATATTATAATTTCTATTTTATGATCATTAGTTGTTATATTTTTAATTTTTGGGTAATTTTTCACTTCCTTTTATCCATGGTGTATTTTTTCTAATTTTATTATTAACTCTTTTGCTCCTATCTTGTGATTACATATGGTAGTGAACCACCAATGTGTTTTTGTTATGGTGTGTGGATATAGTTTTTCTAAAAAGGCATTCCTAATAATATATCTTTATTTGTAAATTCATAACTATATATTTCTTGATTATTAATATTTTATCCCATATTTGTGTTTTTATATTTTTAGCTTTATGTGTTATCATGCTTCCTTCATTATTGAATCTGTTACTATTAATGGTGTTTTTAATTTTCCCATTTACTATCCTGGTAGACAATTATGTTTGCACATGTTTACGCTCTGTGTCTATCATAGGTGTGTAATATCTATTATAATATCCTTCTATAATTATTTTTGCTAAAATGTATATTTTTGTCATTATATTAAGATGTTGTTATTTTATCATATAATTGTTCTTTTAATAATTACTTTCTTAGTTTCATAAGTTATTGTTAATTGTTTATCATCTAAATTATATGGTCTAACTGTTTCTAGCCATTTTATTCCTAAAGTAATATTATTATTTCCTTGATGTATTTTGAATTTAATTTTTATTGGTATTCCTCCAATAATTAGTTCTTGTTCGAGAGTTTCTTCTATATTTACCAAAGCTCTAGGTAATTCGTGTTTATATTTTCTCTGTAATTATTTCATGTTCTTTGACTAATTCTCTTATAATTTGGTTTTCTGTTTGTCCTGTATTTATAGTTATTAAATATTTTCTTTGGTCTAATATTCCCGTAATATAATATTGGTATGGTTGGATTTCATCTTGTTGTAGTTCTTTTAACTTAGGTATTAAATCATAATCTAATCTTCTAGATGTACTAGTTCTTGATGATGAAGGTGTATCATAGCTTAATCTTTTAGATGTACTTAATCTTTCTTTTACTATCTCTAAATCTTCTTCAATATCTAGTTCTTTATAATCGTAATCATTATTATCAATTCTTGTAATTATTTTATCAAATGGATTTTCTATTTTGATTTTTTGAATCTTATTTCTTCTTTGTTATTTTATGTTTTGTAGTTAATACATATGAATTTTTACATCTTCTTTGTAAATATTTTACTTCACAGTGCTAATTCTAGTCTGACATTTTCGAAGATAGTACTAGTGATTTATCTATGTTTTTGTCTTCTATTGCTCTTGAATAATTTGCACTTATAATAAATTTAAATTTTTGATATATTAGATTTCCTCTAAGCACTTATTATACTTTTTCTATAGGTTGAATTATTCTATCATGCTAAATATAATTCTATAGGTGTATCTATTCCTTCTCTAAAACATGCTTTTATTAATATTTATTTGCTCCTAAATGTACATATTTTATTGGATTTTTGATTTTAAATCTTGAATTTCTTTATTAATTATTTTTTATTTATGATAGGTATTTTAGCTTTTCCTTTAATATATTTACAATCTATTACATGTTCTTTTGGCTTATTACATAATATTCATCTTGTTTTAATTTGAATAAATTTTTAGTTTAGGTACTTCTAATATCTTATCTATGCTTAAGTCTAATTCTTTACCTTTTATTTGTTCAAACATATTATTGTCAAATATTATTTTTGTTCTGTATATTCATTATCTTGATATTCTTCTTTACTTATTATTTTTATATCGCTTTCAGTCATAATCAGAAGCTGTCTCTATTTCATCTTCTAGTTCAATATCTGTAAATTCGTATATGCTATCTTCATTTTCTAATTCATAATCTAAATAATCTACCTGTTTATATTTATCGTTTTCTATTATTACCTCTGTTATTTGTTTTTTCTTTAAATCTTTTGGTAATTCTGATTTCTAGCTAAATGTCCTAGTTTTCCACAATTATAACATTTACATTCTGTTATATTTTTCTTAACTCTATGTGGTCTTTTGTGTTTATAATATTTTATATAATATCTATTTCTTGGGATTTTATCTTTATATTTTGTTTTGAAACGTTTATACTTTTTTATCCTTTTCTTTTTATATGAATTATTGCATCCAAATTGGGGTGCTAATTTACTTGTACAATATGCTAAGTTTTTTACTAATATTTTTTCTAGTTTTAATTCTTCTTTATGTTTTTCACATAATTTCATAAACCATTGTTGTAAGAATTTTACTCTAGCTCCTAGTGTATCTACTGTATTTGATTCTTCCCAATCTTTTATTATTTTTGAACTAAATGGTTCTGGTAATTTTGTGTAATATAATTTTCTTATTTCTCTACTTTCATCATTTGTATATATTCCTTTATAATAATATTCTCTAAATGCACATGTATATTCATCTATGTATCTCATTTTACATATTGCTAATTTATTCATTAAATTTCATTTATTATTTTATCTTTCGTTGTTCTTCTATTTCGTTGTCATACTTCCAAATTCATTTCTAATTGATATTTCATATTTAGTTAATATGTCTATTGCTGATGTTGCTATGTCATTATTAAGTTTCAGATTATTTCTTAATGTTTCTAAGCTTGTTGTTGTTAAATTTTGTAACCATATTTTTACTTCCTATAAGTGTTCTTTCTATATATCCCGGGCATCCATTATTGATATTTTGTTGTCTATTAATTGTTTTGATATATAACCTATCCATAATTGAATTGTTTTATTTGTATCACGCAAATTCAAATCTAAGAAATTATTTTGGTCTGTAGTTTGTCTAGGTATCCAATTTTTATTTAATCTTTTATCCCATAAAACTTTATCTCTATTTTCTTTTTCATATGTATAATATGTTGGGGTTGTATCAATTCGTGTTTTAGAATTTGAAGTACTAGGTTTCTCATCTAAATTTCCTACATTTATTTCTATATCTTTTTCTATAAGGTCAGTATATGTTTCTGAATATGATTCATAATTATTTTCTGAAATATTGTCATTTTCTTCTTCATTTATTTCATTTATTTCATCTATTTTTAACTCAGGTAATTCTTCTGTTTCTTCTAACATTGTTTTCATTTTTTCTATTTCTTGATTTAACTTTAATTCTTCAGTTCTTTTCTTATATTCTTCTTTTGCTTTTAATTTTTCTTCATATAATTGTTTAAGTCTTTCTAATTCTTTTTGTAATTCTTGAATTCTAGTATCTTTTACTTCTTCTATTTGTTTAATTTCTTTTTTAGCTTGTTCTCTAATTTTTTCAATTTCTTTTCTTCTATCTATTTCTTCATTTTCTTTATTTAATCTTACCATAGTTGTTAGACTATCTTCTAATTTTGCTGATTCTTTATCTGGCATTAAGTATAATTGGGTTCCTATTTTTTTATATCTTCTTTCTAAGTTTGAATGTATTATTTTTATTTCTAATCCATCTTGACTTTTATATATTTTTTCTTCTACAGCATATTCTTCTTTATTCATTATAAGTTATGTTGATATTCATATTCTAAGTGTTGTAATTGTAGATCTAATAAGAATATCGTTTTTCTTTGTGCTTTTATAGATTTTTGGCATACTCCTGCACATATATTTTCTTCTAATCTATTTTGTCTAAATCTTAATTCTTGTTTTATTTCATTAATTTTTTCTAATAATTGTTCCTTATAAGTTTCATCCATTATAAGTTTGAAAACATTTTTTCATAATATCCTTGCTTTTTTATCATAAGATTTTGTATTTCTTTTATATTTTCTGAAATATATTCTAAGTATTCCATATCTTGGGTTCTTCGATATATTATAATATTATTTATTAAAAGTTTATTTAGTAGATCTAAATCTTCCATAGTTTGTAGCCAATATGTTAGATATTCGTAGTTTATCATTAATCTGAATATAAGTCATATAATTCATACATGCTTTGGATAGTTAGTTCCCAATTTTGTTCTATGAGTTCCATTATTCGTCTATTTCTCGTTATTTCTTCAATGAGTAAAAGATCATAAATTTTTCGTTTTATGTCAATATTAAGTGTTTTAAGGATATATAAAATAAGTATTTTATAATTATAATTTCCATTTAATAAGTATGTATTCATCATTTTCATGAGTCTAAACAAGTTTATTCCTTCTAACCTTCTTGTTTGTTATTATCAATTATCAAATTATATTAAAGTTATTCTAAATAAATTCTTTTGGTCACTACTATGATTTTCAGCTTCAATCGATTACTCCTAACGCCTTCAACAAGTTCAGATTTCCTCAAACGGCTCTCTTTTGCCTAACTGGGTTTTCGGTTTCGGATGGCATAGTCTGGGCTTACCTACTCTCAGCTTACCTTCGTTCATAGCAAACTACTTCGAATTTATTTAGTATAACAATACTATAACATGATAATTATTTAATAATAATCAAGAGATTATCAGGAATAAGATAGTTTAGTTATTCATATTAAAATATGAACATACCTCAGTTTGTAGATTTTCTGGAATTGATTCCTTCATAGCTTCCGGGTTATTACTAGATTTCTCCATTTATATTTTTCTTATCTAGCTCTGATACCAATATTAGGATCTTTATGAATTTGAGAGAAGTGGAGAGAAGTGGGAGATGAGGGATGATTTTCCCTTTCTCCTTCATCTTATTTATAGGCAAAACTTTACATTACTATTCATGAACAGTGACTTGACCTTTACTATTCATGAACAGTGACTGACTCTTACTATTTGTACAGTACTTGACCTCTACTATTTTCTAATTCATAATCTAAATAATCTACCTGTTTATATTTATCGTTTTCTATTATTACCTCTGTTATTTGTTTTTTCTTTAAATCTTTTGGTAATTTACAGTTTCTAGCTAAATGTCCTAGTTTTCCACAATTATAACATTTACATTCTGTTATATTTTTCTTAACTCTATGTGGTCTTTTGTGTTTATAATTTTTTATATAATATCTTTTTCTTGGGATTTTATCTTTATATTTTGTTTTGAAACGTTTATACTTTTTTATCCTTTTCTTTTTATATGAATTTTTGCATCCAAATTGGGGTGCTAATTTACTTGTACAATATGCTAAGTTTTTTACTAATATTTTTTCTAGTTTTAATTCTTCTTTATGTTTTTCACATAATTTCATAAACCATTGTTGTAAGAATTTTACTCTAGCTCCTAGTGTATCTATTGTAATTTGATTCTTCCCAATCTTTTATTATTTTTGAACTAAATGGTTCTGGTAATTTTGTGTAATATAATTTTCTTATTTCTCTACTTTCATCATTTGTATATATTCCTTTATAATAATATTCTCTAAATGCACATGTATATTCATCTATGTATCTCATTTTACATATTGCTAATTTATTCATTAAATTTTTGTTTATTATTTTATCTTTCTGTTGTTCTTCTATTTCTGTTGTCATACTTCCAAATTCATTTCTAATTGATATTTCATATTTAGTTAATATGTCTATTGCTGATGTTGCTATGTCATTATTAAGTTTCGTATTATTTCTTAATGTTTCTAAGCTTGTTGTTGTTAAATTTTGTAACCATATTTTTACTGTTCCTATAAGTGTTCTTTCTATATATCCTGGGGCATCCATTATTGATATTTTGTTGTCTATTAATTGTTTTGATATATAACCTATCCATAATTGAATTGTTTTATTTGTATCTGCTACGCAGTCCAAATCTAAGAAATTATTTTGGTCTGTAGTTTGTCTAGGTATCCAATTTTTATTTAATCTTTTATCCCATAAAACTTTATCTCTATTTTCTTTTTCATATGTATAATATGTTGGGGTTGTATCAATTCGTGTTTTAGAATTTGAAGTACTAGGTTTCTCATCTAAATTTCCTACATTTATTTCTATATCTTTTTCTATAAGGTCAGTATATGTTTCTGAATATGATTCATAATTATTTTCTGAAATATTGTCATTTTCTTCTTCATTTATTTCATTTATTTCTTCTATTTTTAATTCAGGTAATTCTTCTGTTTCTTCTAACATTGTTTTAAATTTTTCTATTTCTTGATTTAACTTTAATTCTTCAGTTCTTTTCTTATATTCTTCTTTTGCTTTTAATTTTTCTTCATATAATTGTTTAAGTCTTTCTAATTCTTTTTGTAATTCTTGAATTCTAGTATCTTTTACTTCTTCTATTTGTTTAATTTCTTTTTTAGCTTGTTCTCTAATTTTTTCAATTTCTTTTCTTCTATCTATTTCTTCATTTTCTTTATTTAATCTTACCATAGTTGTTAGACTATCTTCTAATTTTGCTGATTCTTTATCTGGCATTAAGTATAATTGGGTTCCTATTTTTTTATATCTTCTTTCTAAGTTTGAATGTATTATTTTTATTTCTAATCCATCTTGACTTTTATATATTTTTTCTTCTACAGCATATTCTTCTTTATTCATTATAAGTTATGTTGATATTTATATTCTAAGTGTTGTAATTGTAGGTCTAATAAGAATATCGTTTTTCTTTGTGCTTTTATAGATTTTTGGCATACTCCTGCCCATATATTTTCTTCTAATCTATTTTGTCTAAATCTTAATTCTTGTTTTATTTCATTAATTTTTTCTAATAATTGTTCCTTATAAGTTTCATCCATTATAAGTTTGAAAACATTTTTCATAATATCCTTGCTTTTTTATCATAAGATTTTGTATTTCTTTTATATTTTCTGAAATATATTCTAAGTATTCCATATCTTGGGTTCTTCGATATATTATAATATTATTTATTAAAAGTTTATTTAGTAGATCTAAATCTTCCATAGTTTGTAGCCAATATGTTAGATATTCGTAGTTTATCATTAATCAATATAAGTCATATAATTCATACATGCTTTGGATAGTTAGTTCGCCAATTTTGTTCTATGAGTTCCATTATTCTGTCTATTTCTGTTATTTCTTCAATGAGTAAAAGATCATAAATTTTTCGTTTTATGTCAATATTAAGTGTTTTAAGGATATATAAAATAAGTATTTTATAATTATAATCTCCATTTAATAAGTATATATTCATCATTTTCATGATTTCTAAACAGTTTTATTCCTGCTAACCTTCTTGTTTGTTATTATCAATTATCAAATTATATTAAAGTTATTCTAAATAAATTCTTTGGTCACTACTATGATTTTCATTCAATCGCTTACTCTAACGCTTTCAACAAGTTCGTACTTCCCCTCAAACGGCTCTCTTTTGCCTAACTGGGTTTCCGGTTTCGGATGGCATAGTCTGGGCTTACCTACTCTCAGCTTACCTTCGTTCATAGCAAACTACTTCGAATTTATTTAGTATAACAATACTATAAAATGATAATTATTTAATAATAATCAAGAGATTATCAGGAATAAGATAGTTTAGTTATTCATATTGAAATATGAACATACCTCAGTTTGTAGATTTTCTGGAATTGATTCCTTCATAGCTTCCTGGTTATTACTAGATTTCTCCATTTATATTTTTCTTATCTAGCTCTGATACCAATATGAGGATCTTTGCGGAATTTAAGAGAAGTGGAGAGAAGTGGGAGATGAGGGATGATTTTCCCTTTCTCCTTCATCTTATTTATAGGCAAAACTTTACATTACTATTCATGAACAGTGACTTGACCTTTACTATTCATGAAAGGATCACTCTTACTATTTGTACAAAGATTTGACTCTACTATTTACACAGTAGCTTAACCCTTACTATTTACATAATTGACATTTCACTATTTATAAATAGTGTCCTATCGGTGACTCCAAATAAAAACAAACTACTTTACTTCTTAACACAAAAACCATTAAGATATAATTTTGAAGACCAATCAGAATTTAAAATGCATATAAATGAATTATTAGAAAATAATTATATACAAGAAAGCAATAGTAAACATAATAGTCCAGCATTCATAGTAAATAAACATATCGAACAGAAAAGAGGAAAAAATAAAACATCACTGTAGATATTATTTCGGGTCTGTATACAAATAAAATGGGAAATAAATAGAAAAGAATTATTTGCCTTATATAAATGTTTATTAGCTTTTGAGCCATATATTGTATATAACAAATTTATTGTTAGAACAGATAATACACAGGTAAAATGGTGGATAACTAAAAAGGTACAAGATTCAGTTACAACAAAAGAAATAAGAAGATTAGTGGTCAATATATTGAATTTTTCATTTACAATTGAAGTTATAAAAACTGACAAAAATGTGATTGCAGATCACCTCTCAAGAGAAAAATATTGAGCATAAATACAATGGATCGATATTAAACCTCCTAACTACACTTTGCAAAAAGTGGATAGTATGGAAGGTGAGATACAAAAGCTCAAAGAGCAAGCTAGTAGTCACAGCATGACGTAAAAATGCGAGCTACGCCGATCGGAAGACGTTAAAATTCCAGAGCTAGAAGGAGACGTTGGGAAACTCCTTAAAACCCATAATGTTTGTTTGAATGCAGATGCAGGTACATCTGGAGCTACAAAGAAAACTACAGAAGAAAAAAGTTATACAAATACAAATATGAATAGACTTTTTGATAAACCATATACAGCTCCAAAAATACAAAAATCCGTACCTACTCCACAAACAACTACATATAAAAACAAATTTCTAGCCCAACAGAAAAATACATATACCCATATTACCCGTACATATACAGAAAATATTTATAAAATCCAAACTTACCTAAATAAAAACCCCAGAACTATAAATCCAAAAGAACCAAATACCGATTACATTACTCAACATCTACAAGGTTACAACAAGTTAATTGCCCTACCAGGTACAAATACAAATTTGATTACAACTTGTTACAACTACGGACTACTTAGTACAGTGTACACAACTACAGGAGATGAAATATCAAAGATACCTGAACTATACAAAGCATTTTTAACCTATAAACGAATAACTAAAGGAACTCTATTTTTCATAAAGTTCTATACAAATAGAAATACTATATGACTAAATAAAACCGATTATACAGTAATAAAATTGGTTTGACCAGAGATATGTTAATTCCGGAAAAGATAGAAAAACAAGATGAGATACCTATTGTAGATATTCCCGATTTCTACGCCAATAAAAGAGTTATCGGAATAGCGACAATACTAACAGAGTTAGCAAATAATTACCTAAATAATAATACAATATGGAGCTACTATAGCCGAGATAATACAATGATATATTCAAACTGTCGAGAAACAAGAGAAGGAGATATGGAAGAAATACGCCAGTGGATACTGAGTCTCCTAAAACCAGAAAATATACCAACTACACGAGCTATCAAGAAAAATTTCATTTCACCAAGATATTGACAAGATATTGCACAACTATTAGCAAGAAATACTCGTGAGCATATATGTTCCAAGTGTCACGGAGAAGATAACGAAGTTCCAACCGACAAATTTGGAATAAAATACCAAAAACAAAAGACAAAGAGATAGCCGGCAGCCTGATGAAGACAGCCGACAAAACAAAAGATATGATGAAGACAGATATGTAAAGAGTCAAAAGTGGGATAAGCATCTTATCCTTCTTTTTATAAAGTTTTTGTTTTCTTTTGTAAAGTAGAAGTAAAGTAGTTTGTTTTTATTTGGAGTCACCGACAGGACACTATTTATAAATAGTGAAATGTCAATTATGTAAATAGTAAGGGTTAAGTTACTGTGTAAATAGTAGAGGTCAAGATCGCATAAATAGTAAGAGTCAGTCACTGTTCATGAATAGTAAAGGTCAAGTCACTGTTCATGAATAGTAATGTAAAGTTTTGCCTATAAATAAGATGAAGGAGAAAGGGAAAATCATCCCTCATCTCCCACTTCTCTCAAATTCCGCAAAGATCCTTATATTGGTATCAGAGCTAGATAAGAAAAATATAAATGGAGAAATCTAGTAATAACCAGGAAGCTATGAAGGAATCAATTCCAGAAAATCTACAAACTGAGGTATGTTCATATTTTAATATGAATAACTAAACTATCTTATTCCTGATAATCTCTTGATTATTATTAAATAATTATCATGTTATAGTATTGTTATACTAAATAGATTCGAAGTAGTTTGCTATGAACGAAGGTAAGCTGAGAATAGGTAAGCCCAGACTATGCCATCCGAAACCGGAAACCCAGTTAGGCAAAAGAGAGCCGTTTGAGGGGAAGTACGAACTTGTTGAAGGCGCTGTTAGGGTAACTGATTGAGGCTGAAAATCATAGTAGTGACCAAAAGAATTTATTTAGAATAACTTTAATATAATTTGATAATTGATAATAACAAACAAGAAGGTTAGAAGGAATAAACTTGTTTAGAAATCATAAAAATGATGAACACATACTTACTAGATGAAGATTATAATTATAAAATACTTATTTTATATGTTCTTAAAACACTTAATATTGATATAAAAAGAAAAATCTATGACCTTTTAATTATTGAAGAAATAATAGAACTAGATCAGATAATGGAACTAATAGAACAAAACTGGCAAGAACTAACTATCCAAAATATAGATGAATTATATGATTTATATTCAGATTAATGATAAATTACGAATATATGACATATTGGTTACAAACTATGGAAGATTTAGAACTATTAAATAAACTTTTAATAGAAAATATTATAACATATCAAGAACCCAAGATATGGAATACTTAGAATATATTTAAAATATAAAAGAAATACAAAATCTTATGATAAAAAAGCAAAGATATTATGAAAAAATGTTTTCAAACTTATAATGGATGAAACTTATAAAGAACAATTATTAGAAAAAATTAATGAAATAAAACAAGAATTAAGATTTAGACAAAATAGACTAGAAGAAAATATATGGGCGGGAGTATGCCAAAATCTATAAAAGCACAAAGAAAAATGATATTTTTATTAGATCTACAATTACAACACTTAGAATATAAATATCAACATAACTTATAATGAATAAAGAAGAATATGCTGTAGAAGAAAAGATATATAAAAGTCAAGATGGATTAGAAATAAAAATAATACATTCAAACTTAGAACGAAGATATAAAAAAATAGGAACCCAATTATATCTAATGCCAGATAAAGAATCAGCAAAATTAGAAGATAGTCTAACAACTATGGTAAGATTAAATAAAGAAAATGAAGAAATAGATAGAAGAAAAGAAATTGAAAAAATTAGAGAACAAGCTAAAAAAGAAATTAAACAAATAGAAGAAGTAAAAGATACTAGAATTCAAGAATTACAAAAAGAATTAGAAAGACTTAAACAATTATATGAAGAAAAATTAAAAGCAAAAGAGGAATATAAGAAAAGAACTGAAGAATTAAAGTTAAATCAAGAAATAGAAAAATTTAAAACAATGTTAGAAGAAACAGAAGAATTACCTGAATTAAAAATAGATGAAATAAATGAAATAAATGAAGAAGAAAATGACAATATTTCAGAAAATAATTATGAATCATATTCAGAAACATATACTGACCTTATAGAAAAAGATAAAAATATAGAAATAAATGTAGGAAATTTAGATGAAAAACCTAGTACTTCAAATTCTAAAACACGAATTGATACAACCCCAACATATTATACTTATGAAAAAGAAAATAGAGATAAAGTTTTATGGGATAAAAGATTAAATAAAAATTGGATACCTAGACAAACTACAGATCAAAATAATTTCTTAGATTTGGATCACAGAGCGTATACAAATAAAACAATTCAATTATGGATAGGCTATATATCAAAACAATTAATAGACAACAAAATATCAATAATGGATGCCCTGTGATATATAGAAAGAACACTTATAGGAACAAGAAAATATGGTTACAAAATCTAACACCAATAAGCTTAGAAACATTAAGAAATAATACGAAACTTAATAATGACATAGCAACATCAGCAATAGACATATTAACTAAATATGAAATATCAATTAGAAATGAATTTGGAAGTATGACAACAGAAATAGAAGAACAACAGAAAGATAAAATAATAAACAGAAATTTAATGAATAAATTAGCAATATGTAAAATGAGATACATCGATGAATATACATGTGCATTTAGAGAATATTACTATAAAGGAATATATACAAATGATGAAAGTAGAGAAATAAGAAAGTTATATTATACAAAATTACCAGAACCATTTAGTTCAAAAATAATAAAAGATTGGGAAGAATCAAATACAGTAGATACACTAGGAGCTAGAGTAAAATTCTTACAACAATGGTTTATGAAATTATGTGAAAAACATAAAGAAGAATTAAAACTAGAAAAAATATTAGTAAAAAACTTAGCATATTGTACAAGTAAATTAGAACCCCAATTTGGATGCAAAAATTCATATAAAAAGAAAAGGATAAAAAAGTATAAACGTTTCAAAACAAAATATAAAGATAAAATCCCAAGAAAAAGATATTATATAAAAAATTATAAACACAAAAGACCACATAGAGTTAAGAAAAATATAACAGAATGTAAATGTTATAATTGTGGAAAACTAGGACATTTAGCTAGAAACTGTAAATTACCAAAAGATTTAAAGAAAAAACAAATAACAGAGGTAATAATAGAAAACGATAAATATAAACAGGTAGATTATTTAGATTATGAATTAGAAAATGAAGATAGCATATACGAATTTACAGATATTGAACTAGAAGATGAAATAGAGACAGCTTCTGATTATGACTGAAAGCGATATAAAAATAATAAGTAAAGAAGAATATCAAGATAATGAATATACAGAACAAAAAATAATATTTGATAATAATATGTTTGAACAAATAAAAGGTAAAGAATTAGACTTAAGCATAGATAAGATATTAGAAGTACCTAAACTAAAAAATTTATTCAAATTAAAACAAGATGAATATTATGTAATAAGCCAAAAAGAACATGTAATAGATTGTAAATATATTAAAGGAAAAGCTAAAATACCTATCATAAATAAAAAAATAATTAATAAAGAAATTCAAGATTTAAAATCAAAAAATCCAATAAAATATGTACATTTAGGAGCAACAGAAATACTAATAAAAGCATGTTTTAGAGAAGGAATAGATACACCTATAGAATTATTCAAGATTTAAAATCAAAAAATCCAATAAAATATGTACATTTAGGAGCAACAGAAATACTAATAAAAGCATGTTTTAGAGAAGGAATAGATACACCTATAGAATTATATTTAGCAGATGATAGAATAATTCAACCTATAGAAAAAAGTATAATAAGTGCAGTTAGAGGAAATCTAATATATCAAAAATTTAAATTTATTATAAGTGCAAATTATTCAGTAGCAATAGAAGACAAAAACATAGATAAATCACTAGTACTATACTGGAAAATGTCAGGACTAGAATTAGCACCAGGAAGTAAAATATTTACAGCAAGATGTAAAAATTTATATGTATTAACTACAAAACATAAAATAACAGCAAGAAATAAGATTCAAAAAATCAAAATAGAAAACCCATTTGATAAAATAATTACAGTAATTGATAATAATGATTACAGTTATAAAGAACTAGATATTGAAGAAGATTTAGAGATAGTAAAAGAAAGATTAAGTACATCTAAAAGATTAAGCTATGATACACCTTCATCATCAAGAACTAGTACATCTAGAAGATTAGATTATGATTTAATACCTAAGTTAAAAGAACTACAACAAGATGAAATCCAACCATACCAATATTATATTACAGGAATATTAGACCAAAGAAAATATTTAATAACTATAAATACAGGACAAACAGAAAATCAAATTATAAGAGAATTAGTCAAAGAACATGAAATAATTACAGGAGAAAATATAAACACAGAATTACCTAGAGCTTTGGTAAATATAGAAGAAACTATCAACAAGAACTAATTATTGGAGGAATACCAATAAAAATTAAATTCAAAATACATCAAGGAAATAATAATATTACTTTAGGAATAAAATGGCTAGAAACAGTTAGACCATATAATTTAGATGATAAACAATTAACAATAACTTATGAAACTAAGAAAGTAATTATTAAAAGAACAATTATATGATAAAATAACAACATCTTAATATAATGACAAAAATATACATTTTAGCAAAAATAATTATAGAAGGATATTATAATAGATATTACACACCTATGATAGACACAGGAGCGTATAAACATGTGCAAACATAATTGTCTACCGATAGTAAATGGGAAAAATTAAAAACACCATTAATAGTAACAGATTCAATAATGAAGGAAGCATGATAACACATAAAGCTAAAAATATAAAAACACAAATATGGGATAAAATATTAATAATCAAGAAATCTATAGTTATGAATTTACAAATAAAGATATATTATTAGGAATGCCTTTTTAGAAAAACTATATCCACACACTATAACAAAACGCATTGGTGGTTCACTACCATATGTAATCACAAGATAGGAGCAAAAGAGTTAATAATAAAATCGGAAAAATACACCATGGATAAAAGGAAGTGAAAAAATTACCCAAAATTAGAAAATGTAACAACTAATGATCATAAAATAGAAATTATAATATTTACATAGATAAAATACAAGCAATAAACGATAAATTAAATTCATTATATAACTAAAACCCATTACAAGGATGGGATAAACATAAAACAAAAGTAAAATTGAACTAATAGATAAAAATAGTATAATAACACAAAACCATTAAGATATAATTTTGAAGACCAATCGAATTTAAAATGCATATAAATGAATTATTAGAAAATAAGTATATACAAGAAAGCAATAGTAAACATAATAGTCCAAAGATTCATAGTAAATAAACATAATGAACAAAAATGAGGAAAAACTAGAATGGTTATTGATTATAGAAATCTAAACGCAAAAACTAAAACATATAATTATCCTATACCTAATAAAATATAAAAAGTAAGACAAATACAAGGATATAATTACTTTAGTAAATTTGATCAGAATCAGGATTTTACCACTTAAAACTAGAAGAAGAATCTAAACATTTAACAGCATTCACTGTACCACAAGGTTTTTACGAATGAAATGTTCTACCATTTGGATATAAAAACGCACCAGGTAGATATCAACATTTTATGGATACATATTTTAACCAACTAGAAAATTGTATAGTATATATAGATGATATACTATTATACTCAAGAACAAAAGAAGAACATTTAAAGTTATTAGAAAAATTTATACATCAGGAATTAGCTTATCAAAAAAGAAAGCTGAAATTATGCAAAATCAAATAGAATTCTTAGGAATTCAAATAGATAAAAATGGAGTAAAAATGCAAACACATATTGTACAAAAGATAAATAATTCTGAAGAATTATTAGACACTAAGAAAAAATTACAATCCTTCTTAGGATTAGTTAATCAAGTAAGAGAATATATACCAAAATTAGCAGAAAATTTAAAACCATTACAGAAAAAATTAAAGAAAGATATAGAATATCACTTTGATGAACAAGACAAAAATATATCGTAAAAATAAAACTAATGTGTAAAGATTTACCAAAATTATACTTTCCAGATGAAAATAAACAATTTACTTATATAGTAGAAAGCACTCAAGTGACCATAGTTACGGAGGAGTATTAAAATATAAATATATAAATGAAAAAATAGAACATCATCAGAGATACTATTCGATCATATACTGCACTCCACAAATAAAATGGGAAATAAATAGAAAAGAATTATTTGCCTTATATAAATATTTATTAGCTTTTGAGCCATATATTGTATATAACAAATTTATTGTTAGAACAGATAATACACAGGTAAAATGGTGGATAACTAAAAAGGTACAAGATTCAGTTACAACAAAAGAAATAAGAAGATTAGTGGTCAATATATTGAATTTACTTATTATTTTTATATCGCTTTCAGTCATAATCAGAAGCTGTCTCTATTTCATCTTCTAGTTCAATATCTGTAAATTCGTATATGCTATCTTCATTTTCTAATTCATAATCTAAATAATCTACTGCTTATATTTATCGCTTTCTATTATTACCTCGTTATTTGTTTTTCTTTAAATCTTTTGGTAATTTACGCTTTCTAGCTAAATGTCCTAGTTTTCCACAATTATAACATTTACATTCATATATATTTTCTTAACTCTATGTGGTCTTTTGTGTTTATAATTTTTTATATAATATCTTTTTCTTGGGATTTTATCTTTATATTTTGTTTTGAAACGTTTATACTTTTTTATCCTTTTCTTTTTATATGAATTTTTGCATCCAAATTGGGGTGCTAATTTACTTGTACAATATGCTAAGTTTTTTACTAATATTTTTCTAGTTTTAATTCTTCTTTATGTTTTTCACATAATTTCATAAACCATTGTTGTAAGAATTTTACTCTAGCTCCTAGTGTATCTCTGTATTTGATTCTTCCCAATCTTTTATTATTTTTGAACTAAATGGTTCTAATTTTGTGTAATATAATTTTCTTATTTCTCTACTTTCATCATTTGTATATATTACTTTATAATAATATTCTCTAAATGCACATGTATAATCATCTATGTATCTCATTTTACATATTGCTAATTTATTCATTAAATTTACATTTATTATTTTATCTTTCTGTTGTTCTTCTATTTCTGTTGTCATACTTCCAAATTCATTTCTAATTGATATTTCATATTTAGTTAATATGTCTATTGCTGATGTTGCTATGTCATTATTAAGTTTCGTATTATTTCTTAATGTTTCTAAGCTTATTGGTGTTAGATTTTGTAACCATATTTTTACTGTTCCTATAAGTGTTCTTTCTATATATCCTGGGGCATCCATTATTGATATTTTGTTGTCTATTAATTGTTTTGATATATAACCTATCCATAATTGAATTGTTTTATTTGTATCTGCTACGCAGTCCAAATCTAAGAACTTATTTTGATCTGTAGTTTGTCTAGGTATCCAATTTTTATTTAATCTTTTATCCCATAAAACTTTATCTCTATTTTCTTTTTCATATGTATAATATGTTGGGGTTGTATCAATTCGTGTTTTAGAATTTGAAGTACTAGGTTTCTCATCTAAATTTCCTACATTTATTTCTATATTTTTATCTTTTTCTATAAGGTCAGTATATGTTTCTGAATATGATTCATAATTATTTTCTGAAATATTTTCTTCTTCATTTATTTCATCTATTTTTAACTCAGGTAATTCTTCTGTTTCTTCTAACATTGTTTTCATTTTTTCTATTTCTTGATTTAACTTTAACTCTTCAGTTCTTTTTTTATATTCTTCTTTTGCTTTTAATTTTTCTTCATATAGTTGTTTAAGTCTTTCTAATTCTTTTTGTAATTCTTGAATTCTAGTATCTTTTACTTCTTCTATTTGTTTAATTTCTTTTTTAGCTTGTTCTCTAATTTTTTCAATTTCTTTTCTTCTATCTATTTCTTCATTTTCTTTATTTAATCTTACCATAGTTGTTAGACTATCTTCTAATTTTGCTGATTCTTTATCTGGCATTAGATATAATTGGGTTCCTATTTTTTTATATCTTCGTTCTAAGTTTGAATGTATTATTTTTATTTCTAATCCATCTTGACTTTTATATATCTTTTCTTCTACAGCATATTCTTCTTTATTCATTATAAGTTATGTTGATATTTATATTCTAAGTATTCCATATCTTGGGTTCTTCGATATGTTATAATATTTTCTATTAAAAGTTTATTTAATAGTTCTAAATCTTCCATAGTTTGTAACCAATATGTCATATATTCGTAATTTATCATTAATCTGAATATAAATCATATAATTCATACATGCTTTGGATAGTTAGTTCCTGCCAATTTTGTTCTATGAGTTCCATTATTCTGTCTATTTCTGTTATTTCTTCAATGAGTAAAAGATCATAAATTTTTCGTTTTATGTCAATATTAAGTGTTTTAAGGATATATAAAATAAGTATTTTATAATTATAATCTCCATTTAATAAGTATATATTCATCATTTTCATGATTTCTAAACAGTTTATTCCTTCTAACCTTCTTGTTTGTTATTATCAATTATCAAATTATATTAAAGTTATTCTAAATAAATTCTTTTGGTCACTACTATGATTTTCAGCTTCAATCAGTTACCCTAACAGCGCCTTCAACAAGTTCGTACTTCCCCTCAAACGGCTCTCTTTTGCCTAACTGGGTTTCCGGTTTCGGATGGCATAGTCTGGGCTTACCTACTCTCAGCTTACCTTCGTTCATAGCAAACTACTTCGAATTTATTTAGTATAACAATACTATAACATGATAATTATTTAATAATAATCAAGAGATTATCAGGAATAAGATAGTTTAGTTATTCATATTAAAATATGAACATACCTCAGTTTGTAGATTTTCTGGAATTGATTCCTTCATAGCTTCCTGGTTATTACTAGATTTCTCCATTTATATTTTTCTTATCTAGCTCTGATACCAATATGAGGATCTTTGCAGAATTTGAGAGAAGTGGAGAGAAGTGGGAGATGAGGGATGATTTTCCCTTTCTCCTTCATCTTATTTATAGGCAAAACTTTACATTACTATTCATGAACAGTGACTTGACCTTTACTATTCATGAACAGTGACTGACTCTTACTATTTGTACAGTACTTGACCTCTACTATTTACACAGTAACTTAACCCTTACTATTTACATAATTGACATTTTATTTATATTCTAAGTGTTGTAATTGTAGATCTAATAAGAATATCGTTTTTCTTTGTGCTTTTATAGATTTTTGGCATACACCTGCCCATATATTTTCTTCTAATCTATTTTGTCTAAATCTTAATTCTTGTTTTATTTCATTAATTTTTTCTAATAATTGTTCTCTGTAAGTTTCATCCATTATAAGTTTGAAAACATTTTTTCATAATATCCTTGCTTTTTTATCATAAGATTTTGTATTTCTTTTATATTTTCTGAAATATATTCTAAGTATTCCATATCTTAGGTTCTTCGATATATTATAATATTATTTATTAAAAGTTTATTTAGTAGATCTAAATCTTCCATAGTTTGTAGCCAATATGTTAGATATTCGTAGTTTATCATTAATCTGAATATAAGTCATATAATTCATACATGCTTTGGATAGTTAGTTCCTGCCAATTTTGTTCTATGAGTTCCATTATCTGATCTAGTTCTATTATTTCTTCAATAATTAAAAGGTCATAGATTTTTCTTTTTATATCAATATTAAGTGTTTTAAGAACATATAAAATAAGTATTTTATAATTATAATCTTCATCTAGTAAGTATGTGTTCATCATTTTTATGATTTCTAAACAAGTTTATTCCTTCTAACCTTCTTGTTTGTTATTATCAATTATCAAATTATATTAAAGTTATTCTAAATAAATTCTTTTGGTCACTACTATGATTTTCGCTTCAATCGCTACCCTAACAGCGCCTTCAACAAGTTCGTACTTCCCCTCAAACGGCTCTCTTTTGCCTAACTGGGTTTCCGATTTCGGATGGCATAGTCTGGGCTTACCTATTCTCAGCTTACCTTCGTTCATAGCAAACTACTTCGAATCTATTTAGTATAACAATACTATAACATGATAATTATTTAATAATAATCAAGAGATTATCAGGAATAAGATAGTTTAGTTATTCATATTAAAATATGAACATACCTCAGTTTGTAGATTTTCTGGAATTGATTCCTTCATAGCTTCCTGGTTATTACTAGATTTCTCCATTTATATTTTTCTTATCTAGCTCTGATACCAATATGAGGATCTTTGCGGAATTTGAGAGAAGTGGAGAGAAGTGGGAGATGAGGGATGATTTTCCCTTTCTCCTTCATCTTATTTATAGGCAAAACTTTACATTACTATTCATGAACAGTGACTTGACCTTTACTATTCATGAACAGTGACTGACTCTTACTATTTGTACAGTACTTGACCTCTACTATTTACACAGTAGCTTAACCCTTACTATTTACATAATTGACATTTCACTATTTATAAATAGTGTCCTGTCGGTGACTCCAAATAAAAACAAACTACTTTACTTCTACTTTACAAAAGAAAACAAAAACTTTATAAAAAGAAGGATAAGATGCTTATCCCACTTTTGACTCTTTACATATCTGTCTTCATCATATCTTTTGTTTTGTCGGCTGTCTTCATCAGGCTGCCGGCTATCTCTTTGTCTTTTGTTTTTGGTATTTTATTCCAAGACTGCATTTGGAACTTCGTTATCTTCTCCGTGACACTTGGAACATATATGCTCTGAGTATTTGCTGCTAATAGTTGTGCAATATCTTGTCAATAATACTGGTGAAATGAAATTTTTCTTGATAGCTCGTGTAGTTGGTATATTTTCTGGTTTTAGGAGACTTAGTATCCATTGTCGTATTTCCTCCATATCTCCTTCTCTTGTTTCCCGACAATTTGAATATATCATAGTGTTATCTCGGCTATAATAACTCCATATTGTATTATTGTTTAAATAGTTATTTGCTAGTTCTGTCAATATTGTAGCTATTCCAATAATTCTTTTATTTGCATAAAATTCTGGAATATCTACAATAGATATCTCGTTCTGTTTTTCTATCTTTTCCGGTATTAGCATATCTCTAGTCAATCCTATCTTTATGACTTGTATAACCGGTTTTATCTCGTCATATAGTATCTCTGTAATGAATAGAACTTTATAAAAATAGAGTTCCTTTAGTTATTCGCTTATAGGTTAAAAAGGCTTTGTATAGTTCGTATCTTTGATATTTCATCTCCTGTAGTGTGTACACCTGTACTAAGTAGTCCGTAGTTGTAACAAGTTGTAACCAAATTTGTATTTGTACCTGGTAGGGCAATTAGTTTGTTGTATCCTTGTAAGTGTTGGGTAATATAATCGGTATTTGGTTCTTTTGGATTTATAGCTCTGGGGTTTTTATTTAGGTAAGTTTGGATTTTATAAATATTTTCTGTATATGTACGGGTAATATGGGTATATGTATTTTTCTGTTGGGCTAAGCTGTTTTTATATGTATTAGTTTGAGGAGTAGGTACGGATTTCTGTATCTTTGGAGCTGTATATGGTTTATCAAAAAGTTTATTCATATTTGTATTTGGATAGCTTTTTCTTCGTAGTTTTCTTTGTAGCTCCGGATGTACTCACCTGCATTTAAGCAAACGTTATGGGTTTTAGGGAGTTTCCCAACGTCTCCTTCTAGCTCTGGAATTTTAACGTCTTCCGATCGACGTAGCTCCGCATTTTTTACGTCATGCTGCTGACTAATAGCTTGCTCTTTGAGCTTTTGTATCTCACCTTCCATACTATCCACTTTTTTGCAAAGTGTAATTAGGAGGTTTAATATCTGATCTATTGTATTTGTCTGTTCAATATTTTTCTCTTGAGAGGTGATCTGCAATCACATTTTTGTCAGTTTTTATAACTTCAATTGTAAATGAAAAATTCAATATATTGACTACCAGTCTTCTTATTTCTTTTGTTGTAACTGAGTCTTGTACTTTTTTGGTTATCCACCATTTTACCTGTGTATTATCTGTTCTAACAATAAATTTGTTATATACAATGTATGGCTCAAAAGCTAATAAACATTTATATAAGGCAAATAATTCTTTTCTATTTATTTCCCATTTTATTTGTATACAGACCCGAAATAATATCTACAGTGATGTTTTATTTTTTCCTCTTTTCTGTTCACTATGTTTATTTACTATGAATTATGTACTATTAAGTTTACTATTGCTTTCTTGTATATAATTATTTTCTAATAATTCATTTATATGCATTTTAAATTCTGATTGGTCTTCAAAATTATATCTTAATGGTTTTTGTGTTATTATACTATTTTCATCTATTAGTTCAATTTTTACTTTCGTTTTATGTTTATCCCATCCTTGCAATGGGTTTTCGTTATATAATGAATTTAATTTATCGTTTATTGCTTGTATTTTATCTACTGTGAATATTATAATTTATATTTTATGATCATTAGTTGTTACATTTTCTAATTTTTGGGTAATTTTTTCACTTCCTTTTATCCATGGTGTATTTTTTCTGATTTTATTATTAACTCTTTTTGCTCCTATTTTGTGATTACATATGGTAGTGAACCACCAATGTGTTTTTGTTATAGTGTGTGGATATAGTTTTTCTAAAAAAGGCATTCCTAATAATATATCTTTATTTGTAAATTCATAACTATAGATTTCTTCGATTATTAATATTTTATCCCATATTTGTGTTTTTATATTTCTAGCTTTATGTGTTATCATGCTTCCTTCATTATTAAATCCTGTTACTATTAATGGTGTTTTTAATTTTTCCCATTTACTATCTGGTAGACAATTATGTTTGCACATATTTGCTTCTGCTCCTGTGTCTATCATAGGTGTGTAATATCTATTATAGTATCCTTCTATAATTATTTTTGCTAAAATGTATATTTTTGTCATTATATTAAGATGTTGTTATTTTATCATATAATTGTTCTTTTAATAATTACTTTCTTAGTTTCATAAGTTATTGTTAATTGTTTATCATCTAAATTATATGGTCTAACTGCTTTCTAGCCATTTTATTCCTAAAGTAATATTATTATTTCCTTGATGTATTTTGAATTTAATTTTTATTGGTATTCCTCCAATAATTAGTTCTTGTTCAGTAGTTTCTTCTATATTTACCAAAGCTCTAGGTAATTCTGTGTTTATATTTTCTCCTGTAATTATTTCATGTTCTTTGACTAATTCTCTTATAATTTGATTTTCTGTTTGTCCTGTATTTATAGTTATTAAATATTTTCTTTGGTCTAATATTCCTGTAATATAATATTGGTATGGTTGGATTTCATCTTGTTGTAGTTCTTTTAACTTAGGTATTAAATCATAATCTAATCTTCTAGATGTACTAGTTCTTGATGATGAAGGTGTATCATAGCTTAATCTTTTAGATGTACTTAATCTTTCTTTTACTATTTCTAAATCTTCTTCAATATCTAGTTCTTTATAATCGTAATCATTATTATCAATTCGTAATTATTTTATCAAATGGGTTTTCTATTTTGATTTTTGAATCTTATTTCTTGTGTTGTTTTATGCTTTGTAGTTAATACATATAAATTTTTACATCTTGCTGTAAATATTTTACTTCCTGGTGCTAATTCTAGTCCTGACATTTTCCAGTATAGTACTAGTGATTTATCTATGTTTTTGTCTTCTATTGCTACTGAATAATTTACACTTATAATAAATTTAAATTTTTGATATATTAGATTTCCTCTAACTGCACTTATTATACTTTTTTCTATAGGTTGAATTATTCTATCATCTGCTAAATATAATTCTATAGGTGTATCTATTCCTTCTCTAAAACATGCTTTTATTAGTATTTCTGTTGCTCCTAAATGTACATATTTTATTGGATTTTTTGATTTTAAATCTTGAATTTCTTTATTAATTATTTTTTATTTATGATAGGTATTTTAGCTTTTCCTTTAATATATTTACAATCTATTACATGTTCTTTTTGGCTTATTACATAATATTCATCTTGTTTTAATTTGAATAAATTTTTTAGTTTAGGTACTTCTAATATCTTATCTATGCTTAAGTCTAATTCTTTACCTTTTATTTGTTCAAACATATTATTATCAAATATTATTTTTTGTTCTGTATATTCATTATCTTGATATTCTTCTTTACTTATTATTTTTATATCGCTTTCCATAATCGTCGTTGTCTATTTCATCTTCTAGTTCAATATCTGTAAATTCGTATATGCTATCTTCATTTTCTAATTCATAATCTAAATAATCTACCTGTTTATATTTATCGGGTTCTTCGATATGTTATAATATTTTCTATTAAAAGTTTATTTAATAGTTCTAAATCTTCCATAGTTTGTAACCAATATGTCATATATTCGTAATTTATCATTAATCTGAATATAAATCATATAATTCATCTATATTTTGGATAGTTAGTTCTTGCCAGTTTTGTTCTATTAGTTCCATTATCTGATCTAGTTCTATTATTTCTTCAATAATTAAAAGGTCATAGATTTTTCTTTTTATATCAATATTAAGTGTTTTAAGAACATATAAAATAAGTATTTTATAATTATAATCTTCATCTAGTAAGTATGTGTTCATCATTTTTATGATTTCTAAACAGTTTTTTCCTTCTAACCTTCTTGTTTGTTATTATCAATTATCAAATTATATTAAAGTTATTCTAAATAAATTCTTTTGGTCACTACTATGATTTTCACCAATCGATTTACCCTATACGCCTTCAACAAGTTCGTACTTCCCCTCAAACGGCTCTCTTTTGCCTAACTGGGTTTCCGGTTTCGGATGGCATAGTCTGGGCTTACCTACTCTCAGCTTACCTTCGTTCATAGCAAACTACTTCGAATTTATTTAGTATAACAATACTATAACATGATAATTATTTAATAATAATCAAGAGATTATCAGGAATAAGATAGTTTAGTTATTCATATTAAAATATGAACATACCTCAGTTTGTAGATTTTCTGGAATTGATTCCTTCATAGCTTCCTGGTTATTACTAGATTTCTCCATTTATATTTTTCTTATCTAGCTCTGATACCAATATGAGGATCTTTGCGGAATTTGAGAGAAGTGGAGAGAAGTGGGAGATGAGGGATGATTTTCCCTTTCTCCTTCATCTTATTTATAGGCAAAACTTTACATTACTATTCATGAACAGTGACTTGACCTTTACTATTCATGAACAAAGGACTCTTACTATTTGTACAAGATTTGACCTCTACTATTTACACAGTAGCTTAACCCTTACTATTTACATAATTGACATTTCACTATTTATAAATAGTGTCCTGTCGGTGACTCCAAATAAAAACAAACTACTTTACTTCTACTTTACAAAAGAAAACAAAAACTTTATAAAAAGAAGGATAAGATGCTTATCCCACTTCCAATATGAGGATCTGCGGAATTTAAGAGAGAAGTAGAGAGAAGTGGGAGATGAGGGATGATTTCCCTTTCTCCTTCATCTTATTTATAGGCAAAACTTTACATTACTATTCATGAACAGTGACTTGACCTTTACTATTCATGAACAGTGACTGACTCTTACTATTTGTACAGTACTTGACCTCTACTATTTACACAGTAACTTAACCCTTACTATTTACATAATTGACATTTCACTATTTATAAATAGTTGTTGGTGACTCCAAATAAAAATAAACTACTCTACTCTTGTTGGTGAGTCTATTTTTGCTATGTTGGTCTATAGAAAGTGTCACATTTTCTTGTCCAATAGAGTTACTCTTGTTGACTTGGTAGAGCTTGATATGTTAGATTTTTATGTTATTCTTGGTATAGATTGGCTGCACTCATGTAATTCTTCTATTGATTTTAGAACTCATGTAGTCATGTTTCAGTTCCCGAATGAGCCTGTCCTATAGTCGAAGGGGAGAAATTTTATACCTTAGTGTTAGTTTGTCTCTTATCTGAAAGCTAGAATGATGACCTCTAAGGTTTGCATTTACCATCTAGTTAGAGTGAGGGATGTAGATTCTGAGACCTATTCTCTGGAGTCGGTCTCCATTGTTAATGAGTTTCTAGAAGTGTTCCCAAATTATCTACCCGATATTCCTACCTAGCGGGATATAGACTTCGGTATGACCTTCTACCAGATATGTAACCTATATCTATTCCTCCTTACCATATGGCTCTGGTAGAACTAAAGAAGTTGAAAGAACAGTTGAAAGATTTGTTGGATAAGGGTTTCATCCAACCATGTATCTCTCCATGGGGTGCTCCACTTTTGTTTGTTAGAAAGAAAGATTGTTTTCTTCGTATGTGTATTGACTATCGTCGGTTTAATAAGGTGACCATTAAGAATAAGTATCCTCTTCCAACAATAGATGGCTTAGTTGATCAACTTCAATGAGCAAGTTATATCTCTAAGACTGACCTTCGGTTAGGGTCTCATCAATAGAAGATGAAAGATGACAAAATTCCAAAGACGACTTTTCATACTCGGTATGGTCATTATGCATTTTTAGTAATGTCATTTGGGTTGACTAATGCTCCGGCGGCATATATGGATGTGATGAATATGGTGTTTAGACAATACCTTGACATGTTTGTGATTGTGTTCATTGATGAAATTTTGATCTATTTGAAAAGTGAGAATGAGTATGTTGATCATTTAAGGATCGTATTGCATGTTCTTAAGGACCAACAACTCTTTGCAGAGTTTAGCAAATGTGAATTTTTGTTAAGGTATGTAGCTTTCCTTGGTCATATTGTTTCAAGTAAGGGTATTAAGGTAGATCCTAAGAAGATGGATGCGGTCAAGAGTTGGCCTAGTCCTCTAACTCCTTCGGATATTAGAAGTTTCTTGGATTTTTCAAGTTATTATAGAAAGTTTATTAAGGATTTGTCTTTGATTGTCTCTCCTTTGACGGCTTTGACTCAAAACAAGGATAAGTTTGTATGGTCCGAATTATATGAAAATAGTTTTCAAGAGTTGAAGGATAGACTTACTTCCGCTTCGGTGTTGAACTTACCGTAAGGGATGGATGGTTTTGTGGTTTATTGTGATGCCTCGTGAATTGGGCTAGGATATGTGCGTATGCAAAATGGGAAAGTTATTACCTATGCCTCAAGGCAAGTTAAGATTCGTGAGAAAAATTATCCTACTCACGACCTTAGATTTAGCGATAGTCATTTTTGCCTTAAAGATTTGAGGCACTATTTATATGGAGTTCATGTAGATGTGTTTACCGACAACAAGTGTTTGCAGTATGTGTTTGTTTAATCAAAAAGATCTAAATCTTGGCCAAAGAAGGTGACTTGAGTTATTGATGGATTCTGACATGAGTGTTCTTTACAACCCCCGGTAAAGCTAATTTGTAGCGGATGCTCTTAGTTGATTATCTAAGAGTAGTGTTGCTCTTATTGAAGAAGAAAAGAAAGAGTTAATTCGAGAGGTGCATAGATTGGCCCAATTGGGTGTATAATTAGTGGACTCCACCAAGGGTGGTGTTATGGTTCACAATGGGTCCGAATCATCTTTTGTGGTGGATTTGAAAGCCAAAATGTCTTGATCCAATTTTGGTAGAATTGAAAGAGGAAGTGCTTAAGAAATCCGTTGAGGCTTTCTCCCATGGAAGAGATGGTGTACATAGATATCAAAGACATTTATGTGTTCCGAATGTCTATGACTTGAGGGAACAAATCTTGTCAGAATCCCATAATTCATGGTATTCCATTCACCCAGGAGCCACCAAGATGTACCGTGATTTACAGGAGGTCTATCGGTTGAATGGGATGAAGAAGTATATTGCAGAATTTGTGGCTAAGTTTCCAAATTGCCAACAAGTGAATGTTGGCATTAGAAACCAGGAGGTTTGTCCCAAGATATTAACATTCCTACTTGGAAGTGGGAAGAGTTGAACATGGACTTTATTGTTGGTTTGCCTCGCATCCGGCAAAAACTTGATTTGATTTGGGTGACAGTAGATTAGATGATGAAATTGGCTCATTTCTTTCCTGTTAAGTTTTCTTATACAGTGGAGGATTATGCCAAGTTTTACTTGAGAGATATGGTAAAGTTGTATGGAGTGCCTTTTTCCATTATTTTCGATAGGGGAACTCAGTTTACTTCTCAATTTTAGAAGTCATTCCAAAAAGGTCTTGGCACTAAAGTGAAGCTTAGCACGGCCTTTCATCCCCAAACTGATGGGCAACCAGAGCGTATTACCCAAACTTTGGACTATATGTTAAGGGCTTGTGTGATTGATTTTAAGGGTAATCGGGATGAATATTTTCTATTGATTGAGTTTTCTTATAACAATAGCTATCACTCGAGTATTGATATATCTCTATTTGAGGCATTACATCATAGGAGGTGTAGATCTCCTATACGATGGTTTGAGGTGGGTGAAGTTGCCCTAAACGGTCCCTAATTGGAACATGAGGCCACAGAGAAAGTTTGGCTTATTAGAGAAAGGTTGAAAACGACTCAAAGTCAGTAAAAGTCATATGTTGATGTTAGAAGAAGGGATCTAGAGTTTGATGTTAATGATTGGGTTTACATGAAAATCTCGCCCTTAAAGGGTGTAATGAGGTTTGGTAAGAAAGGGAAGCTTAGTCCCTGGTATGTAGGCCCATATAAAATTTAGAGACATGTTGGTAATGTTGATTATGAGCTGGAATTTCCAAATGAGTTGGCATCGGTGCATCCAATTTTCCATGTCTCTATGCTTAAGAAGTGTGTCGGAGATCCGATATCCATAGTTCCCTTAAAGGAGTTGGTAGTTGATGAAAGTATTTCTTATTAGGAAGTTTCAAATGGGATTTTAGACCAGCAAGTTAATAGGTTGAGAAACAAGGAAGTTGCTTCTGTGAAAGTATTGTGTAGGAATCATTTATATGAGAGTGCTACTTGGGTAACCGAGGCCGATATGATGTCCCGATATCCTAATCTTTTTCAATCTACTCCTACTCTAGCTTGAGGTAATGAGTTCCTCTTGCTTGTCCTTTGTTTTAGAGTCATGTGTTTTTATGTGTTTCCATGATTTCCTTATGTTATGCATATTCATGAAAAACTCATGTTTTGAAAAAAAAATTGAGTTTATATGATTGATTTTCCTCATGTTGTTGTGCATTGAGTATGAGTTGCCTATAGACTTCATGAGATGAATTGCTGAACGAATTGAGTATGAGTTGCCTTTAGCTATGCTTTTTGAGTACGAATTGCATAGAGACTCCATGATATTGTGTTGAGCATGCTTTTAGCTTAGAATGTAGTACCTCCTTGAATATGAGAAATTTTGAAATTTGATGCATATTTGTTTGTTAGGTCTTGTTCCTACTTCCCTTATTGTGCATTGAGTATGTTTAGCTTGGAGTTGATAATTCCTCCTTAGTTTTGTGCATTTTGATGAGATTGCATGCATGATGGGCTGCTCAAATTGAGTCTTTTCTTTAAAGAAGTGTCTAGAATCCCATTTCGAGGACGAATGTTCCCAAGGGGAGGTAAAGTAACACCTCAGAATCTAGTAGGCTAAGCTAGGGCTAAGTGAGAGGGCAAGAGCCAAGGAAGGAAGCTTGGACAGCCTTCACCAAGCACTGCCCACCTCCCATGACCACCATGAAGGCTCGTGGTGGGGACCACGGCTCATGGTGATTGTCATGGTGAGCTAGACAGTGAGTTCCCAAGCTGCCCGAAAAAAGGACCCTCGCCACGAGCCACTAGAGGGCACGTAAAGGCCACCACGGACCATGGAAGGGGTTGTGGTCTTGAGTTGGACTTTTGGGGAAGAGGGGTGGCAAACCTATCCACTCGTTAAGGGATCACGAGCACCACTACCGGCCATGGTGCCCCTTGTGGCAGCGAGTCGATTGTTATTAGTTCAGGGGTTTTGGGTCTTTTTTGGTTTTAAATGACTCAAAGTTATGTCGTTGTGACCAAGCCTAAGACCCCTACATAGGTGATTTTAACCCCAAAACTCACCCATTCAAGTCATTATTTCCAAAACCCAAAAGAAAATCAAAGTTCTTTCTCCCCAAAATATTTCTCTCCATAGAAACTTGAAGTAGAAGAGAGGATTCAAGCTAGGATCAAGGTCAAATGTCATGACCTAGGGATACACCCTAGATGTAACATGGCGTACTCGACCCTGAATGTGTCTCATACAAGTCACTTAGCATATCCTAACAAAAAACAACAGAAATGATGCGGAATTTTTAAACATTTTCCATACAATCGAAGTCTTTCATAAAACGAAGCGGAAGTCTTTAACACTTTGTCTCAAAACATCTAAAACAACTTTGAATAACTCTTGGGACACAACACATATAATAGTCTAAAACATAAAAGAAATACATAAAGGAAATGGTGGCTTTATCGGCGATGCTATGAGGACTCACCAATCTTCAACTCCTTGCTCCTACTAAGAACCTAGCGTCAAAGATGCAACTCTAGATCTTCGGACCCTACATTTGATAAGAATATAGGCAAGAGTATGCGTTAGTGCAAAATGTACTAAATATTATAGCTAGCATAACATCATAAGAGCCTATCATAAGGGTAAGTCAACGTAAGACATAAGCCATAATCATAAGAAATGCTTTATAAAACATAAACTATAAGCATAAGAGACAGTAACATAGTCATAGGCATAATTTCCAACATAGGCATACTATAAGCATAAGTCAACCCTTAGTCCTTCATATCATAAGTGAACTACTTCTCAAATAACCTGAAAGCATACTTGTGCATTGCATGGATGAGACCCCATAATCCCACCCACACTAAGCACCACTTTTAGGTCATCATAGTCATACTTACCATATTTGGATCTCATCCTTAGCTTAATTCTCATAGACAAGGGAATCTTTACCTTTAGAAAAACAGATCATGGAAGGCAACTATAGCAACAATCAAAGTGCAGCATATAACATATAAGAGAAATACTTCATAAGTAGCTTCAAGTCGTACTTGTGAAATGCACGGATAAGACCCTATAATCCTACCCATACTAAGTACAACTTTAGGCTATCATACTTAAATGATTACTATTTATCATTTCTAAACTACCAAGGAATGGCACCCTATTAGGCTAGACCAAGCTACCAAGGAAAATATTCATCATATTAGACTAGCCAAGCTACTAAAGGAATATCACCATATTAGGCTAGATCATGCTACCATAGAAGGTATACTATCATGCAAGTCAAAGATATACAAGGAAGGTTACAAGTGCTCCATCCTAGCTACTATGAAATGGTCCTGGCCCAACCAAGTCATGCTACCATGCAAGCATTCTATGAACACTAGTGCAAGCTACCCTTAGGAAGAGTGTGATTTCTCAATCTAAGGCTACCATGAGGTCTTATACTCAAGCTACCCTTAAGATGGTCTTGTCTTACCAAGTCAAGCTATTCATGAAAGGATACTATGTCACAACTTCAAGCTATTCTAGTCTAACATGCTTTGATTCATTTTAGGTGAGTAAACCTTTCAAACTATAATTATTCTATGTTAGAGAACCTTTCATCTCCTAGCTTATTCATGCCTAATTGTGTATATGAGAATATCCTTTCAACAACACAATAGCATATCATAATCACACACATCACTCTCAAAGTTTTCATACAGCACTTACATGGGTTCCATAAGAACATACAAAATATCATACTTTCATAATCTAGGTCATGTGGGTGAGGTCCTTCCACAATAACACTATCTAGTAATCTACCATCATCATATAAGCTTCACTAACTAAAGCCCAAAAATACACAATTCATCATATTGGCTTTACTTTCAAACCCTAGTAATCAACATTCATGACTACAATCCTTACTCTCAAAGCTTTACTTCTTAAAATCATAATACATATCTAGATCACAAGACATTCTAGTCATAAGATTCATTCTTAAGCAATTCTAGTCATATATCATCATAAAGTTCAATATCAAGTTTTACTAGTCAGGATCCATCATATATATTTTAATCTAATTTAATTCATGTCTACTTGCTTTTACCCTTGAACAATTACTATACATATTTTCAATGCTAGAAGATCATCTATAAATCTTCAATTTTCATTCACAAGGCATAAACCCACATTACTTCAATTTCATCAATTAGAGCAGGGTTAGCCATGTAAAACATGTAATATCAAATCAATAACATGATTCACTACTAATTATATCATAAACAATCAATACCCACTCAATTGGGTCAACAAACAACATAACACACAACATTGAAGAAACCCTAACTTGAATTGGGAAAATTCTTCATCAAATTAGGGAATTCTAGGGGCCTCCATGGATGGAAGAATCCATGGATGAAAAAGCTATCAAAGCTTGATTATAAATCCCTCACAAAGCATGGAAGATTGGAGGAATTTGACCTAGCTTAACCCTTTTCTTCTTCTTCTTCTTCTTGAGTTGTCTAGAGAGAGAATTTTTTAGAAGAGGAACTTTTGGGGTTTTGGAGATAATGACTTAATTGAGGTCGTTAAAGGGTTAAAATAGCTTATATAGGTGTACTAAGACTATACAAAACGACCTCACTTAATAACCACCTAAAAAGGAATTTCTTAAGTGCCCCTCATTAGGAAGCCTACTCCCAAGCACCACGAGTCGTGGTCTTTACAATGAGTCATGGTCATTGTGTAGTGGCTTGGCCTTTAGAAGTTGAAGGCACCTTCACGATCCTTCCCACGAGCCATGGTCTTCACCACTGACCGTGAAGTTGCTCATGAAGGTGAGCCACTTTGAGGCAGCTTCATCCTAGCAATTGCCTTAGCCACCACGTGCCACACGACGAGCCGTGGTTGTCACCATAAGCCGTGGTGGTGGTTGTGAAGTTGGCATTGCTTAGGAAGCCTTGGGGCAGCCTTGGTCCTTGGTTTGGGGCTTGTCCTTTGGCCTTGGCTCTTGCCCCTTGCCTTGGTTCTTGTGTCCTCACTCTTAGCCCTAGTTGGCCTACTAAACTTCAGGGTGTTACAATATTTTCCCCTTGGGAACATTCATCCTTGAATAACGATTCTAAACACCTCTTAAGAAAATGACTCTAGACTAGCAAGCCATCACGCATGCAACATATCTAAATGCACACAACCAAGGAGGAAAACTACATCTCTTAGCTAAACATACTCAATGCAACATAGGAAAGTAGGAACCATATCTAACAACCCAAAATGCATGAAAATTCAATATCTATTGTTGTACAAGGAGGAACTACCATCTCCAAGCTAAATCATGCTCAACACACTTTCATGGAGCCTATATGCAATCTCTACTCATAACATTCTTCCAAGGAAGAGTCTCTCAAATCCAAGCTAGGACATGCTCATCTATTCATCTCATGAAATTCTATAGGCAACTCTACTCAATGTACTACAACATGAGGAAAACTAATCACATAACTCATTTTTATCAAGACCCATAAAAGAAATCATGGACACACATATTCACACAATGACCTTTCTATCTAGGCACACCATCTCCCCCCTTGGGACTAAGCCTAGGTGGACTTTCTAAGAACCGTCACTTTTTAAATCTAAGGTCGGATCAAGTTGTCACTTAATCTTTCACCAACATACGCAAAGCTCAAAATGGCCAAGAAGGGTTCTACTCTCAACACAACATCAAAGTCTAACATAATAATTCATAAAAGAAAAGTAATTTGGAATCTTCTAAAGCATAAAACAAATACCGGTAGCAACATTAGGAGGTCACTTTTGTTTATTTCTAGCTTGAAGAGCATAAAACCTATTCTTCTTTTGAGCATTCTCATACGGAGCACTAGTGGAAACTTGTTTACCCTCTATTCTCATAGTCCTTGCCTTTGGGCAATCACTCATCTTGTGGCCACTTTCACCACAACTAGAGCAACCCTCTCTACCGGCCAAATATCTACCCTCATGCCTATTTGCACACCTAGAACAAGTAGGACGTAGGGAATCATTACCAATTCCTTTTGGATTAGAATTAGACACCGTCTCTTCTTTATACTTAGAAGAATTAAAAGCACCTTGTTCGAAAAACCTTTGTCGATTCTTAGAGCCACCATGTCCATTGGACCCATTATGAAAGGTCTTATCATCATTCACTCTAGACCACTTTTTCTCCCTAGATTTTTCTTCCTTGAGTTTCAACTCCTGAATTTGTTGGGAAGACACTATAAGCACATGAGATATCCATATCACCAACAAGTATTTCCGTACGACATTCTTTTTCTACCAAAGAAGACACTCACATCATGAACTTATTCATCTTAGTCCTCGAATCTACCACTAAAGTTGGAGCATACTTGGATAGTTGGGTATATTTTAAGGCATACTCCTTAACACTCATGTTACCTTGCATAAGGTTAATGAACTCTTGCAGTTTAGCCTCCCTCAACTCTAGTGGAAAGAACCTATCAAGAAATGCCAACTTAAACACTTCCCACTCTATGGGACCCGCTCCTACCATTATACTCTCTTTACATTGATCATACAATATTTGATCAACACCTTTCAATTGGTAAGAGGCTAACTCTACTTTCTCTACCCAAGTCACCCCTATGATATCAAGTACCTTATAAACCTAATCTGTAAACTCCTTAGGATCCTCTTCCACCTTGGATCCATAAAACTCCAGAGGGTTCATCCTTATAAAATCCCTGACTCTTAAAGTCGCGGAGTTCACATTAGGATTCACCAGAGCTACAACCTCTCTATTAACTTGAGTTGTCACGGCTTGAACCAACAATTGGATAGCCGACCTAAACTCCGCATTAGACACATTCTCCCCTATAGGGTAAATTTGAGCTTAGGGAGGAGCTTGAAGAGGAACCTCTTGATCCACATTGCCTTCCTCATCCCTCCTATTATTTGCCCTTATATTAGCCATACCCTGAAAAACATAGGGCACGGATTAGGATAAGGACCTAATAGAGCCAAACTCTATGGAATGACTTAGAGAATGAAGAAGTGAGATTTCCCAAACATCCAATAGCCTTCTATTCATAAATGTGGCGCACTTCACACTTATGAACAAGACTCTACTAGACATGGTTTGAGATATCCTAGAACCATTCTAAACCTTGTGCTCTAATAAACAAATTTGTCACGACCCAGGGATACACCCTAGATGTAACATGCCGTACTCGACCCCTAAGGGGTCTCATACAAGCCACGTAGCATATCCTAACATAAAGCAATAGAAATGATGTGGAAATTTTAAACATTTTCCATACAATCGAAGTCATTTATAAAACAAAGTGGAAGTCCTTAACACTTTATCTCAAACCATCGAAAACTACTTTGAATAACTCTTGGGACATAACCCATACAATAGTCTAAAATATATAAAAAAAAAAGACATAAAGGAAATGGTTGATTTATCCTCAATGCTATGAGGACTGACCAATCTTCAAGTCCTTTCTCCTACTAAGAACCTAGCCTCAAAGATGTAACTCAAGATCGTCGGTCCCTACATTTGATAAGAATGTAGGCAAGAATATGCGTTAGTAAAAAATGTACTAAATATGATAGCTAGCATAACATAAGGGTTAGTTAAGATAAGACATAAGCCATAATCATAAGTGATGCTTTATAAAACATAAACTATAAGAATAAGAAACGATAACATAGTCATAGGCATAATCTCCAACATAGGCATACTATAAGCATTAGTCAACCCTTAGTCCTTCATATCATAAGACAACTACTTCTCAAATAACCTCAAAGCATACTTGTGTAATGCATTGATGAGACCCCATAATCCCACCCACACTAAGCACAACTTTTAGGTCATCATAATCATACTTACCATATTTGGATCTCATCCTTAGCTTACTTCTTCACCTTTAGTCAAACATATCATGGAAGGCAACTATAGAAACAATCCAAGTTAAGCATGTAACATATAAAAATAGTACTTCATAAGTAGCTTCAAGTCATACTTGTGCAATGCATGGATAAGACCTCATAATCCTACCCATACTAAGTACCACTTTAGGCTACCATACTTGAATGATTACTATTTATCATTTCTAAACTACCAAGGATAATAGCCTAGACCACGCTACCATGGAAAATAGTGATCATACTAGACTAGACAAGCTACCAAAGGAATAGCACCCTATTAGTCAAAACCATGCTACCATGGAAGGAATAATATCATGCAAGTCCAAGCTATACAAGGAAGATTACAAGTGCTTCATCCTAGCTACCATGAAATGGTCTTGGCCGAACCAAGTCATGCTACCATGCAAGCATTCTATGAACTCTAGTGCAAGCTACCCTTAGGAAGAGTGTGATTTCTCATTCTAAGGCAACCGTGAGGTCTTATACTCAAGCTACCCTAGAGATAGTCTTGTCTTACCAAGACAAGTTAATCATGAAGGGATCTTATGTCTCAACTTCAAGCTATTCTAGTCTAACATGCTTTGATTCATTTTAGGTGAGCAAACCTTTCAAGCTAGAATCATTCTATGTGAGAGAACCTTTTATCTCCTAGTATATTCATGCATAAGTGTGTATATAAGAATACCCTTTCAACAACACAACAACATATGATAATCATAGACACTTAAGTGTTTATAAAGAATTTACATACATTCCATAAGAACATGCTAAATCTAATACATTCATAATCTAGGTCATGTGGGTTATGTCCTTCCACAATAACTTTATCTAGTAGTCTACCATCATCATATAAGTTTCACTATATACATAATTCATCAAATTTGATTTACTTTGAAACCCTATTAATTAACATTCATGACTACAAGCCTTACACTCAAAGCTTCACTTCTTACAATCATAATACATATCTAGATCACAAGACATTCTAGTCATAAACGTCATTCTTAAGCAAGTCTAGTCATATATCATCTTAAAGTTCAATTCAAGCTTTACTAGTCATGATCCATCATGTAGACTTTAGTCTAATTCAATTCATGTATAGTAATTATTCTTGAACAATTACTATACATATCATCAATTCTAGAAGATCATCTATAAATCCTCAATTTTCTCTCACAAGGCATAAATCCACATTACTTTAATTTCATCAATTAGACTAGGGTTAGTCATGGGAAACATGCAAAATCATCATTATAACATGATTCAATATCATAAACAATCAATACCCACTCAATTGGGTCAACATACAACATAACCCACAACATTGAAGAACCCCTAACTTGAATTGGGGAAATTCTTCTTCTTCTTCTTCTTCTTCTTCTAATATCATCATAATAACATGATTCACTATTAATAATATCATAAATAATCAATACCCACTCATTTGGGTCAACACACAACATAACCCACAACATTTAAGAACCCCTAACTTGAATTGGGGAAATTCTTCATCAAATTTCGAACGACTCCTCCTCCTCCTCTTCTTCCTTCTCCTTCTCCTCCTTCTTCTTCTCCTTCGCCTTCTTCTTCTCCTTCTTGTTATTCTCGTTTTCCTTCTTCTTCTCCTTGTTCTTTTTTTTCTTCTCCTTCTTCTTCTTCTTCTTCTTCTTCTTCTTCTCCTTCTTCTTCTTCTCCTTCTCCTTCTCTTTCTCCTTTTTCTCCTTCTCCTTGTTCTCCTTCTCCTTCTCCTTTTTCTCCTGTTCCTTCTTCTTCTTCTTCTTCTTCTTCTCCTTCTTCTTCCTCTTCTCCTGCTCCTTCTCCTTCTCCTTCTCCTTCTCCTTCTCCTTCTCCTGCTCCTCCTTCTCTTCCTCCTCCTTCTCCTCCTCCTTCTCTTTCTCCTCCTCCTTCTCCTCCTCCTCCTCCTCCTCCTCCTCCTCTTCATTCTCCTCCGCCTCCTCCTTCTCCTTCTCCTCCTCCTCCTCCTCCTCCTCCTCCTTCTCCTTCTCCTTCACCTCCTCCTCCTCATCCTCTTACTCCTCATCCTCCTCCTCCTTCTTCTTCTTCTAGAGAGAGAATTTCTAAGAATATAAACTTTTCGGATCTTTTGGGGTTTTAGAAATAATGACTTTATTTGGGTGGTTAAAGGGTTAAAATAGCTTATATAGGTGTACTAAGACTATACAAACCGACCTCACTTAATAACCATCTAAAAAGGAATTTCCCTAAATGCCCCTCATTAGGCAGCCTACTCCCAGGCACCATGGCAGGCTCCACGAGCCGTGGTCTTTGGGCACTGCTTGGCCTTCACTAGTTGAAGGCTTTTTCACGAGCCTTCCTATGAGCCGTGGTCTTCACCACTGGCCATGAAGTGCATCGTGAAGGTGAACCACTTTGAGGCAGTTCATCCTAGGTACTGCCTTAGCCACCACAACCCACACCATGAGCCATGGTGGTCACCACGAGTCGTTGTGGTGTGTGTGAAGTGGGGCAATGCTTAGGAATCCTTGTGTTATCCTTGGCCTTTGGCTTTGGGCTTGCCCCTTGGCCTTGGCTCTTACCCCTCGCCTTGGCCCTTGTGTCCTCACTCTTAGTCGTAATTGGCCTACTAAACTTTGGGGTGTTACATCAAGTCTCAATACCTCTATTGAAGTTAAGCATTTGGCCTTGAAGTATGATAGTTTTCATCTATGGATTTCTTCCATTCATGGAGTTCCCAAATTCCTTAATTTCAAAATTAGAATTGCCTAATTGAGTTAGGGTTTTCTTCAATTGTCATGGGTTCTCTTCAATATTGATTTAAATGATTGAATTATGATCTCTTATGCATGAATTGATCAAATACTATGATTTTATGCTGATTTCCCCTTGAACACATGTAACCCCCATGTTTTCAATTTATGCATCATGTCATGTGGGATTTTGATTATAAAGGAAGATCTTTATGAAATTGAGCATGTATTGCAAGCTTTACATGAATTTATGATGAAATCCATATCTAACCTATGTTTTTCTAAGCATTGATGAGTGAATGTGGGTTTTCAACCTCAAGAGGTGAATTATGGACTTATGCATATTGCTATGAAATCTATGTAAATGTTTTAAGGATGCTTTGATAGTAAAGTATCAATTATGATGATCATGATGTGCTATTGAAAGGATTTTCTGATATACATATTAGAGTAAGATGTGAAAGGTTTTCTCACATAATAAGGATTCTTAGGTATAAAGGCGTTCTCGCCTAATTGAATCAAAGAGTAAGAGCTATCCTAATGAAACAAGCTTGGATTGGTTATCTTAGGATATATATCCATGTATGATGACTTAGCTTGGATTGGCAAGATGACGTGCACGTCCATGGAAAATAAGAACAGGTAAGAAATGACTATTCCGTGGGATTTATGCTTAGCACCAGATGATATTAAGATGGAAGCTCTCATGTTAGTAGAGGCCAAGTTTCTAGAAGAAATCTCATTATCCCTTACCTATGTGCCCCCATAGGATGATTTTCTAAAGTAGACTTCAGCTAGTGGATCCACTTAAGCTTGAACTTCATGGTTCTACCTTGGTAAGTAGGACACCCCTTTTCGATGTGGGAGACACCTGGGATCATGTTATAGCTCACATGGTCTCTATGTCAGTTAAGGCTAATCCCCCACATTAATAATGAACTAAGGTTACTTCAAGAAGTATCGCATATGAGTTCAAAGGTTTTAAAAATGATGTTAGCTTGGACTGACCATGGTTTTATGACTTATATTTTCTAACTCTCTTATATCATGATTTATCTTTGTCAATTGCATGTCATGAAATGAAATGTCCTTTTTAGTATTTTTTAAATGTTTTATGCATACCTATCATACTTGGTACATTGTTTTGTACTAACGCATACTCTTGCCTACATTTCCCCAAATGTAGAATCCGCCAGTCAGGGTCATCAATTTTGTTGCTAGATGTTGACTTGAGATTTTTTGAGCTTTGGTGAGTCCTCATGCTTCGAGAACGTACCTTCATTATTTTGATCCTTTTTATTGTATTTCACGTTTGGACATGATGTATGGGCTAGGCCCAATTCCATTCTATTATATTAGGTATGTATGATGAGACAAGTGTTTTATACTTCCTCTTTTGTCCTTGTAAAATGTTTTGGACTTGGACTGTTGTTTTACTCTTATTGTTTTATTACTTATGTTATAAGAGCTGAGATACTTGTATGGAGTCCTTTGGGGTTCTACACGCCATGTTACATTTAGGGGGTACCCCTAGGTCGTGACACTACTCAGACTCAATCCGCCGAATATCGCTTGAGGAAGCTGTGATCCTCACATTTGTCGTCCCCCGAAAGGGAACTTCCGCTCTCTCACATAGCTTCATAATATTAACTAAGGAAGGGAGAGATGTATGATCTTGCCTAGACCTTAACAACATTTCTTCCTTGATGATATCACCTACATTGATTTTTTCCTTCTCTATGATTGTGCCTACTAGCATTGCATTTTGATGCTGGGAGATTAATTTGTTCTGGATGGCATAATGTTGCAGCTAATGAACCTGAACCAGTATCATGCCATAATGCTTAGTTCCTTCTTCTCTATCTTCGCCCCTTTAGTCATCAGAAAAAGAGAAGACTCATCAGATATCAAAAGGGTCAACCACTTTAATGTTCCAAGTTTTTTATGCATCTGGGTTATGTATTCATCAGTATGGTTGGATGTGAGGCATAGCACTATGTTTACTTCGTTTGCATGACATTGCACCATCTTACTCCTCACATCCACTTCATTTAAATCTTCTATACAATTCCTTTCCTTTTCTTTGGCGATACCTCACCATAGGCATCATAGAATTTCACACTCATTTCAGCACATAAGTCTTCAAGCCCTAGTAATTGCTCTAACATGTAAACTTTGATCGCTGCCCATATTTCTGGGTGGTCACTTATGACTCCATCACTTTAAGAGTTACCTCTCCTCTAAAATGGTATATTCTCCTTCAGCCTTAAGCATTCAAATCCGTTGAATCTATTATCAGGAGAACGCGGTAAGCAGAGTGAGGATCTTGTGGAGGTGATACCAACTTGGTGAGAATATTCGCCTACTTCACGGAAATATGTTTCCTCTCTTTATTACGGCCATTAGTAGGGGTTTGAGGATTTGCTTGTAGGGCATAAGGGGCCACCAATGGCTCATTATTTGAGATTCCTTTCTATTTCTTTATAAAGGAGGAGGATGAGTCTCTTTATCTGACTCAGTGCTCAAAGAAATTACTTGTTTTCCCTTTGTTCATGCCATTTCCTGCAAAGCACACATTCAAATAAATAATTCGTGAAGGTTAGTTTAAATCACACGCACCTTGAATCAAATTTCAAAAATATGTTTGAGCCTTACCATAGAGGAAGACAGATAGTCAAATAGGATGGGCAAGCTCCAGTTATCTCGCCAAATTGGACAGTAGAAATTATCTCAGGGTTCAAGCATAAAAAGTGAAGTCAATGCCCACTTGGTAGGCCTACAAGTCCACTAATGATAGAGTAAAATGGAAAGACACAATCATTTTGGCGATATCCTCAACCACACGATGACATCCCAATTGGGTTTGGCGGACTAAGACAAGTCCACAGAATGGGACGATACCCGAGGTCATCTATATGCTAAAGAAGGTGACTGGGGCTTATTCAGTGATTCACCTAAACTTCTTGGCAAGCTAAGACAAGCCCGCCAAGCAGGAAGTGTTCAACCCAGTGCCTAATTTTCATAGCAAATCCAGTATACACATTAATTAAAGGTTTTCCCATCATTACAATCCACCTATTTTCTTATTAACACATGGGTACTAAGATATCCCCAAAAATTTGCTCAGTATTGCACTAGTTAACAGTTGGTCATTAAGAAAGTAGTCACCATGTCTATCATTGGGCAAAATCATGAAATTGGGTCAACACTAGGTTAATCAGATTTCATCCATAAAAAAATGGACTTAGACCTAGCATAATTATCAGTTTAATTTCACATTTCAACCAACACAAACAAGATCCTCAATTTGACAAGCACACACACTCATATAACTTCTTGGCACAGTTTAAATCACAAACTATGATGCTACCCACCAAAATCAAGCACAAAATAACATTTAAAGGTCTCAAGCCCATACCCCACATGCAATTGAAACTCCAAAATCTCAGTAAAGATTCAAAAACCAACCCTAAAAGGAGCAAGAGTCCAAAAAAATGAGGAATTGGAGTTAGGTTGATGATAAATTCAAGCAAATGTACTCCTTGAACTTTGAAAATACTCAGTAAGGACTCAAAATCACTTAAAAAAAAGTATAGAATATAAAGGATTTGAAGTGTCTTTAAAAATATCAAAGGTTTTGATTTTTGAATTTTAAAAGACCCTTGGTTTTAATATACTAGGCCCGTTCGACGATCTTCACTAACGTCACTAAACGCATTCGGTAAATCACCAGTTGGAGCTTAAGCTTACCGAACATGCCTAAACAAAACCCAAACTTGAAAGCTGATTTGGCGAACCCGATGAAGTATGTATAGTATAGTTCGGTGGATCACCTTGTGAAGTTATGATCATCGATTTTGTCAGTATAGTTTTTAACCTATTCAAGCTCAAAAGGTGGAATGAGTATGCACAATGCCTTCATCAGATCGCCATTTGAGTGTTTGCATCACCAATTCTTCCTTTTTAACCTTTCAACATCTTCTCAACTTGCACTCACAATGAACGCTATTATAAAGTAATAAAATTAAAAGTAAATACTTGGTTTGCCTCCCAAGAAGCATCTTATTTAACGTTGTGGAACGATATAGTTCTCAAACTCCACAATCATTCCAGGGGTTCGGGATGGTGTTACTAGGTAATGTTTCATTTTACCATAGATTAAGATGAGTGCCAATTTTGACAAGTTCAATCTCTTCTTGCTTAATAGAAATAGATTAAGAAGTCAGCGTCTGGGATTAAAAAGAGAAGTCATTTTTTAAATCCCTGAACACTTAATCGGATCCTTCAACATTGTTGTAGATCATTACAAGCATGTCTTAACTCCAGCTTCCTTGAGGCCCAACTGGTTCTTTTGGGCAGGGACAATCATGGGAAGGCATGTACCTATATTTCTTCATCTCCCTATCTCTCCAATTTGCAACCCTCCAGTCTTTCCAACTACCATCTCTCTCCTTGTTCCAACCTTGGTTCCCACCTTGTCAGTGATAATTGTTGTGAGAATCCCCCATTTAATTTCTCAAGTATTGAACTTCCTCATTATATAATGCCTCAAATTTGACATCATTTGGGTACTACCCATTGTTTGTTTCAACTGCATTTACTGACTTGAGTTCACCTTCCATGAAATGTTTAGACAACAAATGAAGTTAGGTCATCATTTAGGCCATGCTTTCATCTCTTTAATGGTCCTTCTCAATTTGTTCTCTGCTTAAGTTCACTTATAGAGTAGGGACTTGGTCTTCTCTAATGGGCTATGCTTGGTTAACTTTAGTCATATCATCAATCAACAATGTAGCCACATCATAAGGTTGTCACATTCATCCATCTTGGACTAAGAGATAAGCCGACCCTTTATTGACTAAATCGAGGCTATAATAAAAGAATTGAACCATCAAGTTGTCCTGAACACCATGCGTTGGATATTGCAAAAGAAACTTCTTGAACCTCAGCTACATCTCATTTAAAGGTTCGCCTCTAATGAGTTTGAAATTTTAAATATGGGTTCGAAGTTTAACCATCTTCGAGGGTGGAAAAATTCTCTCTAAGAAGGCATCATTTAGCTTTTCTCACAAAGTGATAGAATCATTTGAAAATTTATCCAACCATCTTATAGTCTCTCCCGTCAAAGAAAACAAGAATAACCTCAACCTTACGGACTCTGGAGAAATACTTTTGAACACAAAGGGTTCATATACCTTCATAAAATTTTGAAGGTGTTCATGGGGATCCAGATGAGCTAGGCCCCCAAAAGTTCCTTTCATCCAGAGCAATTGTACATAGTCCCGATAATGTGAAACACAGCCCTCTGGGTTGTGGGGGTATCTGGATTTCTCCTATGGTTTTAATGACATTAATGTGCTTATCATTCAAATCACCTAAGTTGACTTTTTGAAAATAGTGATTGTCAATGTCACGTTCATGGTCACTCATTGTATAAACTTGCAAATTAGCCAAAAACACACGACACAACAAATCTACAACAAATACACAAAATAAAATCTAATTTCTCAATTAGAAATCTTATCTACCAATCCTCGGCAATGGTGCCATTTTTGATTATGCTCAAATCACTCTTCAAAACTAATCAAAAGAGTGAGCGATCGTAGTTAGTAAATATATAAAGAAGAGTAGGGGTCGAATCCCACAAAAAATTGTATATCCTAGAGAATTTGTATCAAGAGATTTGGATTTTAAGATCATTCATTTCCTATAGTAAGAACAAGTGGGTGGATACTTCCACGAAGTTTATAAAAAGTGTTTTGTTATAAATTATAGCAATTAAACTAAAATGTCAAAGAATTCAGGAGTTAACAAGCAATCTAATGGTGCGGGGATTAGAGATCGATGTCACATACGGGTAATTGTGCTGCTCAATAGTAATGAATATTCATGAATAGGCCAATTCATTTTCATTGACGCTAATCATCTTTCAACCTAAAAACATTTATGCACAGAATCTCCTTTCTATATCATCTAAATTCTAGTACAACAACTCAATACCATACTACATTCTCTCTTTCAAGAACGAGGTAAAAAGATCTAACCCATAACTTCTATTTTCAAGCAAGTTATAGACATCAAACCTAAATTTTTAGTATCATACTAATTACCCACTCCAATCAATCTCTTTTGAGCATCAACCGGAGATAAGAAGTAGGAATTTAGTTTTCAACCTTAACCCATAAATTAACCTCATACTATTGAGACCAAATTAATGTATGAACAACAACAAAATAGAGTATATACCAAAACCCACTAAATTAAATCAGCATCCAACCCAATGATTGCCCCACTAAAAGTTGGGGTTTTAGTCACCCATCACAAAAAATTAAAGAGATTATACCTTCTATTAAAGAAGCAATGGGTTACAACCAATTATAAGTAGACCCACTTTGGATTTAGCTTCAATTTGTCAATTTCAAACACAAAGTTGTAAAACCCCAAAAGTTAGAAAAGTGTTCTTCAAAGGTAAAGTGGTTTCTCTCTCTCAACTTTTCACACAAAAACTGGTATTTTCTATTCTATGTCATCTGATCCCCACTCCTTATTTTCTCTCTCTTTTGGGCTATTTATAATTTCCTAAAAGTAGGCCCAAGATTCCATTACACGACTCAATCAGTGACATTAGTTGGGCTCGCCAAACATGTTTGGCACATCGCCTTTTGCTTCTTAACTAGCCTTATCATGCTCAAGGCTTCAGATGTTTTGAACCTCAGTTGGCAAACTCGATTGAGTCAACCTTTCACGTTGGTCGAATCTCCAATCACCACCTTGCTTCACCTTTCATGCATTAAATCTTTTCTTTTTGCACTATCATTTTAGGTGATGTTCATCAAGGCCACCTTTCTAATTTAGTTTATCGCCTTCTCCAATGTAGTCTGCCAACCTTATCTGATAGACACAAGGGCTAGGCACTGTCATTTTAGACTAGGTCGTGCTCAATGGGTGATCCTCCCTTCTTGTTAGGTGATCCACAATGTATCGTTTGCTCATCTTTTTACATTTTTATCCATTCTTTCAATCATTAATCCTTGCCATTTCCAATTCTATAGATCTGTAAATCAACGATATTTAATTAGACTAAGACAATATTAAGCATTGTAAATACTCATTATTGAGCTAAGTGGACCTTAAATGAGTGTAAATCTACCACTCATCACTACAGCTAGAAACTACAAGCCTCAAAGGACTCAAATAATCAATTCATAATAATCTTCATAATCTAAGTCTTCCAAAATGATCAAACTACTATTTATAAGAATGAAATACAAAATACACTTCTTTGACACTTTTACCCTTAATGAGATAAGGGCCTTATTTGATTTCCCTCTTTTGTGAATTCTTTAATCTATGAAATGGTCAGTTTCAGATATAGACTCTTTTCTTCATCCTCTTCATTTTGAATGACCTTCGACACATTATATGTCTTTATTCGGTGTCTATCATGCTCCTTTAAAATATTCATATTATCTATGTTATCCATGTAGTTAACAAAAATAAAGAAGTATAGGGGTAACCTAGGATAATGTTCATCTATTTTCCATCAATATTATCGCTAAAGGTGAGTAAATTACTCTCCTTATGTAGTAATTTGAATTTTGAGCCTTATAATCTGTGGTGGTGATCTTTGTGGAGTGTTTTGGTTAATTTAATGAAGAAAAAACCCTTGTTTGGGTTGGAAAATCATGAGAATGGCATGGGGTTCGGGATTAGGATATAAATTTGATGTATTTCTGTCATTTAGGGTCTGATTATATGTTATTTGATTGTTTATGGATGAAGAACAAGGTAGGTGTCATAACAAGGGGAAGGCTCAGGTTTGATAGAGCATTTCGGGTTTGATTTTAGGTAGGTGATTGTTGAGTTACTTCTTATTTGTATCATATTTTTATGTTGACTATTTTTTAGTAATGCTTGTACAACATGTGATTAGGAGTAAAAAAGGGATAAATGTAAAATGATTATTATTGTCAATATAATGCAATGAACTTGTCCCATTTACTTGAGGTTAGAAGTTTTATTTTATTTATTGTGATTGTGATTGTGATTTTGGGATGTGTGATATCTAATGGTTAGCTCACGTACCATTCTTGTTATGTACTAACAGTTGGATCGGGAACCAGACCTAGTACATGATATCTCTTTTATTGACTCGAGTACCATGCCTAGTACATATATATATTGGTTGGCTTGGGTACCACTCCTGGCATAGGATATCTTATTGGTTGGCTGGAGTACCATGTTGGTACATACTTATTAAAGGTTGGCCCATGTACCATGCTTGATACATATAATTTCTCTGTGTGTGGGTTCCATGAGACAACATAGTTGTTTACTATATTCTGGTTGATCATATTCGTTGTGGCTATATTGTATATTATCTTGTTTTACCACATTTTTGTTTCTTGTTTCTATATCGTACATTGGGAGATGACCGATGATCCTACCAATATATTGTGGTTTGGTGTAAAGATACTACATTTGCTCTTTGTATATTGAGAAGAAAACATATTTCGGTGGCTGCTACATGACCTTTATTCTACCTTCGATGCTCCTTCAATACAAGGGTGAGCTACTTTTTTCAAGCTGCCATAAATTTATCTTTATTTTCTAGTCCATCGTTCGGACATAGACTCCTTATTTTGGGGCCGCATTCCCATATTCTAGACTATAAATTAATGTTTAGGCACAAAACTTTAAGTTTCTAGAGGTCACTTCCACAATGTTTGGTGATAATGGTTTTATTTATGAAACTTGTTTTAAATTGTCGAAAACTACTTCCTTTTTGTTGTTTAGTTGATGGAATGTTAGTAGATAGTTTGCTATCTCACCAGGAGTTTAGCTTAGGTGTCTCTTAAGATAGGTTGAGTTTAGACAAAATTGGTATCAGAGCCCTAGGTTCATTGATCTTGTCGTATCCAAAATGGGTTTAATAGATTCTTGTGGAACTATAAAGAGAAGTATGTACCTTTCTTCTTGATGCTATAGAACAATAGAAAATTTTCCTTTTTTTCATCCTTCATGCTATACCCTAATTTCAATTGAAGTATGACGATCCAAATTGGTATTTGACTTTCTTCTTTCTTTGTTTGCATATAGTTGACACCATATGGAATGAAGTGAGAGCACAAGCTCCAGCTAAGGAACTGGTCATGCGGGACCAAGGCTATGGAAAGGGAAGAGAAAGGGGACGAGGTAGAGGGAGAGAAACACCAATCGGAGAGAAGTGGAGCTTATGCAGCAGTTCATATGAGATCGGAGAGGTCTACCCCACCTCAAGATCATGTTGAGGAGGACATAGAGGTAGAGTTTGAGGTGGGTGACAAAATCGAGATGGTTACACAGGTTGGCGGTGTAGGCCTTCCCCTTATGAGTTATGAATTTATTAACCAAGTAATAGAATTCTTGAGTTGGTTAGTGTAATACACCAAAAATCACTAAGATAAGATATGAACCATTCTTCATAAGTGTATTGGGTTCTACTAGATGATTCTTAATTGTGCATAGGTGTTAAAGTCAATTATTTAGTGTGGGAGGATTTTGAAGATTTATTAAGGTAATAATAATCCTCTAACACCAAATTGAGTTGAAAGTTCCCTTATCGTTTGAGTTTATTTAAAATACTTTACTCTAGTCAACGTAAAATGACCATATCTTTTAGAATATGAAGATTTACATGACTCATAACCTATCAAATTAAATTTCTATAAATCTTTGTTCCAACGCCACCAATTTTGCGTCATTCAAAGTTTGGAGTAGAGAGTTATGATCATTTCACTAAATAATGTAGCGCAGTTCCATTTTGGCTACGGGAAAATTCTAAATAACATAATTTTCTTCTCCTTATTCCACTAGGAAAAACTTAAAAATGGATTTCTTAACTATTATAAAGCCCTAAACAATCCTATTTTTTTTCCTAATTCCCTATGACACTCTCTAAAACCCTAATACAAAATTCTAAGGAGGATCAAAGCATAAGACTTTCCAGTAAGTGTAACGACCCGAAAAATGAATAAGTGAAAACTAGAGCCTAACTAGTGTGTCTTGGAGTTGTTATGAGGATTGAGAGTGTTTAATATTGTTCCGAGCTGTGGTTGAGGGGTTTACGGGTTAAACGTCAAGGTACGACTACCCAAGGACCATCCCAAGGGTCCTTGAGGAGGACCCTAAAGCCTAAACCGAAGACCATAAGTTCACCAAAAGATGGAAATTTAGGGTGACCTATGGATGGGGTTCACGACCATTAGGTCCATCCACACCCCGTGGATGGCCTCCATAGGTCAAGACCCCCAAAACCATCCCCCAGCCCCAGACCATGGACACACAAGATGGTCCGTTAGTGGACTTACGGTCTGTAGGTCTAGGGTGTGAGTCATTCACCGGTTTGCTGTCATGTTGCAGCCAAGTATTGGGGTAGGTTAGTAATTTCCTAATTAATTTAGTTAAGTTGGGGCACGGTTTTAATTAGTTATTTGTGGTATTTTAAGGGTTTTTAAAGTATTGAAACATATTTTAGACTTCATTATTTCAAAGCCCAAAATCAAAACCTCCCCTCCCCTCCAAAAGTTCTCTCTAGAAACCTCCATTGGAGGTGAAGACTTCAAGATCTCACGGTCAAATCTTCAAGTTTTTCAAGGGATTTTCATAGGATTCTTCTTAAAAAGGTATGGTGGTCTTCATCCTTGACTTAGTTCCTTTCAAGGAGCCAATCTCAAAAGTGATTTCAAGTCTCCAATGTTTTCTCTAAAACCCTAGTTTTCAATCTATGCATGGGTACGATTCTTAATGATTTCGAAAGGATTTATTTCATTGATTTATGAATGAATTGTAGATTTAAAGATGAATTAAGATGATTTCCTCCTAGAACCCATGTTTTCCCCCCAATTTCTTAAACTGTGATTTGTGATTTGTGATTGGGAGTTGATTGATTATGCAAGCATGTTGACTTATTGATGCTTATATTGAATTAATTTATTGAATCATGTCAAATTCATTATCTATTGTAGTATCATGGATTTATGGATTGATGATGGTTCTTAGCCTTGAAGGGCAAGTTATGATCGAATTACATATTGAAGTAGAATTGTGCTTGATCTATTGATCCACTTGAAAGGTGGAGGTTTTTACTTACTATGTATATTGTGGTATTGAATTTATGGATATCTTCCTTGTACCTCTATATATGATGGATCTATGTGTGATCATGAAGTAAAGTATGTGTGTGTGATTTCAATGAATGAATAATGATCATGTTTAGAAGGAAAGGGTGTCATGATTGATTGTTATTTCTCAATTAACATCTATGAATGATGAGGCAATGTGAAAGGTTATTCTTACATACACACTCACTCATGAATGATTAATGAATGAAGTTTATAAGCTGATGTTAATGATGATGGGTTAATTGAAAGGTTATTCTCAATTATACTGTAATGAATGATAATGACTTGTCGTGATAGCACTTTCTCACAATAAGGGGATTCTTAGGTGAAAGGCTATTCTCATCTTTGAATCTATGAGCTTTCCAATGAATGAATGTTGGGATGGGATGGATGCTCATCCGGGAGTTGCGGCGGAGTATCTAGTAACAATCCCTATATCCCATTTTCATGAATGTTGGGTTTGAGATGGATACTCATCCATGAGTTGAGGTGGGGTATATAGCAATAATCTATTATCCCATAATAATGAACGTAAGGTACTCCGTATGTAATAATGCTAAGCACTGAGTGGATTCTCATCTGTTAGTTGAGGCGGTGGGGGTATCTAGTAGCAACCTCTTGAGATGGATGCTCATTAATGAGTTAAGGCGGGTATCTAGTAGCAATCTCCCTATCTCATAACTATGTGCCCACATAGGTCTAGCTAGTGCTTCCACTTAAGCTATAAAACAATGGTCCTACCTTAGGCAAGTAAGAATCCCTTTATCCAGTGAGGGTGATACTGGGATTTCATGAATTGGTCACATGGTCTATGTCGGTTAAGGCTTACCCCTACAAAGAATGTTAATGAACTATGGCATCTTAAGAATGTACTACTTAGTGTGGGTGGTGGTATAAGACACCATCTATGCATTGCACCAGTAGGCCTTAAGAGACGTTGTGGTGTGTTCCTTTATAAAGTTAAGTGCAATGAATGTTCTCTTATGATGATGTTATGAGAATGTTGGCTAAATGACTAATGAATGAAGGTGCTCCTAATGAAATGAAGTTAATGAAGAATGTTGACTCTTATATGTTTAAATGAAAAGATGCATGCTATACTTGGATTATATTATGAGTTACTTCCTTGTCATGACTTAATGAATATGAATGTGCCGTGCCCATGGTGACTTTAAGGATTACTTAGTGTGAGTAGTAGTATGGGATGCTATTGGAATATTGCACAATTATGACTTAGAGTTGCCCTAGGTAATGGTCTTTATGTGTTGATACGGCTTATGTTTATGCCTCTTATTCATGTGATGGTGTAAACATGGAAAGGTTGAATGGTAAGTTCTCTTTTGGTGACCTTATGGTGCTACTTTGGTGTGGATGGTGGTATGGGACACTATCCATACATTGCACAAAGTATAGCTTGAGGGTTACTTGAGGTAAAGGCTCCAATGTGAAGCTAATGGTTTATACGTGATTATGCTCCAAAGTGATTAAATGACTTGTATGTTGGTTGTAGTTGAATATTACGCCTCTTATGCTTATGCTCATGAAGTTTTATCAAAAAGGAATACATCATGACTTTCAAAAAACTGTCCTTTTTAAGCATATTTTTGCATGGATGTCATACTTAATACTTAATTGTACTAACTCCATTCTTCTTCTACGTTTACTAATAGTGTAGGTGCCGGAAATTGAGTGGTTTTCTCTAGTAAAGCTTGGACTTGAGTTCCCCAAGGCTAAGTGGTATGTCCTCAAAGATCGAGGACAAGTGTTTAGATATTCCTTTCTTTTCATCTAGTAGACTGTTGTTAAGATTTCGATTGTAAGTATGTTGATTAGATGGCCATGTGAGATGATAGATTTTCGCTTGCTTTTAATGTTTTCAATTGTTGGATTTATAAAAGAAAATTTTTAAATTCAGCACTATTTCTAAGTATCTTATGCATTGAATATGCTATGAGGCTTATATAAGACCCCTTCAGGGTCGAGTACGCCATGTCGCTTACGGGTTGTAGACTCAGGTTGTGAAAACATGGTATCAGAGCACAAGGTTTTGGGAATGGTCATTAGGGTCGATGTCTCACAAGCCACGTCTAATAGAGTCTTGTTCATCGGTGTGAGTTGCGACACATCTATGAGCGAGAGGCTATAGGACGTTGGGAAGTTACACTTCTTTCTTCTTTCTTCAAGTCATGCCACAGAGCTTAACTCCGTAAGTTCTCTCTCTTATTCCTTATATGATGGTCTTGAGGATGTGACTACTCTAAGGGCTAATGCTACAAGTATCGAGGGAGAAAAATGTGAGTGGTGATGTCAATTATGGCTATGAGACTTGTTAGATTTGAGGTGCTCAATTTTTATGTTGACTTTAGTATGAATGGGTTGCATTATGGTGTTGTTTAGTCTATGATAGAACCCGACTTAGTTTTGATGAGTTTTGAGGTATGTTGAAAGAGTTGATGAAATGTGGGGTTTTAGAAATGTTTTGATGTGTTGAGTGAGCAGACTCCTTAAAAGAATGTAGAAGTGTAATTCACCTTGGTTTGGAATCATATTGTGTGATGAGTGTGAAGGTTTATTGATGTTTTGCACCGAACTTAGAATTCAAAGAAGTGATGTTGTAAAGAGTTCTTACAGGCTTACTCCTAGAGGGAGATAATGTGCTTAGATGGTAAGGTTATTGAGTGTCTTGATATTCATGAGTTAGGTTTGCTTGATGTTCTCACCTCAAGAGGTGTAGTGAGTTTCAGGAGTTTAGAGCCGGAGTGGTAGTCTCATATGAGACCTTGAGCAAGATTTGCTTAATGAGGACCTTCCTAGTTTAAATAGCACCGGTATGATGATAGTTCCTTAAGGTTGTGAATTTTGTATTGAGGTTCCTATGTTGTTTTCATGTTAGCCTTAGTTGGGTTTAATCCTAAGTGGGGGATAGTATGTTGAATAGTGAGGTTGCTGACAGTTTTGATATCCTTATCTCTTTCCTTCTATTCTTATTCAAGCTTGAGACCACGAGTTCCTTATAGCTGGTTTCATGTCTGGGAGTCTTGTGTGATTATGTGTTTCCATGGTGTCCTTATGTTATGCATGTTCTAGTTGAATCCTTGCTTATATGAGAAAATGAGTTTTCGTAATTTATGTTCCTCATGTTAATATGCATTTGGTATGAGTAGTCTGTGTGCTTCATGAGGTTAATTGTTGAACAAGCCTAAATGTGTTTTTATGAAGAAATTGAATAATGTGCTTAATGATGTTGTGATGAGCATGATATGAGTTGGAGAAGGTAATCCTCCAATATAACGAGAAATGTTGAAGTTATGTTGCATATTGAGTTTCTAGATGTAGTTCCTACCTTCTTGTATTGCATTGAGCTATTGATGTGGAGTTGAAGTTTCCTCCTAGTTTTGTGCAATGTTTATAATGTTGCATGCATGATGGGCTGCTAGTCCTGAGTTGTTAATCCTTTAATGTGTTTTAAAGGTTCATTCGAGGTTGAATGTTTCTAAGTGGGGGATAATGTAACGACCCGTAAAACGAATAAGTGAAAACTAGATCCTAACTAGTGTGTCTTGGAGTTGTTGGGAGGATTGATGGTGTTTAATGCTATTTCGAGCATTGGTTGAGGGGTTTAAGGGTTAAACATCAAGGTACGACTCTCCAAGGACCACCCTAAGGGTCCTTGAGGTGGACCTTAAAACCTAATCCCCAAGACTCCAAGATCACCAAAAGCTGGAAAATTAAGGTGACCTACGGATTGGGTTGACGACCAATAGGTCCATCCATGCCCCGTGGATGGCGTTCGTAGGTCAAAACCCCCAATAGCATCCCCCTACCCCAGACCACGAAGCAACATGACGGTCCGTTAGTGTCCTCATGATCTGTAGGTCTAGGGTGTGAGTCACCACTGGTTTGCTGTCAAGTTGCGACCAAGTGTTGGGGTAGGTCAGTAATTTCCTAATTTATTTAGTTAAGTTGGGGGATAGTTTTAATTATATTTATGGTATTTTAAGGGTCTTTAAAGCATTAAAACATATTTTAGAGTTAATTATTTCAAAACCCAAAATCAAAACCTCCCCTTCACTCCAAAAGTTTTCTCTCTAGAAACCTCCATTAGAGGTGAAGACTTCAAGCTCTCAAGGGAAAATCTTCAAGTTCTTCAAGAGATTTTCGTGGGATTCTTCTTAAAAAGGTTTGGTGGTCTTCATCCTTGACATAATTTCTTTCAAGGAGCCAATCTCAAAAGTGATTCCATGTCTCCAATGTTTTCTCTAAAACCCTAGTTTTCAATCTATGCATGGTTTTGATTCTAAATGATTTCTAAAGGATTTATTGCATTGATTTATGAATGAATTGTAGATTTAAAGATGAATTAAGATGATTTCTTCCTAGAACCCATATTTTCCCCCCAATTTTTTAAATTGTGATTTGTGATTGGGAGTTGATTGATTATGCAAGTATGTTGAATTGTTGATGCTTATATTGAATTAATTGATTGAATCATGTCAATTTCATTATCTATTGTAGTATCTTGGATTTATGGATTGATGTTGGTTCTTAGCCTCGAAGGGCAGGTTATGATCAAATTACATATTGAACTAGAATTGTGCTTGATCTATTGATCCACTTGAAAGGTGGAGGTTTTTACTTACTATGTATATTGTGGTATTGAATTGATGGATATCTTCCTTGTACCTCTATATATGATGGATCTATGTGTGATCATGAAGTAAAGTATGTGTGTCTGATTTCAATGAATGAATAATGATCATGTTTAGAATGAAAGTGTGTCATGATTGAATGTTATTTCTCAATTAACACCTATGAATGATGAGGCAATATGTGAAAGGTTATTCTGACATACACACACACTTATGAATGCCTAATGAATGAAGTTTATATGATGATGTTAATGATGATGGGTTAATTGAATGGCTATTCTCAATTGTACTATAATGAATGATAGTGACTTGTTGTGAAAGGACTTTCTCACAATAAGGAGATTCTTAGGTGAAAGTCTATTCTCATGTTTGAATCTATGAGCTTTCAAATGAATGAATGTTGGGATGGGATGGATGCTCATCCGGGAGTTGAGGCGGAGTATCTAGTAATAATCCCCATATCCCATTTTAATGAATGTTGGGTTTGAGATGGATACTCATCCATGAGTTGAGGCGGGGTATCTAGAAACAATCTATTATTCTATAATAATTAATATAATGTACTCCATGGGGAATAATGCTAAGCACCGAGTGGCTATGAATTGGGGTGGATGCTCATTCGTGAGTTGAGGCGAGGTAAGTAGTAGAAACCTCTTGAGATGGATGCTCATCCGTTAGATGAGGCGGGTATCTAAGAGCAATCTTCTTATCCCATCACTCTGTGCCCATAGAGGTGTAGCTAGTGGAACCACTTAAGCTATAAAACAGTCTTCCTACCTTAGGCAAGTAGGAATCCCTTTATCTGTTGATGGTGACACCAGGATTCCATGAATTGATCACATGGTTTATGTCGGTTAAGGTTTACCCCCACAAAGAATGTGAATGAACTATGGCTTTTTTAGAATGTACTACTTACTGTGGGTGGTGGTATGGGACGCCATCTATGCATTGCACAGGTAGGCTTTGAGAGAGGTTGTGGTGTATTCCTTTATAATGTTAAGTGCAATGAATGTGCTCTTATGATGATGTTGTGAGAATGTTGGCTAAATGTCTAATGAATGAAGGTGCTCCTAATGAAATGAGGTTAATGAAGAATGTTGACTCTTATATGTTTAAATGAAAAGATGCATGCTATACTTGGATTGTATTATGAGTTACTTCCTTGTCATTACTTAATTAATAAGAATGTGCCATGCGTATGGTGATTTCAAGGATTACTTAGTCTGAGTAGTAGTATGGGATGCTACTTGAACATTGCACAATTATGACTTAGAGTTGGCCTAGGTGATTGTCTTTATGTGTTGATATGGCTTATGTTTATGCCTCTTCTGCATCTGTATGGTGTAAACATGGAAAGATTGAATGGTAAGTTCACTTTTGGTGACCATAAGGTGGTACTTTTGTTTGGATGGTGGTATGGGATGCTATCCATACATTGCACAAAGTATAGCTTGAGGGTTATTTGATTGTAAAGGGTCGTGACCCTATTTTGTTTCCAGTATGTTAATTAGATAGCCATGTGAGACAATCGACTTCCGCTTGCTTTTAATGTTTTCGATTGTTGGATTTATAAAAGAAAATTTTTAAATTCCGCACTATTTCTAAGTTTCTTATACAATGAATCTGCTTTGAGGCTTGTATAAGATCCCTTCGGGGTTGAGTATGTTGTGTCACTTTCGGGGAGTAGACTCGGGTCGTGACAAATATGGTATCAGAGCACAAGGTTTTGGGAATGGTCTTTAGGGTCGATGTCTCACAAGCCATGTCTAGTATATTCTTATTCATCGGTGTGAGTCGCGACACATCTATGAGTGATAGGCTACAAGACGTTAGGAAGTTACACATCTTTCTTCATTCTTCAAGTCGTGCCATAGAGCTTAATTCCATAAGTTCTATCTCTTATTCCTTATCCAATGGTCTTAAAGATGTGACTACTCTAAGGGCTAATGCTACAAGGATCGAGGGAGAAAAAAATGAGTGGTGATGTCAATTGTGGCTATGTGACTTGTTAGATTTGAGGTGCTAAATTTTGATGTTGTCTTTAGTATGAATGGGTTGGTTTATGGTTATGTTTAGTCTATGTTAGAACCCAACTTAGTTTTTATGAGTTTTGAGGTATGTTGAAAGAGTTGATGAAATATGGTGTTTTAGAAATGTTTTGATGTGTTGAGTGAGTAGACTCCTTAAAAGAATGTATAAGTGTAATTCACCTTGGTTAGGAATCATATTGTGGGATAAGTGTGAAGGTTAAATGATGTTTTGCTCCAACCTTAGATTTGAAAGAAGTGATGTTGTAAAGAGTTTGTATAGGCTTACTCCTAGAGGGAGATAATGCGCTTAGTTGGTAAGGTCATTGAGTGTCCTTGATGTTCATGAGTTAGGTTTGCTTGATGTTCTCACCTTAAGAGGTGTAGTGAGTTTGATGAGTATAGACCCGGTGTGGTAGACTCATATGACACCTTGAGTGGAGTTGGTAATATTGTTTGTGAGCAAGTGTTGCTTAATGAGGACCTTCATAGTCTAAATAGCACCGGTATGATGATAGTTCCTTAAGGTTGTGAATTTTGTATTGAGGTTCCTATGTTGTTTTCATGTTAGCCTTAGTTGGGTTTAATCCTAAGTGGGGGATAGTATGTTGAATAGTGAGGTTGCTGACAGTTTTGATATCCTTATCTCTTTCCTTCTATTCTTATTCAAGCTTGAGACCACGAGTTCCTTATAGCTTGTTTCATGTCTGGGAGTCATGTGTGATTATGTGTTTCCATGGTGTCCTTATGTTATGCATGTTCTAGTTGAATCCTTGCTTATATGAGAAAATGAGTTTTCGTAATTTATGTTCCTCATGTTAATATGCATTTGGTATGAGTAGTCTGTGTGCTTCATGAGGTTAATTGTTGAACATGCCTAAATGTGTTTTTATGAAGAAATTGAATAATGTGCTTAATGATGTTGTGATGAGCATGATATGAGTTGGAGAAGGTAATCCTCCAATGTAATGAGAAATGTTGAAGTTATGTTGCATAATGAGTTGCTAGATGTAGTTCCTACCTTCTTGTATTGCGTTGAGCTATTGATGTGGAGTTGAGGTTTCCTCCTAGTCTTGTGCATTGTTTATAATGTTGTATGCATGACGAGCTGCTATTCATGAGTCATTAATCCTTTAATGTGTTTTAAAGTGTCATTCGAGGACCAATGTTTCTAAGTGGGGGATAATGTAATGACCCGTAAAATGAATAAGTGAAAACTAGAGCCTCACTAGTGTGTCTTGGAGTTATTCGGAGGATTGAGGCTGTTTAATGTTGTTCCGAGCTATGGTTGAGGGATTTAGGGGTTAAACATCAAGGTACGACTCCCCAAGGACCACCCTAGGGGTCCTTGAGGAGGACCCTAAAGCCTAACCCCCAAGACCCCAAGATCATCAAAAGCTGGAAATTTAGGGAGACCTACAGATTCGGTTGACGACCAGTAAGTCCATCCATGCCCCGTGGATGGCCTTCGTAGGTCAAGACCACCAATACCATACCCTAGCCCCAAACCACGGAGCAACATGACAGTCTGTTAGTGGACTCATGGTCCGTAGGTCTAGGGCGTGAGTAACCACTTGTTTGCTGTCAAGTTGCGGCCAAGTGTTGGGGTAGGGTAGTAATTTCCTAATTAATTTAGTTAAGTTGGGGGACGGTTTTAATTAGTTATTTATGGTATTTTAAGGGTTTTTAAAGTATTAAAACATATTTTAGACTTAATTATTTCAAAACCTCCCCTCCCCTCCAAAAGTTCTCTCTCTAGAAACCTCCATTGGAGGTGAAGATTTCAATCTCTCAAGGTCAAATCTTCAAGTTTTTCAAGGAATTTTCGTGGGATTATTCTTAAAAAGGTATTGTGGTGTTCATCCTTGTCTTAATTTCTTTCAAGGAGCCAATTTCAAAATTGATTTTAAGTCTCCAATGTTTTCTCTAAAACCCTAGTTTTCAATCTATGCATGGGTTCTATTCTAAATGATTTCTAAAGTATTTATTGCATTGATTTAGGAATGAATTGTAGATTTAAAGAGTAATTAAGATGATTTCTTCCTAGAACCCATGTTTTCCCCCCAATTTCTTAAATTGTGATTTGTGATTGGGAGTTGATTGATTACACAAGTATGTTGAATTGTTGATGCTTATATTGAATTAAGTGATTGAATCATGTCAATTTCATTATCTATTTTAGTATCTTGGATTTTTGGATTGATGTTGGTTCTTAGCCTTGAAGGGCAAGTTATGATCAAATTACATATTGAAGTAGAATTGTGCTTGATCTATTGATCCACTTGAAAGGTGGAGGTGTGCACTTACTACGTATATTGTGGTATTGAATTGATGTAAATCTTACTTGTACCTCTATATATGAAGGATCTATGTGTGATCATGAAGTAAAGTATGTGTATGGGTTTTGAATGAATGAATAATGGTCATGTTTAGATTGAAAGTGTGTCATGATTGAAAAGTTATTCTCACATACACACACACTCATGAATGACTAATGAATGAAGTTTCTATGATGATGCTAACGATGATGGGTTAATTGAAAGACTATTCTCAATGATACTCTAATGAGTGATAAAGACTTTTTGGTAAAGGTCTTTCTCACAATAAGGGGGTTCTTAGGTTAAAGGCTATTGTCATCTTTGAATCTATGAGCTGTCTAATGAATGAATGTTGGGATGGGATGAATGCTCATCCGGGAGTTGAGGCAGAGTATCTTGTAACAATCCCTATATCCCATTTTAATGAATGTTGATTTGAGATGGATACTCATCCATGAGTTAAGGTGGGGTATCTAGCAACAATCTCTTATCCCATAATAATGAATGTAATTTACTCCATGGGAAATAATGCTAAGCACCTAGTGGATATGAATTGGGGTGGATGCTCACCCATGAGTTGAGGCGGGGTATCTAGTAGCAACCACTTGAGATGGATGCTCATCCGTGATTTGAGGCGGGTATCTAATAGAAATCTCCCTATCCCATAACTTTGTGCCCACATAAGTCTAGCTAGTGAATCCACTTAAGCTATAACACAGTGGTCCTACCTTAGGCAAGTAGGAATCCCTTTATCCGATGAGGGTGAGACCGGGATTCTACGAATTGCTCACATGGACTATGTCGGTTATGGCTTACCCTTACAAAGAATGTTAATGAACTATGGCTTCTTAAGAATGTACTACTTAGTGTGGGTGGTGGTATGGGACGCCTTCTATGCATTGTATAAGTAGGGTTTGAGAGAGGTTGTGGTGTGTTCCTTTATAAAGTTAAGTGAAAATGAATGTGCTCCTATGACGATGTTATGAGAATGTTGGCTAAATGTCTAATGAATGAAGGTGCTCCTAATAAAATGAAGTTAATGAAGAATATTGACTCTTATATGCTTAAATGAAAAGATACATGTTATAGTTGGACTGTATTATGGGTTACTTCCTTGTCATGACTTAATGAATATGAATGTGCCTTGCCTATGGTGACTTCAAGGATTACTTAGTGTGAGTAGTAGTATGGGATACTACTTTCACATTGCACGAGTATGACTTAGAGTTGCCCTAGGTGATGGTCTTTATGTGTGAAAGGTGGAGGTATTTACTTACTATGTATATTGTGGTATTGAATTGATGGATATCTTCCTTGTACCTCTATATATGAAGGATCTATGTGTGATCATGAAGTAAAGTATGTGTGTGTGATTTCAACGTATAAATAATTATCATGTTTAGAATGAAAGTGTGTCATGATTGAATGTTATTTCTCAATTAACACCTATGAATGATGAGGCTATCTGTGAAAGGTTATTCTCACATACACACATTCATGAATGACTAATGAATGAAGTTTGTATTATGATGTTAATGATGATGGGTTCATTGAAAGTCTATTCTCAATTGTACTCTAATGAATGATAATGACTTGTTGTGAAAGGATTTTCTCATGATAAGCGGATTCTTAGGTGAAAGGCTATCCTCATCTTTGAATCTATGAGCTTTCCAATTAATGAATGTTGGGATGGGATGGATGCTTATTCGGGAGTTGAGGCGGAGTATCTAGTAACAATCCCTATATCCCATTTTAATGAATGTTGGGTTTGAGATGGATACTCATCCATGAGTTAAGGCAGGGTATCTAGCAACAATCTCTTATCCCATAATAATTAATTTAATTTACTCCGTGGGGAGTAATGCTAATCACTGAGTGGATATAAATTAGGGTGGATGTTTATCCGTGAGTTGAGGTTGGGTATCTGGTTGCAACCTCTTGAGATGGATTCTCATATGTGAGTTGAGGCGGTTATCAAGTAGCAATATCCCTATCCCATAACTATATGCCCACATAGGTCTAGCTAGTAGATCCACTTAATCTATAAAACAATGGTCATACCTTAGGCAAGTAGGAATCCCTTTATCCGGTGAGGGTGACACCGAGATTCCATGAATTGCTCACATGGTCTATGCCGCTTAAGGCTTACTCCCACAAAGAATGTTAATGAAAACTATGGCTTCTTAAGAATGTACTACTTAGTGTGGGTAGTGGTATGGGACACCATCTATGCATTGCAAATTTAGGCTTTGAGAGAGGTTGTGGTGTGTTCCTTTATAATGTTAAGTGCAATGAATGTGCTCTTATGATGATGTTATGAGAATGTTGGCTAAATTTCTAATGAATGAAGGTGCTCCTAATGAAATGAAGTTAATGAAGAATGTTGACTCTTATATGCTTAAATTAAAAGATGCATGCTATACTTGGATTGTATTATGAGTTACTTCCTTGTCATGACTTAATGAATATGAATGTGCCTTGCCTATGGTGACTTCAAGGAGTACTTAGTGTGAGTAGTATGGGATGCTACTTGCACATTGCACAAGCATGACTTAGAGTTGCCCTAGGTGATGGTCTTTATGTGTTGATATGGCTTATGTAATGATTTTGTCTCTTATGCATGTGAATGGTGTAAAAATGGAAGGGTTGAATGGTAAATTCACTTTTGGTGACCTTAAGGTGGTACTTTGGTGTGGATGGTGGTATGGGACGCTATCCATACATTGCACAAAGTATAACTTGAGGGTTACTTGAGGTGAAGGCTCCAATGTGAAGGTAATGGTTTATATGTGATTATGTTCCAATGTGGTTAAATGACTTGTATGTTGGTTGTGGTTGAATATTATGCCTCTTATGCTTATATCCATGAAGTTTTATCAAAAAGGCATATATCATGACTTTCAAACAAAATGTCCGTTTTAAGCACGTTTTTTCATGGCTATCATACTTAGTACTTAAATGTGCTAACCCCATTCCTCTTCTATGTTTACTACAAGTGTAGGTTCCGGAAATTGAGTGGTTTTCTCTAGTGAATCTTGGACTTGAGTTCCCCAAGGCTAAGTTGTATGTCCTCATAGATCGAGGACAAGTGTTTAGATTTTCCTTTCTTTTCATGTAATAGACTATTGTTAATATTTCTATTGTGAAGGGTCGTGACCCTATTTTGTTTCAAGTATGTTGATTAGATGGTCATGTGAGATGATAGACTTTCGCTTGCTTTTAATGTTTTCGATTGTTGGATTTATAAAAGAAAAATTTTAAATTCCACACTATTTCTAAGTATCTTATGCAATGAATATGCTATGAGGCTTGGATAAGACCCCTTCGGGTCGTAACAGTAAGATTTTTTCAAATATTTTTCAAGATTCTTCTTCAAGCAATGGATCCCTTCTCTACTAATGATCTTTGATTCATGGTTCATACTCTTATACCACATGGATCCCTTTCTAATCAATGTTATTTAAAATCCTTATCATAGTACTTCATATCAATTATTTTCACAAATAAAGTATGTTCAAGATTTTAAAGAAGTCTTTAAAGAAAGAGTTCACAAAAGTATATTCAGTTTTAAATATATTATTTTCAAGAAGTATTTCATGAAAGTATTATTATCTTTTAAAACAATTATCTCTACTTTAAACCGCATGAATTTAGAAGAATTTAAAGAATCTTTAAATAATGATTTTTCTCAAATTCTAGAGTTTCATGATTTAATTATGGGTTCAATTGATTTAAAACTTTTTCATAATGATTGATGTTATTGTGCATGATTTGACCATAATTATATATTTTTAATGATTTTTATATGAACCCATGTCTATGCCTATTTTATGATTATACTATGCTTTTGAACTCATGAATTATGATTATGAATCTATGCATGTTTTAAGAAAATGGGTTTTTATGAATTAAGAAGGTTTCTAAGATAAATATCAATGAATTGTAAAAGGTTTTCTAAAAAATTATGAGCATGATTGTGAAAGGTATTTCTCACATATGGATTCACGTTGGTGAAAGGTTTGCTCACCTATGTTTGAGTTGTATATTAAGGAGCTATTCTAGGTTTTGATTTTTAAGATATGGATTAGTATTGATCATTGTCATTCCTACGTTATAATGATATTTGATTTTTATTTGTTTTGTTGGGTTTTTGACTTAGTACTGGGAGGGCTTTGAGGTGCAGGCTCAAATATGGTAGTCTCTAGTAACAATCTCTAGTCCCAAACTACGTGACCCCATAGGATTGTCTTAAATGACTTAGCTAGTGGATCCACTTTAGCAAAAAGATGATGTGTACGGATGCTACCTTTGAAAGTAAAATACCTTTTTATGGTATGAGGGATTTACTAGATTCCATGACATAGATCTCATGGTTTTATTCACTACAAAATAACAACATTTAGAAACTGATTTCAGTGGAAAACAATATTTCATCACTATATAACAACGAATTAGCTACGAAAAACTAATTTGTTTCTAAAATATCAAAGGAAATATTAGGATCTTCAATTGTGACATATTAGCGATAAAAATTAAGATCTCTCTCTAAACTTTGGCACCTTAATTTGCCAACGAAAATAGCGACATATGGTTGATGACAAAATTCATAATATGTAAGCAACAGAATTAACGACGAAATAATTTGTCGCTGGTGTTACTTTATTTCTTTCTACAAATAATTTGGTTGTTGGCTAATTTCGTATAAATAATAGAGAAATATTTAGCGACAAAGCACATAACTGTCACTAAAATCGTCACTAATTTTTACCTAAATTTTTTAGCGCTCAAGTATTTTCCTCTATACTAAATACTTTACCCTCATTTTCACAGAGAGAGTGACAAAACCTCTCAACTCTTAGAGTGTGACAATAAGAAAACCTTGGAGTGTTAGAGTGAGAAACGTCTCTCACACGGAGGAACCTCTCATCGCTTTTCACCAACTCACCCACCCAGCCACCCACTCAGTGAGAAAACTCTATGTGAAGTGAAACTTTGTAGATCTTGGAAGAAGGTGAGTTTAGTGAAGTGAAAGATCAAAATTTCACAAATTTGGGTAAGTATTCTCTCTATTTTAGCTCAATTTTGTTTGTCTTTTTCTTGTAGAACAACTATTTAGCAATAAACTCTATTTTATTTGTAACGTAAGAATTTTCTTTTCTGTTTGTAACAATAATTTTGATGTTTTTATTCCTTTTTTTGCTTGACATATGATTTTTTTTTACTATGGACACATTGTGATTCATTCTCTCGTATGCCTAATTTGATAATAGTTTTCTCTGTTTCAGTGTCTAAAAGTGATTACCCATATTTTTTCTTGTATCAATGACGTAATTGATTCATCATTGCTGGAAATCAAGTGTTGTTTCTTGGACGCAGTGTAACACCTCAGAACTTATCAGACTTGAACAATAGAAATTTGGTGAACCACGGCAGGGTTCACGAACTGTGAGAGGAACCACAGTTCGTCGACCTACTTGTAGCTCACACCCACCAAGAAGTGGTCAACGAGAAAGCCCTTCACAGGCCGTGGAACACCATATGAGCCATGGGAAGGCTCGTGGAAGCAAGGCAGATTCACCCAAGGCTCAGGCAACAAACCATGGAGCCCTCCGCGGGCCATGGTCTTGATGACGGGCCATGGTGAGGCTCATGAAGTCGAACTAGTAGACCCCAGCCCCAAGTTAAGAACCACGACGGCCTTCACAGTCCGTGGTCCTTCACACGGTCCGTGAAAGAGACTGTAGAAGGGAATGCCCAAAACCAGCAAACCTTGGCCAGCAACCACGGTCAACTTGATGGGTCGTGGTCCCATTGACGGTCCATCAGTGGCTCCGTGGAAATCCCCCATCAGATTTTAAGTTGGGGTTGTTTTGGTCTTTTCCCCTATGGGTTGGACACCTAAACTACGTCATTTTACACCTAAACTACGTCATTTTACTCAGTTTAAGTCTAGTAATTTAGTGAGAACTTACCCTAAATGATTATTAACAAAAATTTACACAAACTTAGAGCAAAAAGAGGAGAAAGAGTCGACCAACCCCTCAAGAACAAGCAGGAGATTTTCTTCAGTTCTAGCCCTGAAATCGGTAGATTTTTTCATGAATTTTGTCACTAGGTATGTGGGATTTCACTAGTGGGTTCCTTTCCTTCACTAGGTCCCTAGAATTCAGTCAGATTCTTGATTATGTATATCTTGATTAGACCTAGGGTTTCTAAGACCTTAGATATTGGTTGTGGTTTAGCGGTTATAGTGTTCTTAATAAGATTATCACATTTTTGGGAAATCGTTACTTTGTTCCTTGCATGAAACCTAGAACCCTAGTTGTGTAGATTCTCTTAGTTCATCAATTACACTTGCTAGGTCAGTTAAAAAGATGAATAGGCTCTAGTTTTTGAATGTTACATTATCAGATCTTAAATGTTGCATTCTCAGATTTTGCATGTTAGGATATTAAGCTATCTAATATTTAAATTATATGGTATCATACACAATTCCTTTTGGGAGTAGGCTTAGCACAGAGTTGGACATCACACCAGTCATGCCTTTGTACAACTAGCAAGGTATATTAGGTCCTCTCTATGGGGGCATATACATCAGACTCCGCATTTATATCACATGGTTTTATGTCGATTATAGTATCTCCCACTGTCAGATTTTGGTCCATTTGACCATATTTTTAGTTTATACCTCAGTATTCAGTCTCACCATACTTGTTCATGATTAGTGCTTGTTCATTGCATTTAGTTCAGTTTTCAGTTATATTTTAGTATCTATGTTCCTGCTCAAATTATGTTATTGCTTATTTATATTTGTTTAACTTATATATTTGGTCAGCTATATTCTATATCATGTATGCTCAGTACATTCAAAGTACTGACACATACTCTGTGCTACATCCTTTCATGATGTAGGTTCAACTACTTAGCATACAAATCACGCTTAGCTCGACTTTTGGTCTGTATTCAGTGGTGTGTCCTCATACTTCAAGGACAATACACATGCTTTTTATATTCAGTATTTTATTTTAGTTCTCAGTTTTGCTAGAGTTAGCTTGGGGCATGCCCCAACAATTCTAGTTAGTAGAGGTTTTTTCAGACATAGTATTAGATTCTGCTTTTAGATTTTGAGTGATTGTTCAGTATCACTAAAAATCTTAGTATATTTTATATATATATATTCACACTATATGGGTATTCCCTACTTTCAGTTATCAATTGATTAAGCTATTGCATTAGTTCATGTTTTTCTTAGATATGTTCAATATGCTTATGATATGCCAAAAATAGGGTTAGCTTGGGGTGATTCGTGATCTGAGGTCCTGTGTTACGTTAAGGAAGTAACCTCGGGGCATGACAAACTTGGTATGAAGCATTAGGCTTAAGAGTCCTAGGATATCTAAAATCCATACTATGTAGAGTTTCTTTCATGGGTGTGAAGTGCACCATATCTATTAGAGGGAGGCTACGATGTGTTTCAAGCAAAAGATCACTCTCTTTGGCTACTCTTATCGTGCGTGAGGTATGATCCAATTGTTGTTATGCATTTCAGGTCATGCCTCCTCGTAGAGCATATGCACAGAATACTAATGCACGCAATGCTAACGCAGTTCCTCTAGTCATGAACCATGAGGTTACGAATGTAGAGTTTCGGAATGCGATCCAGCTTTTGGCTTTGAGTGTAGCCAACCAAAACAATCAGAAGGCCATAGTACCTACTAACACCAACGGTGGATCAGCTGTAGCTAGGGTTCGAGTAGTACCTACTAACACCAATGGTGGATCAGCTTCAGCTAGGGTTTGAGATTTTTTTCGAATGAATCTGCCTGAGTTGTAGGGTCGCAGATTAGTGAGGACCCACATAATTTCATTGATGAGATGTCACACCCCTTTTCGGACCGGCGTATAGGGTTTTTCCAATTAATGTAACGGTTTTGATTAGGAATTATTTTATTTTTTCAGAGTCGCCACTTGGAATTGAGTTATGGTGTTCCAAGTCACCTTTTCTTTTTAATCCCTAACCAAAAGGAAATGACTATTTATTATGGTTGCATACTAGAAATTTGGGTAAGGAATTTTATTGAGCGAGGGGAAGGTATTAGGCATCCCTCGAGTCCCGTGGTTTTAGCACGATCGCTTTTATTGACTTATACTTATCTTAAACTATTTTAGATATAAGGTTAGATGCTACAATTTTCTTGCATTTTTCTATTGTTGAACTTTTATCTAGACTCAACCTAGATGTGTAACCGCATTCTTGGTTTTGACATTTAATAGCTTCGAAGCATAACTGCTTTATTCTTTTGAGTGTGTCACCTAATATTTTCTGTCTCACATCTTAATTTTACAAAATAAAATATTATTAGAATAATTTTACCAAGGAGTGTCACCACATCCTTGAATTTCTTTTAAATATTTGAAAAAAGATGTGTAACCACATTTTTAATTGAAACAAATATTTTTAACACTCCTAAAACTCATCTAGTCATAAAAAAAAAAAAATATATTTTTTTATTTTATACATATAGTCAAATAAAGTAAAATAAATCTAAATGTTGAGGATACAATATATAATTCTGACAACATTTTATATCCTTTTATTTTATATTAATAATAATAATTTTAATTTATTTAGCCTAACTATCTCTACTTTATCATTATTATCTAAATGAAGAGAAGAACAATGGCATGACCTGTTCCTTTTTAAGAGGTCACAACTGGCGAATAAAAATAAAAAAATAAAAAGTAATCATTGTTAAAGCTACCTTCATTCATTAAACAAAGATATAATAGCTAAAAAATTATTCATTTCAGTCAAACTATCAATAAAACAAATAGAAAAACTTGTCATAAAATTACATCAAATTCCATAAATAAATTAAAGAGATAAGGTAAAGTTATACCTCAAAATGAAGAAAATAAATACCGCAAAATAATGACCAAAGCTCGTTTAGAACGCTCACAAAGCTTTTGTAGATTGTATGTCGTAGTATATATGTTGTGTTTATATGAAATTAGTAATGAAAAAGGAAGAAAAGATGTGAATGTGTTGTTGAATTTTTGAAAGAAAAGTAAATATGTGAATGTGTTGCAGAATTTTGGTAGTGTGAGGGAGTGTATTATAGTGGGGATAGTGGGTAGATGTGGGGTTGTGGATGAGGTTAGGGTAGTGGGGTAAAGATAATGGGTATTTTTTATAAATTAAATATATACAAAATTATAATAAATATATTAATTGTTTTGAACTAATAAAAAAATACTAAATGACTAATAAAAATATATAATAAAGAAACGTTAGTTTATTTATTAAATCTAAATTAAAAGAAAATATATATTTTTGTAACTTTTCATTTCTTTTTTAAACAATTTAAAAGAAAAATAATAATAAAACTTACCCAAAATATGATTATGTTTTTTGTTGTTTTCAAATCCTTTAAAATAAAGTTAATAAAATAAGGTAAAAGTTGAAATATTTAATTTGGATTTTTATAAAATATTGAAGTTCTAAAGATGGTGTAAAACATAAGTTCAGTCAAAAATTTCGTGTTTATAGTTTGCCCCTCTTTGACTGAAAACACGAAGAGTTTTCAGACAAAGAAGTAGACAATGCGACAAATTTTGACTGGACTCTTATTTGAAAGGAAAAATCTGTGCAACCGAGTCTTGATTTTTGGACATCCTACATATCCCGCATTATAAGGGAATCAGGTCACATGTAGTTCAAGGAGATGAGGCGACGGGTTTGAAGTTAAGTGAGGTTCCATCGAGGCTCCAGGTCGCGACTCTTATCCTTACATTAAAAAAATGAAAGCTAATAGTCAAAAGGAAAATAAAGTACAAGCTCCTATCTATGCAGCTTCTCTTGAGTCTTGGCTTTAAGATACCACCTTGACTTTTCGGGTGATTATCTTGATCTTGAATTGAATTGGATGCTTAACTTGCCACTTCGAGTGAGTTTTTGGCACTCTTGAAAATGACAACTTGAATATGTTCTTGAATGACTGCATGTTTTCTTGATCAGAAGCTGAATAGAAATAGATGTCAGAAGTTAGGCAGCTACATGCATTGAAGAAGCTGATTCTGGCTATCATGGGATTGATCATTCTAAAAAGAGTTGAAACTTTGTTCTTGAATTTCAAATCCATGTTTCGCTTGAAAAAACCTAAAAACCATCACAAACAAAGAAATAACAAAAAAAGTTTCCCCAATCTTCACTGGAAAATTTTTGTTAGTTATTAGCATATGTCAATTTTCAAAAATAAACTTAGACTAGGAAGTTCTTATCCTAGGATAAAATAAAAAATAATTGTCTCAGACTAGGAAGTGTTTATCCTAGGAGAAAATATATAAATCTCATTATGTAGGAGGGTCCTGGTAATCCCATTTTCCAGGAGGGTCCTGCTATACTAAATCCCATTGTCTAGGAGGGTCCTGCTATACTAATTCCCATTGTCCAGGAGGGTCCTGCTAATTCCATTATAAGGAGGGTCATATTAATCTCATTATGAGGAGGGTCCTTCTAATCCCATTTTGAGGAGGGTCCTTCTAATCTAAATCACATTATGTAGGAGGGTCCTGCTAATCCCATTATGTAGAAGGGTCCTGCTAATCTAAATCCTGTTATATAGGAGGGGCCTGCTAATCTCATTATGTAAGAGGGTCCTACTAATCAAAATCTCATTATGTAGGAGGGTCCTGTTGATCCCATTATGTAGGAGGGTCCTGCTAATCCCATTGTCCACGAGGGTTCTGCTAATCCCATTATGTAGGAGGGTCCTGCTAGTCTAAATCCCATTATGTAGGAGGATCCTACTAATTTCATTATGTAAGAGGGTCCTGCTGAACTAAATCTCATTATGTAAGAGGGTCCTGCTAATCCCATTGTCTAAGAGGGTCCTGCTAAACTAAATCTCATTATGTAGGAGGGTCCTACTAATGTAAATCTCATTATTTAGGAGGGTCCTGCTAATTCCATTGTCAAGGAGGGTCCTGCTAATCTAAATCCCATTATGTAGGAGGGTCATGCTAATCCCATTATTTAGGAGCGTCCTGCAACATCCCATTGTTATGGAGGGTCCTGCTATACTAATTTCCATTATTTAGGAGGGTCCTGCTATTTTAATTCCCATTGTTTAGGATGGTCCTGCTACACTAATTCCCATTGTTTAGAAGGGTCTTGCTACTCTAATTCCCATTGTCCTGGAGGGTCCTACTACACTAATTCTCATTCTTTAGGAGGGTCCAGCTACTCTAATTCCCATTATCTAGGAGGGTCCTGCTACACTAATATCCATTTGTTTAAAAGGGTCCTACTACTCTAATTTCCATTGTTTAGGAGGTTCTTGCTACTCTAGTTCCCATAGTTTAGGAGGGTCCTGCTATTCTGATTCCCATTGTTTAGGAGGGTCCTGCTAGTCTCATTATCCAGGAGGGTCATGCTATACTATGTCCCATTATTTAGGAAAGTCCTGCTAGTCCCATAATCCAGGAGAGTCCTGCTAGTGTCTCATTATCCAGGAGGGCCCTTGCAATATTACATCCCATTATTCAGGAGGGTCCTGCTAATCGCATTATCCAGGAAGGTTCTGCTTGTGTCCCATTATCTAGGAGGGCCCTTGCAATAATTCGTCCCATTATTCAGGAGGGTTCTGCTTGTCCCATTATCTAGGAGGTCCAGCTAGTGTCCCATTATCTAAGAGGGCCCTTGCTATACTACATCCTATTATTCAAAATGGTCCTACTAATCTCATTATCCACGAGGGTCCTTATAGTCAGGAGGGTCCTTGCTATACTACATCCCATTAGTCAGGAGGGTCCTGCTATACTACGTCCCATTATTCAGGAGAGTCCTACTATGCTAATCTCATTACTTAGGAAGATTTTGCTTAACAGAATTGTCAAATAAATTCACTATAATATTATTTTGTCCCCAGTTTACACCTAGAAAATATCATTTAAGCGATTAGCATAAATGAGAAATACTTATACCAAAAGAAAAATTCAACACATCGATGCAATTACGGTGTTTGTTCGCTAGAAATGAAAGATGGTGTCTCTAGGGTGTTTGCTCCCTAAGGTCAAAATGCAACTAGGGTGTTTCTTCCCTAGAAATAACAAACGATTGAGTGTTCCCTGAGGTCAAAATGCAACAGTGGTGTTTGTTCTCTAAGGTCAAAATGCAACTAGGTGTTTGTTCCCTAGAAATGAGAAATGATTGAGTGCTTGTTCCCTAAGGTCAAAATGCAAATAGGGTGTTTGCTCTCTAAGGTCAAAATGCAACTAGGGTATTTGTTCCCTAGAAATAAAAGATGATGCCTCTAGCAAGAATCAGGTCAAACATAGTTCATAAAAATAAAAAATAATTTTTATTTTTCTTGATTTTTCCTACACAAGACATCTTTTGAGAAGTGAATCAGTTCATGGTTGACAATTTTTTACTTTAGTTGGTACCAACAATTAATATGATGCATATGAATAACTTTTAACTACTTTCAAACAAATCTGAGTCAACTCTGAGTAATCCGTATAGTTTCAAATGGTATCTCAAACATACTTTAGCATTTACAAGATTAGTTCATCTTGTATAAATTAAGGGATTAGAATTATTCATATCGTCATTTTTCAAGTTCCCTCACAACAAATAAAGTCCTTTTTGACACAGTATAGAATAATTTAGATCGTAGGACATTTTTCGAAGTCACTCACACTCAGCAAGATGTTCAATGCATGAGATTGAGATACCATATGTTTGGCCCTCATGTAAGTATCTACTAATGTGAGAACACAAAAAATGAGATCAAATAGGACTTTTCATTGGCCTGTAATGTAGGCTTAGGGAAAGGTAGGCTATTCATTTGGGATAAAGTGACTCTTTCCTCCTAAAAATTTGCACAATACTTTCAATATTTGTCATTCCCGCATTTGACCTTTGTTTTTTTGAAAGCCCCTCTTCATTTATTTTCTTCATTTTTTCTCTCATTTTCTCTCTTTTTTGTTAGAGATTTTTTCATATTTTCTTCTAACTTTTCTTTGTCATTTTTTTTAACTTTCACATATTCGGCCTTTTCTCTTTGTTACCCAACTTAGGTCTTTGGCATTGTGTAGCCAATTAATAGTGCGCTCAAGGAGGTGAGATCTAGGAATAGTGCATTTAAAAAAAGGATATGTGCTAAGATGTGGTTATTCAAATAAAAATATTTCAGGCTCGAAATGTGAGTTCTATGGTTAACATGTCATTTGGTAAGCTTGAAATGCACAATTGGATCAAAGAAAGCCTATAATCCTTTCCCAAGTTAAACATTGCTCAAACTTTCATCTCAACAAACATTCTGGCCAAGTTCTAGATCAACAAAGACATGCCATTGAATTTTATATCTAAAGATCGCCACACATTGCACATGAAACAATGAGGTCGAATTTGTTTTAGCCTTTACTTTAAGCAAGATAACTTCACAAGTAATACATATATGTATCAAGAGGTACCAAAAGAAGTCTATAGGTCACAACAAAGTTGGCCTGTCTTGCGAAATAGTTTAACACTTTTATTTTCTTTACGCATACTCCTAAATATGTTGGTACCAACCAAGTCAAGATTTATTTTTTAATTATTTTTTAAAAAATAATTAAAATCCTTTTAAAGAAATATTGTACTCTAAACAATTTTTTTAATTTTTAAAATAAGGAAGAGAAACATTCTTATTGAACCTTGAATAAAAAAAACCTCTTTTTTTTTTTTGCCCTAGTTATTATGATGAGGAATTTTTAGATTTTTTCTTGGTTAGACCAAACCTCAAAATAAGGCTGCCAACGTATATTGTCAAAGCAAGAATCAGGTCAAACGTAGTTTGGTCAGATTGGACAGTTAAATTTTTGAAAGGTTAAATTTTTTTTGAAAAATGCAATAATATTTTTCTATTTTAAATTGTTATAAAGGACTTTTGAAATGAATTTTTTTTTTGTTTAAAATTATTTATTTGTTTTTTGGAATTTTCATTTAAAATATTTTTTTCTAAAAATTAAATGTCAACATTTTTCATCTCAGAGATTGCTATAAAATTAGTCAATATGCAAAGACCTTCCAAATAATATTATAAATATCACATAAAATGCATATGCTGATCGAAAAGAGGGACTGTTATCTTAAACAGAATTGACCCTCTATCGATTAGACAGACCCGACCCTATGTCGAGTCTTACTAAGTCAAATGTGAATTATGCAAATAAGTAGAGCCTACTAGGAATAAGCATGTCTATGTTTCAGTTTCACTAGGTCCAAATCTAAAGGAGATAGGTATATAAACTAGCTTACCCGAGGGGACAACTCGAGCCAGGGAGGGGCAACTTATCAGTAGCGGTGATTTTTCGACTTCATTGCTAATCCAATCCTGTCTAACATGTGTGTCTAAAAATCCTTTACTGGGTGTCAAGACACTGCAGCTTTATGTCAGTATAAAGTAGGATGCATAACTGCATTCCTGTGATTGTGTGTGAAGTGCTTAGAGAGACTCAAAGTGGTTGCACAAGAGAAGACAATTTGGTAAAGTTCAACAACATAAAAGGAATAAATGAGCAGCAAGTAACACATTAGGTCATCAAACACAACATATCCAAGAAAATAAAATAATAAAATCAAGCAAAAGTCTATATAACAATGCTAAAATTCTGATTAATCCCCAGCAGAGTTGCGTGACATGTCACACCCCTTTTCCGATCGGTGTATAGGATTTTCCAATTTAAGTGACAATTTTGATTAGGGATTATTTTATTTTTTCAGAGTCGCCACTTGGAATTGAGTTATGGTGTTCCAAGTCACCTTTTATTTTTAATCCATGACAAAAAGGAAATGAATCTTTATTATGGTCTGCTTACTAGAAATTTGGGTAAAGAATTTAGTTGACCGAGGAGAAGGTAGTAGGCATCCCTTGAGTCCCGTGGTTCTAGCACGGTCGCTTTTATTGACTTATACTTATCTTAAACTATTTTAGATATATGGTTAGATGCATAACTGCATTCTTGGTTTTGACATTTAATAGCTTCGAAGTATAACTGCTTTATTTTTCTGAGTGTGTCACCTAATATTTTATGTCTCACATCTTGATTTTACAAAATAAAATAGTTATTAGATTAATTTTACCAAGGTGTGTCACCATATCCTTTAATTTCTTTTAAATGTTTCAAAAAAATAATGTGTAACCAGATTCTTAATTGAAACAAATATTTTAACACTCCTAAAACTAATCTAGTCATAAAAAAAGATAAATATTTTTCCTTTATACATATAATAAAATAAAGTAAAATAAATCTAAATGTTGAGGATACAATATATAATTTTGACATCATTTCTATATCCTTTTAGGTTATATTAATAATAATAATTTATTTAATTTTTTTTAGCCTAAACATTTCTACTTTATCATTATTATCTAAATGAAGAAAAGAACAATGACATTCCCCGTTCATTTTTAAGAGGTCACAACTAGCGAATAAAAATAAATAAAATAAAAAGTAATCATTGTTAAAGTTAACAAATTGTTCATTTCAATCAAACTATGAATAAAACAAATAGAAAAACTTGTCATAAAATTACATCAAATTCCATAAATAAATTAAAGAGATAAGGTAAAGTTATACCTCAAAATGAAGAAAATAAGTACTGCAAAAATCTGGACCGAAGCTCGTTTAGAACTCTCACAAAGATTTTGTAGATTGTATGTAGTAGTATATGTGTTGTGTTTATATGAAAATAGTAATGAAAAAGGAAGAAAAGATATGAATGTGTTGTTGAATTTTTGATAGAAAACTAAAAATTTGAATGTGTTTTTTATTTTGTTTTCTGATGTGAGTTTTTTTTTTTTGTGTGTGTGCAGCATGTGTTTTTGTTAGAAATAAAATGGTTTATGTGTGTTTGTTTTGGTTTGTGGGATTTTTGGCTGATGGTTGATGAGTCCACGATTTGGACTCATTTAGGGCTTCATTTTAATATATTTAGTGTCCTCAAATGCATATTTTATGCCAATAATTGATGCAAATTCTTGAATTTCAGGTATTTGGATTGAGGAACAATTCCTGGACATTAATGAGCAAAAAGGAACAAGGCAGCTGAAAGGACGAAGAAAAGAAGGCATGAGGATTGCCTAATCCATTGGGCGAGTATCCGAATGACTATTGTCTAGCCTAATGTTCCAGTGTGCCAAGCCCTGAAGAACAAAATCAAATCGGCAATAGAAAGGAGCAGTCAGCGAGTCACTGAACTGTTCCGCGATGCAGTGCCATATCGCCCAAAGTTTCAGAACTTGAAGATGCTGAAGGCCAAAGCAAAAAGGCGATGGAATTGACCAAAGGGCGGATCACCGAGTGGATTGGCGATCCCGACTTATTGCGCCAAATGGTCCTTCGCAGCACATTTTTGGGCAACTATAAATACATTTTTAAATTCTTAGTTAGTATCTAGTTCAGAATTTATCATTGAGATTATTTAGTTTTCAAGTGAGAGAGCTTAGAACTGAGTTTAAAGACATTTTCTCCTTAGCTTTGAAGATTTGAAAATTTCCATTTCTAAGAAATTGGAAGTGCGTGTTCAATATTCTTCATCTTAGAACTTTTTAAAGACTATATCAATCCTACCCAGTTGATGGAAACACAATTTCGTAACGATTTCTAGCTTTTTATGATGTTTAGCTAAACCCCAATTCTTGGGGTGTGATTACGTGCTTATGGGTTGATTTAGTTGTTGGGTATTGCTAATTGATAGTTTAATTGTTGTTTAAAAGCAATTTCGTTCAGTACTTGTGGTTGAAATTAATGGGTTGTAGTCGCAAATACAATCCTAACATTGTGTTTTTGGCTTGCTCGAGAGAGAGGTTTTAAAATCAAAATTTCTAAATTGATGGTCTGTGGGTATTGGGTTGTCATGGGCTCAGCTCGAGAGAGTGAATCCCAAACCCTTTTTCAAACATTCATCTCGAGAAAGTGAATGGACTAAAGCGTAGGTTGTTCTTAATTGCTGTTTATTGGTGTTCGAGAGAAACCAATTTGATTCAGGGTAAATTGTTCGAGAGAAAGTTTATCCCCACTAAAGTCTAGCTTATTCACTGATTTACAGCTGTTCACTATTAATTGCAATGACCCGATTGTCTACCTTAGCCCATAATCCTAAGAACTCGTCTCCATACTTGCTATTTTCGTATTAATTGTTGTTGTAGCTGATGGTTGAAACAAATCCCCTTGATATTTGACACTTGTGTCACTCAAAATTTGAACCATGCTTTTATTCATAAATATTTTTAGTTATGATTACTTGAGCATATTCTTACTTGCCTGTTGATTCTAAATTACAAACCAGTCCCTTGGGACTCGACTCCAACTCACTTAGTTGGGTTATATTACTACTTAACGATCCTTGACACTTAGTATTAGATGAAGTGTCTTTGAAACGTTATTAATCAATGGTTGCTTCTTTTTTTCTCTTTTTCTCGTGTGAGTGTGTTAAAATGTATAATTTTTCTTTGGTTGTTTTTGTTTTGTGTCGTGTGTTGTTTTTGTAGTGTGCAGAGGTCTTTATTTAGGTATATGTGTGTTTTATTTTTTTGGAGTTATGTAGGTGTATAGGGGTGTCTGGGTGTACGTGGGGAGTGGGTGAGATTGTGTGTTTTTGGTGCAGAATTTTGGTAATGTGAGGGAGTGTATTATAGTAGGGGTTGTGGCTAGATATGGGATTGTGGGTGAGGTTAGGGTAGTGGGGTAAAGATAATGGGTATTTTTTATAAATTAAATATGTACAAAATTATAATAAATATATTAATTGTTTTGAACTAATAAAAAAAATACAAAATGACTAATTCAAAAATATAATTAAAAAACACTAGTTTATTTATTAAATCTAAATTAAAAGAAAATATATACTTATGTAACTTTTCATTTTTTTTTAAAAATAATTTAAAGTAAAAATAATAATAAAACTTACCCAAAAATATGATTATGTTTTTGTTGTTTTCAAATCCTTTAAAATAAAGTTAATAAAATAAGGTAAAAGTCAAAATATTTAATTTACATTTTTATAAAATATTTTATGTTCTAAAAAAGGTGTAAAACTTAAGTTCGGTAAAAAATTACGTGTTACATGAGGTTAACAAAATTTTTGGAGTGATGCAGGTGACTGGAAATGATGGGATGTAGTTGGCATCCTACCAACTTAAGGATGTGGCTCACATTTGGTTCACTCATTGGAAAGAAAATAGGGGTGCGGATGCAGCTCCTGTGACTTGGGAATGTTTTACTAGAGCTTTTCTGGATAGGTTCTTCTCGAGGGAGTTTAAGGAAGGCTAAAGCTCAAGAGTTCATAAATTTGAGGGAAGGTACCATGTCAGTCCAAGAATACGAACTTAAGTTCACCCATCTCTCTATGTATGCTCCACATATGGTTGCGGATCCAAGGGAACAAATGAGTATATGTTTGTTTGGGGTATCCGACTTGGTAAAGACAGAAAGCAGGAACGCTATGCTATTAGAGGATATGAATATATCTAGGCTTATGAATCATGCTTAGACGGTTGAGGGAGATAAGATTAAGGAACTTGCTAAGGACAACAAGAAGGCTAGAACAGGGAACTATCAATACCTTGAGCAGAAATCGGGTGGTGGAAATCGCTTAGAGTTTCACCAGAGGTCTACAGCCCCAGTATCTTCATCAGATAGTGCTCCATCCCCCAGGTTCTGACAGGATCAGAAAGGTAGGGCATCAGGCTCTAAGTCTCAGGGGAGTGCTTCAGGTAACTGGACTTTCCTAACTTGTCAAAAGTGTGGTAAGAACCATCCGGGTGAGTGTCTTACAGGTAAGGAAGGGTGCTTTGGGTGTTGTCAGTCTGACCATAGGTTGAAAAATTGCCCTTCTGCTAGGCAGGGGTAAGGAGGTAACAACAATAGGGCTCAGTCTACAGCTCCTGCAGCACCAACATATCGCACAACTCAGCAGGGTGCTTCATTTAGCACAGGTGGCGGTAAGCGCCAGAATAGGTTGTATGCCCTCCAAGCTCGCTGGGACCATGAAAATTCTCCTGATGTGGTCACCGATACGTTATGAGTCTTTCATTTGGATGTTTATGCATTGTTAGATCTAGGGGCTACATTGTCTTTTGTAACTCCCTATATAGTAGTAAACTTTGGAGTCAGTCCAGAAACTCTTTCAGAACCCTTCTCAATCTAGACTCTTGTTGGTGACCCAGTTATAACTAGATGGGTATACATAAGTTTCCCTATCATAGTCTCTCCTAAAGTCATCTCGGCAGAGTTTGTAGAGTTAGAAAAGGTAGATTTTGATATAATTTTAGGCATGGATTGGTTACATTCCTGTTATGCCTTAGTCGATTGTAGAACTATGATTGTTTGGTTTCAATTTTCAAACGAGCCAGTCTTAGAATGGAAGAGTAGTAACTTAGTGAGACTGGGTCTATTTATCTCTTACTTTAAGGACAAAAAGATGATCTCAAAAGAGTATATCTATCAACTTGTTCAAGTTAACTATTAAAACTCTGAAACCCCAACTCTGGAGTCAATTCCAGTGGTAAATGAGTTTCCAGAAGTCTTTCCATAAGATCTTCCCGGAGTTCCTCTCGAAAGGGAAATCAACTTTGGAATTGATCTACTTCCAGACACCCAGCCCATTTTGATTCCTTCTTACAAAATAGATCCAGCTAAGCTTAAGGAATTGAAAGAACATTTGAAAGACCTTCTAGATAAGGGCTTCATCAAACCTAGTATCTCTCCATGGGGTGCTCCAGTGTTATTCGTGAAAAAGTAGGATAGTTCTCTCATAATGTACATTGACTATAACCAGTTGAACAAAGTCACAATCAAGAACAAGTACCCTATCCCAAGATTGATGACTTGTTCGACTAACTTCAGGGTGATACTTATTTCTCGAAGGTAGACCTCAGATCTTGCTATCACTAGCTCAGATTCGAAGATAGTGACATTCCAAAACAACCTTCATAACTCGATATGGTCATTATAAATTTGTAGTTACGTCATTTGGACTAACAAATGCTCCTGCAACATTCATGAACTTAATGAACAGGGTGTTCAAACAGTATTTGGATTCGTTCGTTATTGTCTTTATTGATGATATCCTCATTTATTCTTGAAATAAGGAGGAGAGTATGACTTATGTAAGAGTTGTTATGCAAACTCTCAAGGATCGCCAATTATTCGCTAAGTTCAGCAAATGTAAATTCTGGTTACATTCAGTCACTTTCCTTGGTCATGTGGAATGTAGCGAAGCAATTCGAGTGAATTCTTAAAAAATAGAGGCATTGTAGCAATAGCCTAGACCCACGTGTCGAACAAATATCACAAGTTTCTTGGGTTTTTCTGCGTATTATAGTAGTTTTTTGAAATATTTTCATCCATAGCTTCCCTACTAACCAAGTTGACTCAGAAGAAGGTCAAATTTCAGTGGTCAGATGAGTGTGAGAAACGTTTCTCAGAACAGAACACTAGGTTTACCACATCTCCGATCTTGACTCTACCAGATTGTTCAGACAGTTATGCGATTTATTGTGATGCATCCAAGGTCGGCCTATGTTTTGTGTTGATGCAGTGAGGTAAGGTCATAACTTATGCTTTTAGTTGGCTTAAGGTACATGAGAAGAACTACCCGACTCATGACCTCGAGCTTGCAGTTGTGGTATTTTGCCTAATGATTTAGAGACATTACTTGTATGGTGTTCACATAGATGTATTCATAGATCATAAGAGCCTCCGATATGTGTTCACCCAGAAAGAGTTGAATCTTCGTCATAGGAGATGGCTTGAATTCCACAAGGACTACGACATGAATGTGTTTTACCATCATTGTAAGGCCAATGTAGTGGCTAATGCTCTCAACAAACTGTCTATAGGTAGTGTAGAATATGTTGAGGAAGAAAGGAAAGAATTAGCAAATGATGTTCACCGGCTTGCTCGCTTAAGAGTTGGTCTTATAGATATGTCAGATGGCAGAATGATAGTCCAAAATAGATCAGAATCTTTATTGGTAGCCGAAGTTAAGGAAAAACAAGATAGTGATCTTATATTGCTTCAGTTCATCAGCAGAAAGTAGAGGTTTTCTACCAAGGAGAAGATGGTGTGCTTCGTTACTAGGGTCACTTAAGTGTTCCTAAGGTGGGTGAGTTAAGGCAGCAAATTCTTACAGAACCCCATCACTCCAGGTATTCCATTCATCCTTGTGCCACTAAGATGTATTGTGATATGCGGGAAGTCTTTGGTTGAACGACATCAAGAGGGACATTGCAGATTTTGTGGCTAAGTGTCCTAATTGTCAATAGGTTAAGGTAGAACATCAGAAACAAGGAGGTATTATCGAGAAGATTAACATTCCTACATGGAAGTGGGAAGTGATAAATATGGACTTCATTACAGGTTGCCTCGTACTCGCAGACAACATGACTCCATTTTGGTGATAGTAGACAGAGTCACTAAGTCCACTCACTTCTTCACTGTCAAGACTACAGATTCAGTGGAAGACTACGCCAAACTCTACATCCATGAGATAGTCAGGTCACATGGGTTCCCTTGTCTATCATCTCAGATAGAGGTCCTCAATTCACCTCTCATAACTAGAAGTCATTTCAGAAAGGTCTTGGTACCCATGTAAGTCTCATTATAACATTTCATCCATAGACATCAATAGTGTCATTAGAGAGTGTGGTTGTGAAGGATAGTCTCATTTATAAAGAGGTGCCAGTTGACATTCTTGACTGTCAGGTTCTTAGGTTGAGAAATAAGGAATTCACTTTAGTAAAGGTTTTGTGGAGGACTCAGTCTGTAGAGGGAGCTACTTGGGAAGTAGAAGCAGCCTTGAAGGCCAAGTATCCTCATCTCTTTCCTTCCGATTCCGTTTTAGCTTCAGGTAATAGTTCCTCTCCAGTCTCTCAGTTTACTCTTGCAAAAATTCAGTCTCAGTATCTTGTTCCTTCAGTTGTTCTTGCATTTTCAGCATATTTGCATGTTCTGGGAACTCAGTTTAGTCAGATATTAGTTTGTAGTACTTAGTGGTAGGGATTGCAGCTCCTTCCTTCTTACTCAGCTAGTTTAGACTTTATTCAAAGACAAATTTTCCTATAGGAGAGATATGAAAAAACTCAGAACTTATCAGACCTGAACAACAGAAATTGGGTGAACCAGGACAGGGTTCACCGACAATGAGAGGAACCACAGTCCGTCAACCTGCTCGTGGCTCACACCCACCCAGCAGTGGTGGACCACGGAGCCCTTCACGGGCTGTAGAATACCACACGAGCCGTGGGCAGGCTAGTGGAGGCAAAGCAAAATCATCCAAGGCTCAGGCATCATAACACGGAGCCCTCCATGGGCTGTAGTCCTGATGAAGAGCTGTGGTGAGTCTTGTGAAGCTGAACGAGTAGACCCCAGCCCCAAGTGAAGAAGTACGGTGGCCTTCACGGTTCGTGGTCCTACAAGCAGTCCGTGAAGTGCACCATAGAGGGGAGTGCCCAAAACCAGTTGAACCTGGCTAGCAACCACGATCCACTTGATGGGCCAGGGTCCCTTTGATGGTCCGTCAGGGGCTCTGTGGAAGGCCTCTATCAGATTATTAGTTGGGGTCGTTTTGGTATTTTCCCATATGCGTTGGACACCTAAACTAGGTCGTTTTACACCTAAACTATGTCATTTACTCTGTTTAAGACTAGTAAGTTAATCAGAACTTACCATAAATGATTACTCACCAAAACATAGAGCCAAAAGAGGAGAAAGAGTTGACCAACCCCTCAAGAGCAAGACGGTGATTTTCTTCAGTTCCTGCCCCAAAATTGGAAGATTTCTTTGTGAATTTCATGACCTGGTATGTGGGATTTCACTAGTGGGTTCCTTTCATCCACTAGGTCCCTAGAATTCAGTTAGATTCTTGATTCTCTATATCTTGATTAGACCTAGGGTTTCTAAAACCTTAGATATTGGTTGTGGTTTAGTGGTTATAGTGTACCTAATCAGATTATCATATTTTCGTGAAATTTCTACTTAGTTCCTTGCATGAAACTCAGAACCCTAGTTGTGTAGATTCTCTTAGTTCATGAATTACTCTTGCTAGGTCAGTTAAACAGATGAACATGCTCTAGTTTTCGAATGTTACATTGTGAGTTCTAAAATTTTGCTTTCTCAGATTTTGCATATCAGAATATTGAGCTATCTAGTATTTTAATTATGTGGTATCATACACAATTTCAGTTGGAGTAGGCTTAGCATCGAGTTGGACTAGGGTTCAGGGTACCCTCATAGTCCTAGAACTACGTGCCCCCATAGGTTTATAAGTCCCCTCTGTGGGTATAAGATTTAGTGATCATGCCACTCATGCCTTTGTACCCCTGGCAAGGTATATTGTGTCCTCTCGATGGGGCGTATACATCAGACTCTGCATTTATCTCAGATGGTTTTATGTCGGTTAATAGTAGCTCCCACAGTCAGACTTCAGTGCATTTGACAAAGTTTTCAGTTCATACCTCAATATTAAGTCTGAGCATGCTTGTTCATGATTAGTACTTGGACATTGCATTTAGCCTAGTTTCCAGTTATATTTCAGCGTCTATGTTTCTACTCAAATTATTTTTGTTGCTCAATTATAATTTTTCAACTTATATATATGTTGAGCTATATTCTATATTCTGCATGTCCAGTACATTCCAAGTACTGATGCATACTCTGCCCTACATCTTTGCATGATGTAGGTTCATGTACTCAGCATCCAGATCATGCTTAGATCGACTTTCAGTCCATATTAAGAGCTTCAGTGGTGAGTCCTCATACTTCGAGGACAATAGACATGTTTTTTATATTCAATCTTTTATTTTAGTTTTCAGTATTGCTAGAGATAGTTGGGGGCATGTCACAGCAATTCTAGTCAGTAGAGGCTTTTCAGACATAGTATTAGATTCAACTTTATATTTTAAGTGATTTTTCAGTATCACTAAGACTCTTAGTTTATTTTATATATATATTCAGACTAGATGGGTATTCCCCACTTTCAGTTATCAATTGATTAAGTCTCCGCATAAGTTCATGCTTTTCTTAGATATGTTCAGTATGCTTATGATATACCAAAAATAGGGTTAGCTTGGGGTCATTCTTGATCCTAGGTCCTGTTTTACGTCAAGGGGGTAGCCTTGGGGATTGACACGCTGCTTCATCGTTGCTTGAAATCAAGTGTTGCTTCATCGTTGTTGGAAACTTGACATTCTACTTGGACACTACTTCATCTTTGCTGCAAACTTATCGCTATTGCTTATACACTACTTCATTATTGCTGGTTTATCAAATTGTTATTTTTTCTTCTTTCAACACCAAAACCTCATATTTCTTTGAGAATCAAAAGGTATTTTTTTCTACTTTTTGAATCTTCTTCATATATTGATATTTTATTTATAGAATTGGCCAAATCTCAAAGAAACTCAAGGTAAAGTCTTTGAAGATTTGTTTAGGTAAATCCTTTAAACTCAAGTAAATCTATTTTATTTACATATTTCATTGTTTCTCTATTCTATATGCTTTTCTGTTCATATTTCTTTTCTATTCGTATGTATTTATTTTGAAAATAATTTATATGTACTGTATTTGAACTCAACCAATATATTGCATATGCTTTTCTATTCCTCTTCTTTAATGTATTATCAATGTGTTTCATTGCCTTTTACTTGAGTAATTGCTTGAATTGTCCAAGTCTTGCAAGTTAAAGAATTGTGATTGAATATAGTAAACATTCTTTATAATATGAGTTTGGGTTAAAGTTGTTAACAAGTTATTGAACAAAATCTTAAGAATTGCGATTATAAACTTTCATGCTTGCATTTTGTTCTCTTTTCTATATAATTTCTTAACATGAAAATCAAATAGTTAAAAGAAAATCTCTAACATGCAAATCGTATAAGTTGAAAAATCACCTCCTCTTTGATTATGAGAAAAATCTTAATATGTTTTGTATAATTACAACCTTATATTCCTTCCTTACTAAGTGATTTATAAAAGCATTGGTGTTGCATTCTAACATGTTCTGTGTTCTATTAAAGTTTTAATTTCTTGTTGACACTTTTTCTTGTCATTCTTTTGGGTGTTTCAATTGTTTTTTTCTAAACTATTATGTAATTTGTTTAGTTCTATTTTTTTGGATAACTCTAATTGGCTTTTTAATTTTAACATTAAATAGGAGTATGAGTAATCTAAAGTGTAGTTGGATTTACAAGAGGTTGGATGGGTAAGGGGCTATTAATTCTAGTTTTATAATTAGTGTCAATGACTTTCTCAAGTTTCCATGTTCTCGTAGAAATCACATGAGTGGTGACAAAGTTAGATGTCCATGTAAAATATGTCACAACATTAATTACATGGATATTGAAATTGTTAAACTGCACCTTTTTCATTTTGGATTTGTTGAGAAATATTTTGTTTGGAAGTGTCAAGGGGAAAAAGAAATGATTAGTAAGATGTCTAGTGATTTACAAGGTGATAATCAACCTGGACTGGGAGATAATCCATATTGCCAAATGGTTTTGGATGCGGCTGGATTAAATTTGGCCAAGGTTCATCTTCAAGATGTTATAGGAATACCAAACCTCAGTCATCTTATTACTATGAACCTTCAATGGAGGAAGTTCCTAATCTTTCAATGAAAGAGGAGCCTAATCCTGAGGTAGAAAGGTTTTATGATTCGCTACAATCAACTAATACATAATTGTATCATGAATCTTCCCTCTCTCCATTATTCACAGTAGTTTCTAGGATGTTAACTTTTAAAATGGAGAACACTTTTTCACAAACGGATTATAATCAAATGATGCAACTATTGAAAGAGGCTTTACCTGAAGATAATCAAGTGATGGATAGTTATTATCAGATCAAGAATCTATTGCATAGCCTGGGTTTACCTGTTGAAAATATTGATTTTTGTAATTAAGGACGTATGTTGTATTGGGATGATGATAAGGACATAACATCCTATAAGTTTTATGGCTATGGGAGGTATAAACATTGTGTTTGTTCTCATAAGAGAAAATTGGTTCCTTACAAGAAAGTGTATTATATTCCTCTTATTCTTATATTGCGAAGATTATATATGTCTCATGTTATAACTACTGACATGAGATGATATCATGAGCATATAACAGGAAGAGGGGGTAATGCGTCCTCCATAAGACTCTAAGGCTTGGAAGAACTTCAATGAAACTCATTCCTTTTTCGCTGTTGAACCAAGGAATGTGAGGTTAGGGTTATGTACTAATAGTTTTCATCCATTTGCTCAATCAGGAAGAAAATACTCTTCATTGCCAATGATTATCACTCAATACAATTTACCTCCGATAATGTGTATGAAAGAGGCTTACATGTTCTTAACTGTCATTGTTCCAGGGCCATGTAATCCTAAACAAAAAAATGATGTTTTCTCTACAATCTGTAATAAAGGAATTGACTTTGTTATGGGAGAAGGGTGTAGAAGCATTTGACATTTCAAAAAAGTAAAAGTTTCAATTAAGAGCAGCTTTTGATGTGGACTATAATGACTTTTCAGCAAATTATATGTTATCGGCAAGGAGTACCCGTGGAAATTTTTCATACCCTTATTGTATAGAGGAAGCACAATCCTTCAAATTACAATATGGTGGGAAAATAACTTTGTTTGATATTCATAGGATGTTTCTTCATCAAAATCATCCATTTAGGAAAGATCGTAAAAACATTCTAAAGGTCATGCTATTACAAGATCACCACCACTTGTTAGATTAGGACAAGAAATTCATAATTAAATCTGTGAGTTGGGGATAAGGAAGGTAACTAAGTTAGATGTAGAAGAAGTTAATAAGAGATTATGTAAGTCGTGCGGTTTGATAACACGAAGCATCTTTTGGGATTTGCCTTATTGGAGTTCTAATATGATACAACATAATCTTGATGTCATGCATATTGAGAAGAATATCTTTGATGATTTAGTTAACACAGTTCTTAATGTTGATGGAAAAACCAAAGACAGTACCAAAGCATGCCAAGATGTTGCAAAATACTGCAATTGGCCATAGCTAACAAGAAATCATGGTGGAAGATATCCCAAAGCTGCATATACAATAGACAATAATGAAAAAAATGGTCTTGTTTGATTGGATGGAAGGTGTGAAGTTGCTAGAGGAGTATGTTTCAAATATGAGTTGATGCCTCGACACATACAAATTTAAGTTATTTGAGATGAAAAGTCATTATTTTTGTAACGACCCTTTCCAAATACTATATGCCAATAACTCACGAGATATTTTTATGCATATATTGTCCTCACACAAGTAAATAATGATATAAAAAAATATATTATCAACTTTCGAGTACCCAACTAAATGGGTTGATGCTTCATACGATCATTCAAAACAAGTAGGAAATGTAATATATTACAAAACTTGAGCTTACACACACCCAAATAAAAAAAACATGTAGCCATACTTATATTACAACCCATGGACATGATCCGATTAGCCCTCAAAATTACATGCAAATATACACCACATAGATCATGTATAAGTACCAAAGTTTATACAAAATATAGATGCCTATATGCAAATGTGATCTTCCTTAAAGTTCTCAAAATCTCCATCTCCAATGGCCAGCTTCATGCCTCCTCTCGATCATTCCCTACGATAGAAACAACTATCGCTAAGCATATAGCTTAGTGGTGTAAAAACTACACATTCGGAGTCCTCAAAATTCACCAAGCTACCTTTCTCAAGTCATGAGCAGCATACTTGACACATAATAAATAAATCAAGTAACAATATATAAAGAGTATCAAGTTTGATATTCAAAGATCTAAATGTCAAGAATGCTCATAGCATCCTTTTCCAAGAGATTCAATAATAAGGCTTGCCCAATATATATACCTCATGTCGTCACAGCCGGCACAAGCAAGTATCAAGAAGGGCTAATGCCTTGTATCAAGAAGGGTCAAAGCCCAATAATCAAGAGAACCAAGAACCATATTAAAAATGGCTTTCTAGTTCGTAGATAAAATGGTCAACTTCCATTCTTAAGACGGACTAAAAATCTAGAGTCAAGATGGCAAATGATCCGAATCAAGATGCCTGCCAATAGTGACAAAGTCACAGCCACAAGAAGGACAAGGTCCCAACAAGAGTGCCAAGTGATCAAACAATCCGTACAAGTGGGCGAGTTACACAAGCATCATACCAATACGACAATGCAAAGCGACAAGAGGTAACCAAGGTATCAAGATAAACTTTCAGCTATACCAGCAGTTAAAAGAGTGCAAGTACAAGTTTATACACAAACCTCAATACTTTAGTGTAGCAACAATCCAACACAACTCCCCGAGTTCAAACCGTAGACCAACCAACGTATCAAGGTCCTCAACTTGTTCACAAGTATATACAACCTTAAAAATACAATTAAATAACTTCTTTAATTCCTAATATCTCAATAATGTTGAAATAAATAGGATTATCATCACAAGTAAGCTCAGCCTGCACAGATACAATTATGATCCCAAAACAGTGATTCTGGCCAGTCTAGTACCCCATGTTGTAACTTAGATTTGAACAGGAAAACGGCAAATCTAGATGTTATAACCTTCATTAAAGATGTAGATACATCTCATAAGGTTGCAACACAAGAAGAATCACCGAAAAATACATTTTGTACAAAAATATATCATCGATACACTAACAGTTGTTCATACAGGATTCCTAAATCCGAAATCTGGACAGAACTTGTCCTGTGTTGCGTCCCATATTTCGAATCCATAAAAACTAAATTAGACTTTGACATAAACATAAGAGTTGTAGGTATATGAATTAGCTTTCCAAAACATATTTATTCACCAAAAAATGTGTTTTAGAGAACGAGATATTCTGAAATTAATACACACTACTCAGCTACAAAACAGATTTCGACTACTTACCAAAAAGCAGTGTGTGTCTCGAATTCCAGCGAAAAGAACCAAGTTTTTCTCTTGTGATTTTGATGAACAATTGGTTAATTAATGTTCTAAGGTTTTTTGGCTTTGAAGGAACCGAAATTAACTAGAGAAGATGTAAAAAAAAATACAGGCTCAAAAGTGTCCCAAACCCCAGCTGTCCCCCAAGGCTTCCCAAAACAGTGTTGTGCTGCCCAAAATGCTTACATATACACCTATATATATATATATCTTTCACCTCCTTTTAAAAGTATACAATATTCTAATTATACTATTATGTAAATACCCCAATACAATCCCATAAATTACGATAGAATTTATGCCAAGCAAGCTAGCAATTATCACAACATTTCAAGTTCTCAAAATGAGAATAAAACATATTGAAGAAATTTAGCGACGGTAAATCGATATGCGACTCTTGTTAGCACTTAGAGGTGTTACAATTTTCATGTTTTCATGCAACGACTATTCCGAATTGCCTTTCATGAGCTACTTCCTAATATTGTGTGATAGGCACTTACAAAGTTGAGTTTATTTCTAAAGATCTTACTTCAACTGTATTTTGAGTTGTGGAATTGGATAGATTAGAGGTACACATCCCAAAAAAAATTTGTAAGTTAGAACACATATTCCCTCCTGGATTCTTTAACTCAGTGGAACATTTACCTGTGCACCTTCCATATGAAGCACGAATTGTTGGACCTGTATAATATAGATGGATATATCCTTTTGAGAGGTAAATGTAAAATATTTATGCAATTATATAGTGCCAATATGCTTGTTCAATATGATAATTTAATTTCTTATATATACAAGTACCTTCAAATTCTTAAAAATATGATCAAGAACAAAGCTAGTGTTTAGGGTTCTATTTGTGAATCATACTTGATGGCGGAATCAACAAAAGTATTTTCTCATTATTTTGAACCTCATGGTTTGTCACGTCATCATAATATGTCCCGTAATGATGATGGTGGTGTTATGGAAAATGCTGCAGAAAATTTATCAATATTCACCCATCCAACAAGGTTATCGGGTAAAGCCAAAAAGAGAGATTTGTCTCCTAAGGAAACTAAGGCTTCCCAAACATAATTATATTCTTTTAAATTGTAAAGAGGTTCAGCTGTTTGTGTGATAACATCTTAAGGTTATACTTTTTTCATATAATAAATTTGTCCATATATTATGACTTTCTATTTAACTTATTTTGTTGCACTGAAGCATGTATGTGCAACGTTTGCAAGAAGAATTTCGGAATCTATCTCAAAATCTAATAGATGAAAGTCACAAAACATATTTTTTTGTATGGTTCAAGGAATATGTAGGCCTAATTAAACCGTCACTATCTTATCATATTCTTTTAATAGGTTCGACCCAACCATATTGAAAATGAATACTTGCGTAGTCTTTTTTATGGACCATTAATAAGCGTGTATGCTTATCCTATCTGTTTTTTTTTTAATGGATACACATTTCACATAGTAGATCGCGGTAGTGCAAGATTAACAATGAATAGTAGAGTTTGTATCTCAGATCAAAATACAGGTGGTTACTATGGAAGGATACGAGAAATTATTCAAGTGGAATACCGTACAACACCTTCAAAGCAAGTTATGTTATTCAAGTGTGAATGATTTGATCCAACAATAAATATTGTTGTTAAGGAGCATAATCGGTATAAATTGATTGATGTTAATCATCGTCGCCAATTTAAAAAATATGAATCTTTTATTCTTGCGACGCAAGCAACTCAAGTGTGTTATATGTCTTATTCTAGCACAAAGAAGGACAAGGATGATTGGTTAGCTGTATTTAAAGTCAAACCTCGGGATGTTATTGAATTACTTGATGAGGGAGTGATCACAATACCAGAATCAAATATTCCATTTCAAGTTGAAGAAATTTAAGTTCGACATAGATATGAATATTACTATTGATAAAACTATACTTCTGCATGATCCATATAGGGCGGCAATTAAAATGGATGAACCAAATGATGTTGGATTATTTCCAGAGCATCATGAATTAGAATAAGTATCTATAGAAGACGAGTATGAAACTAAGAATGAAATTGAATAGGAAGATGAGGAGTTCGAAGAAGAAATAGATACAGGCTAATGTACTGATAGAAATGTGCTACAATATTTTCAATGACTTTTGTTTATAGTAATATGTTTTGGATGCAATGTTTTCTTATGGTAAAACAATATAATTGTAACGTCTCACAAATTGAAATAACTAGGAAGAAACTAAGAATTGGAAATAATCATTTTTGGAAAGAATTTTGAAAATCTGGAAAAAATTTGTTAAGTGTGTTAAGTTGAGTTTTTGGTCAACTTCAAACGACCATAACTCCTAGCTCAGGATGAGTTAGGTGTGTTTCTAGATATCGTAGGAAATATCTTGGAATAATCTTTCCAACGCCGATAAGTTTGTGCGATTCTGAGTTCGTATGAGTGTGTTATGCCCATTGGAAATTTGACTATTCAAATAAGAAAAGTCCAATCCGGATTTTTGAAGGATATTATGGTCCTTTCCATACCCTATTATTTTATTTCGATTTTTGGAGTTTAATTAGGGTCAAATCAGAATTAGATCAGTTTAGTCAATTGGAAATTCACGCTAGGGCTTGGAGAAAAGAGAAAAGAGAAGAAAGGACAATAAAAGCTCAAGATTCGCCAAGAACGTGCGATTTGGTTGTGGATTTCGCCAAGGATTTAATCCTACAAGGTATGTGAGTTCACACAGCGTTGGGTTCCTTCACCCACGCGCAAAACATGTTTAATTCAACATGAATTCGTCATAAACAGTTGAAAGTTTGAATGTTCTTGATGTGTGTTCTTGAATTTACTTTCATTCATGAATTGGGATGAGATTGAGGAGTTTCTTGCGATTATAGAGTCGATTATAGAGTTGTTTTGAGTTGGGTTCTTGTGTACATGCACTGGGTACCTGAATCTAAAGAGAATTTGAGAAAAATAGTCGAGTTTAGATGAATTGGAGCTGGAAAATGAAGAAGGAAAAAGTCGGACAAGGAACAGGTACCAGGTCTGTGTTGCGGGCCCGTACCTCAGATTTGGAAAATCCTCCCACACGTCGCAGAGCGGTCATGGACCGTTCTGGCTCAAAAATTATTTTCGCGACCAAAAATATAAATACATCTCCGCGTCGCGGACTTGCTTCTAGGCAGTGATTTCTTGATATTTTTCTCATGTTTAACTATCTAAAAACACTCCTAAACATCATGAGATCTTTTCTATCATAAATCTCAATCCTGAATCCATATTTCAATTCAAGGATCAGTTAAGAGTCAAGTCAAGAGAAGTTAAGAGTCAAGTCAAGAGAAGTTCATAGAGTCTTCCAAAAGTCTTTTACAAATGTTCTAACTTTGTTTTTAAAGACTTAAGTTTTGAGTTGAGTAAAGAGTAAAGATTGAAGTCATTTCTTCAAAAGAGTATATTGGGACTACGTATTCCAAAAGAGTAAATCTTTTCTAAAAGAGTAAATGTTTTCACATTTAAATGAGAAAGGAAACTTTGATTTCAAAAAGAGCCTTTGACTTAGTTTTTTCAGTAAAGAGGGAACTTTGATTTCCAAAAGAGCCTTTGAGCTAGTTTTTCAGTAAAGAGTAAATGCTTTCACAATTAAGCAAGAGAGGAAACCGAGATTTCCAAGATAGAATTTGAGCTAAGTTTAGAGCAATTCTCTCAAATGACAGAAAGAAGTTATGTTTTTAAACATAAAGAGCTAGTATATTTTGGGAGTAGTATTGAGCACCGATATGGGAGCGAGTTCAGAGAACTCCGAGCTGCCATAAACCATGTAGCCATCATGGGTAGAAAAGGGTCATATTTTTTAGATTATTCCTTAGTGCTTTTCAGCATAGACTAGTGGATCCACTTAGTTAAGGCGTTCTATATGACAGCAAAGTATAGAACAGTTCTGGCAGCATGGGCAAGACATTGTATCATCACAATAGCTCTTAAGTAATGGTTGTCGGTTAGAGAAACTCCTACAGTAGTATTTTGTATTTTTATATACATTCAGAGTTCATTTGTATCTTTGCATACATTTAGAGTTGTTATTGTATTTTAAATACACAATTATTATCCATGTTTTAAAAGTTTTTCTTTATAACGCATTCATATTATTGCTTTATATTGAAATGAGTTGAGTTGAGTTGAGTTGAGTTGAGCCTAGGTATGTTCTTCCTGATTCCTTTCAAGCTTATGTCTTGTTTTGGAATTCCCCTTGCATACTCGTACATTCAATGTACTAATGCCATTTGGCCTATATCTTATTATGATGCAAACACTGGTAACTAGGATCAGCATCCAGCACATCATTGATCCAATTGAGCACTAAGAGTCAGTTGGTGAGCCTACTTGCTTTTCGGAGGATCCCTTTGGTTATGTTTTGTTTTATTGCTTTCTTATTTCGGTTGTTAGGATGATCGGGGATTTTGTCCCCACATCCCTTAGAGTTTAGAGGCTTCATAGACAAGGTTAGTTGATGTTAGTTCATGAATCTTTACTTTTCCTTTTCAGTTAAGTTGAGATTTGAGTTTCCACTTTTGTAGTGAATGTTATTTATTACATTCTCAGTTATTTATTGAGCAGTTCAGTGTACTATTTTCACAGTATTTATCCTGAGTAAAGTCTTCCGCTGAGTAAGAAAGCTAGGCCAAGGGTTCGCTTGGGGCCAGCAATAGTTCTCGAGTGCCAGTCCCGCCCAGGGTGTAGGCTCGGGGCGTGACAATAATTAATATTGAAAGTGAAAAAATGAATTGTATTAAACTTTCTTCTTGTTATTTTCTTGTCCAAAAATAGTGCTTACAGATTGTTGTATTCTTGCAATTTTTGCTGAAATTTCAATGTTCAAATCACTTCCTATAGAATTTGGTTAGCTAAAGAAATATTAATAAATAAGATAAGGTTCTTTATGTATAGCTAGACCATAATTTCTCATTCAGAAAAAGTATGAGTTTCAAGCTACTAATATGTTTTTTCTGTTCTTTGCAGCTCTAATTTCTTAAGGCTACTAGTATCATTTTGTGTATGACGTGCTTCAACTTTTGTTGGAAGTTTACTAATTGTACCTCATTTTTAGCGGGAGCAGGTAAATTCAACGAATAAGATAGTTGTTTGTATATATAATTTATGGCTAGTTAGATGGAAGGCATTCTCAAACTGTTGTTTTTCCTACTTGTGGACATTCTCAAGTTCACTTTGGTCATGACATGTGTGAAAGAATCTGAGTATCTCTTAAAAGAGAGAAATTCCTTAACTCGGGTTTGATAAATATGATTATATTTATTTCTTTTGTAGATATGACACAAGGCAAAGGTTGAGGTAGCATAAGTCATGCAAGCAAGATATCAATTGGAGGTCGAGGTAGCACAAGTCGAGTTAATATGCCTACTATTACCATTCCCATAACTAGTTCTCAATAAGGTGGTATTAGTTCCTCTAGTGGACCAGATCATATCATTCATGTTTATACATTAGTTCCCACTAGTTCATTTCCTGTTCCGTCATCAGATCACGGTAGTACCCCATCAGTTTATCCTGAACAAGACCTTGTAATACTAATAGGAGAAATTAAATAGGTGAGGGTGCATCTACTGATAAGAGAAATGTAATAGGTGACTCTACATCTAGTTAGAATAACACAATAGGTGAAAGTGAGAGCAACGTAACCCTGAAAGTGGACACGTGTTTTTCTTTCTGCTGCCGAGGTAGTTTGTTCTTGCACTATTATTATAATATATTGTAAATTTCTTTATCATAGAGTTCATATAATATCTTCAATTTTTTTTGAGGTTGGAACCTTCAAGTACTTTCTCTAGCCGAATATGTGAGACTTTCAAGAGTTAGCTTGATCCTAAGGGAACTAATTGGAAAAGTGTCCCACAAGAAACAAAAGATTTTTATCTAGGGGAATTCGAGGTATAATATTTCCGCTTTTTAATTAAGAAGTTTCATCAGTTTTATAGTTTGGATACGGATGTTGTTATTTATAGAATTATTTCAAAAGGAATTCTATTGGGATCCTTCCATTGATAGTGAAGTGAAAACACAATGGCGTAGGAAGACAGTGAGAAGGTATAATGATTTCACTTATGACTTAGAAAAAGAAGGAAAATGGCCAAAATATATTCCAGAAGAAACATGGGAAATTTGGATGAGTATTTAGAAAAATCCTAAGGTTATTGAAAAGTCAAAAATAAATCCAAGAAATCGTTATGGCGGTCAGAATGCAGTTGCCAAAAGAACTCACACATGAGGCTCTATTACCATTCGAGAGCATCGTAAGAGACTTGTAAGTATATTTTCATTCACCCTTCATTTACTTGTGTCACTACGACTATTTTCAATTGAGTTAACATTCAAGTTTTATCTCTAAGGATGTTCTAACATTTTGTGAATAGAAAACATATGTTAATGCCGATGTAGTGCTGATGTGGATGTGTCTCCTAGCTAACCTTACTCTATTATGAACTAATAAATACATGCGGATTTGTCTCCTAGCTAACCTTACTCTATTATGAACTAGCAAATGCTATCATGTATTACACCATACCATGCTCATTGATAGGATGTAAAAGTTGAACGATTTGATCACGCATTTAACTAACGCACAGAGACTTGCATAAGAGAGTTTTAGGAAATTAAAGAATTTTACATGTTTTTGAGGTGAATTCTCTGTATTTGGTTTTTATATAATGTATTGTTTGTTGCTTTTGATTTTATATGGAACATGCTACATGAGGATGACAATATTTCTTTGTATTTTGGATAAATTTCATACGAGAGATGAATTACTCCATGATTAGAATTGAATATAACTGAGGGACACCATTAATACTTAAATGTTTTAGCACAGAACAGTTTCTGCTAATACGTCTTGAAGTTTTACATGTGTTTCACTCTCACACATATATTGTGTCGAATTAAACTATACCATGCTTTTATATTTTCATATATTATAATTATTTTTCATATAAAGGCTATTAAAAAAGGGTCGAGATCCAACACCAAGTGGGATACATTTGACTTTGATACACATGGTCATGATGGAAAATCTTTGGTTGGTGAAAGAGCTCGAATCGTGCATGTAAGTTCAATATTCTATAATTATATTCACTTTATATATTCCTTGGTGGAAAAATTATGTATTCACTATATATATATATATACACACACACTAGTTTTGACACACATAAATATCAAATCATGTACTACACTATTTTTAAAAATAATGTGAATATAAAGAATTAAAAAATATAAGTAAATAATTACAAAATGAATGATAAAGTATAAGTTTCTATGAATAGTGGATGTAAATTCTCTTATGATTACTGTTGAGAGTTAGTCACTCTTAAAATCTCTTAGTTACACCTCTTCAATATACTTCCTCCTCCCTTACCCATAGTGAGTTATTTAGTTATTATTGTATTGTTGGAGTTTTTACTTTTAATATAATATAATATAAATAAATATTGATATAAAATATAGAACATATACTAAATTGGATGTTTTTAGTTGGAGTAATATATAATTTAACATTGATGTTAGGAAGTGTTCAAATTTCACTGAACATTGAGATTGTCAACGTCTGTAAATCAAACTTGAGTTTTTAAGAAGAGAAGAATAGAAAACATAAAAAAATCATAGTTAAAAAATGTGAGGAAACCCCTCCATTTATACTTAACAAAGGCTGGTATGAGCATGTGCATATGATTTCTTATCATAAAAGTCACCACCCTTGGAAAGGTCACAAATCAACAGAAAAAGTCACACATCTTTAGAAAAGTCGTAATCATTCAATGTGAAATGATGACTTCTTTAAATATAATATATTATAATATAAATAAATAAATATAATATAATATAAAATATAGAAAATATAGTAAATTGGGTGTTTTATGAAGAAGAAGAAGAAATGAAAAAATTTATAAAATTGTAGTCTGAAAAATTGAGGAAACCCTTCTTTTTATAGCGAAGAAAGGGTAGTGTATGAAGGAATGCTTATTGTGCCTTATAAAAAAAAGTCACAACCCTTCTAAAAGGTCAGAACTCATCGGAAAAGTAATAAATCTTAGGAAAAGTCACAACCCTTTGAAAAAGTCACAACTCTTAGGAAAAGTTGTAACCCTGTAAAAAGTCACAGCCCTTCGAAAAGGTCACAATTCATCGAAAAAGTTATAAGCCTTTGAAAATGTCACAACCCTTCAGTGTGAAAAGGTGCTTGTTTTTAATATAATATAAATAAATAATTTTAATACAATATAAATTATAGAAGATATACTAAATTTGATGTTTTATGTTTGGGATTTTGCTATAATTTAATATTTAAGCTAGGCATTTCATTCTTTTAAGGTAGAATAGATAAAAAAAAAAAAGAAGATAGATATAGATTTGTCTAATTTTAATTTGATATGAAATTTTAAAAAACAAAAAAGACTTTTAATTTAAGGATATGTAGAATATATTAAAACGTCTTTTAACTTTGTGGTCTTATAGATGTGCCCCCCAACCCCCAAAAAAAAAAAAGAACATTCTATATTAAACTGAATAAAAATAAAGTACAACAAATAAATTGGAAACTGATGAGTACCTATTAAATCTAGTTAGGACTTTAGACTAATTTTTGGTAAAATCATTTTTCTTGAACATCTTGAGACTTTGCACAACGTGAACACCAAGTTGTAGTTTGTGCAACAGAATATCATTTAACTTATGGTCAAGTTGAAGTTGCTGCAAAAGTATATTTATGACTATGAAAATGAGAACATATTAATTATCTTGATAGTCTTCTAGTTTGAGGTTGAGTATTTCTATTCTCCCTGTGGCATCAATTTTTGTTGATCTATCTAGTTTACCCACAAAATAATTGTAATTGCATAATTGAACAACTCTCACAATTTTTCTTGTTTAAGAAAACAAATAGAAAACTTACAAAATTTGTAGTTTAAAAGTGTGAGAAAACCTCTCTATTTATAGATAATAAAGGATAGTATGAAAAGGTGTTTATCGTGCTTTATCAGATTGGTTTCAAACCTTAAAAAAAATCATAACTCATAGAAAAAGTCACAAACATTCAAAAATGTTACTACCAATTAATGTGAAAATGTGTATGCTTTTAAGTTGGGGGGTATTATAGTAATTTAACATTCATGTTAGGGAGTTCATACTTTTAAGGTAGTATATATATATATATATATATATATATATATATATATATATATATTAATATTATTGTATTCACTTTATAAGTCTAATATTTAAGGGGTGTGTAAGTCCATATAACATTATTTTTTCTCTGTAATGAATCAGTAATTGGTAGTCTTAGAAATAACAAACTTCAAAGCCTAAATAGTTGTTTGGTTGGAAAAACAACTTCACTTAACACTTTCAATTTATGTTTTGATTTGAGATCTCTGGTATTGGATATTCAAACAAGGGGTTTCCTTCAAAGTGGAATTCAACTTCCGTAACATGACAATTTTTCATGTTCTTTTTAGTATAGTAGTTGATAATCTATATTTTTTTCATCTTCTATGTACTATCCTGAACGCTTGCTTTGCTTGCACTTTCTCAATTAGTTTTCCTTGTATATAGTAAGTGTGCATGCACTTAACGCATACATTATCTTTTTTATTTTACAAATTCCACAGAGCCTTAAAATATGAGCTTTGTTCCACACAATAATATTAAAAGCTTCCTCAATTATTTTGTACACTATAATGGTATTGGGATGTTGAACTTTGGGTATCAGTGTTACATAGGTGCAATTCAAAGATTTTAACACCTCGGTAGTGTTGTACAACTTGTGAGTATCTTGTAATATTGATGAGTCAGGGATTTCGACTCATTTATGGCTAAACATTCAAAGTTTTACTGTCCTCAATGTCTATTTTATGCTCTAAACTGATGTTAAAATGCTAACTTGCAGTAGTGAAGGCAAAAGAGTAAGGCGAGGATATTACGGGGGAAAAAGGAGCGAAAAAGCTGAAGAAGTTGAAGAAAAGCAAGGTTGGTACTCGCCAAAGCCACTAGGCGAGTAGCCGAGTGGACCTTGAGCTCGCCAAATGTTCCAGTAGGCAAGCCCATGGACAAGATCAACTTGGCGATAGGAAGGGTAATTAGGCGTGTCGCCTAAGTGTTCGGCGATGACAATTTAGCCCACAAAAAGTTAGAGAGGAATGGTTAAAAAGGCAAGCCGAAAAGGCGAGAAGAAGAGTACTTGGCGCGTCGCCGACAAGGTTGGTAAGCCCGACCTTGATCTCCTAAAGTTACAACAAATAAAAGGTAAAAAGGAAAGTCAAGATGGTGATAAAGGGGCACTCGGTGGATCGCGGATTAGGTGGATGAGGCCCGGCTTATTTCGCTGAATGACTTTGAAGATAAAATTTTGGGAATGTATAAATGTATTTTTTTTAGAAGAAAAAAAGTTCTCACATTGTCCAGGTCTATGTTTTTGATCCTCAACATTCTAAACATTGTTTTAGCACTTTTTGAGTAGGAATTTAGGGTTGGCTTTATTTTTAGCTTTAATTATAGCATTTGAAGACTTATGGATTTTTGCCTAATCTAATGTAAAACATAGTTGGTAATGCTTTCTTGCTCTTTATGATGTTTGGCTAAAACCCCCATTCTTGGCGGGGTGATTATGTAATTGAATGTTTCAATTAGCTTATGGGCATTAGTATTTACTGATTTTATTATTGATTTGAAATGGGTTCAATTAATAGTTGAGTTTTAATTGATGAATTGTAGTTGCAAATACAATTCTAGTTTACAAGTTTAAGCTTGCTTGAGAAAGAAGTATTAGAGTTAAAAACTATTAGTTGATGATTGTAGTGATTGGGTTATTGTAGACTTAGCTTGAGAAGGTGGGTCTAAATGCAATCCTACTAATCTAGCTTGAAAAAGTAGATTGGTTGAGGTATTGCGTTGTTTATGTGTGTTCTGCTTTTCGAGATTTGGAAAGACTCGCTTGATTCGTGATAGTTGATTGAGAAATGGCTATTGCACCTTAAGCCTACCCTACCAACTAATATTCAACGATTTCTAGTAAATAATAATCACCCATTTTGCGAAATTGGCATTCAATTGATCACACTCCTAAGAAATCCCCTCTACTTGTTTACTGTCGTTTATTCATAGTTGCTAACTATTCACTCAAACCCCCCTATTTGACATTGATAGTCAACACCTAGTCATTTATTTTATTGTTTCAAAAATGTCTACATCTACAAGTGATAAGAATACCATTTTACTTCTTAATCGAATTATTTACTGTATCATTTCCTGTAGGATTGACCCCAACTCTTAGTTAGGTTTATACTTGTTAGCGACCACCTAGACTTAGAATCGGATGAAATGTAGTTGAGCGTTACAAAAAATAGTGGCGTTGGCGGGGAGTGATGTTTAGAATTGTTTTAGTGAAGTTTAGTTGTGAACTGATTTTGTTGTAGTTGAATAACTTTATTTTTGTTCTTTGTTGGCTGCTCTTAAATAGGTGAAGAGATAATTGTTAACGGGAGAAATGCTAGCTAACTTGGGCACAGTGATGACATCAGTAACTTGCACAATGTTAATAAAGATTAGTTGGGAAGTGTGGGTGCTATTCCATTGCCTGCGACTATGGGAAATGCGGTGTGTGACTAGCAATAGGTTGTAGCTGTTGGAAATGAAGGTCTCTTTGGAGTTCTTGTTACTGAGGATCCTCATGACCACATTCGATACTTTGTGGATGTGTGCAGGTTATTTTCTTTCAAGAACATTACTCAGTAGTCAGTCTAACTTTGTTTGTTTGCATTTTTTCTAACAAGGGAGACAACAAAGTGGTTGGCCAATTTACCAAGGGAATCAATTACATCTTGAGAGGAGCTCAATGATGCGTTTTATGTAAGATTTTTCCCTCCCTCGAAGCTGGTGAAGTTGAGGAATAATATTCAGAACTTTAATCGAGTGGATGGTGAACCTATTCATGAGACATGGTTGAAGTTTCAGAATTTGCTTATCCAATGTCCAACTCATGGACTCTCGAACAATGTGTTGCTACATTATTTTGACCAGAGCCTCGATTTAGTTGACAACGGTGTAGCAGACCAGCTCTTTCGAAGAGGAATCATGCAACAACCGTTTGACATAGAATCTACTATTCTTGATGAGATGGCAAAGTTCAATCGCGCTTGGTACACTAGGGAAGATCAAGTGTCTCCTTTAAAATTTGGGATGACAAAAGAGCAAGTGGAGAAGAACCAAGAGCGAGATGAAAACATGGCCAAGATGATGTCCCAGATGGAATTATTAACAAAATAGGTCATGGGGGTATTTATGAAAACAAAGAGGTGCAAAAGGTATCAAGACTAGAGGAGGGTTCTTGCCCGGGATTTTTAAAAGCAGGCGGGAATCAAGGGCGGAACACATTTAGTGAGGATGGAAAGAGAAGTCACAATCATGATTGGACTAACTAGAATGACTTTTGGAGGAGAGAAGACGACCATGATGCGTGTTACATGCACATGGGTGATAACCCAAGATCTAGGGACAATTCTGGAAGCTTTCAAGTAGATGATTTGATGTCCCTCATTCTAAACAAGGTGGAAGGATCCAATGAAAAGCTTAATTAAATGAAGTATGACTTCTCATCCTTGAATATTAAAGTAAACTATCACTCGCATTCTATCAAGCAACTTGAATGTCAAATGAGTCAACTTTCAGCCAAAATTAGAATCCAAGCCGCAAGAGAAATATGTAGATGATATTATGGTGAATTCAAAGGTTAATTATGATAAATGCTTGGATGTGTTGACTCGGAGTGGGAAAGCAGTAGTTGGCAATGTGAAAGTTAATGATGAGGCAAACACTAATAAAGAAGGAGATGAGGCCATTAGTGTAGAGGAATCCGACCAAACACCAAAAAAATGACACACCCAAAGAGGTTGAGGAAAGTCCAAGACAACTCATCACCGAGGAATTGCAAAAATCTAATGATGGAGCTGCTTCTTCTTCAAAGCCCATTAAACTGTTGCCCAAAGACAATCCACCTTTCCCTCAAAGACTCAAAAAGCGGGATGCAGATGCAAGGTTCCAAAAATTTATGTGTGTATTCAAGATCTATCTATCAATCTTCCTTTAGTGGAAGCGTTGTTGGAAATGTCGGGCTATTCAAAGTTCATGAAAGAATTAGTCACCAAGAAAAGGAGTATGGGTATTGAAATGGTGGAGGTGTCTCATAATTTTAGTGCCATCATGACCAGCAGTGTGGTTATCTAGAAAGGTGATCCGAGGGCATTTACTATTCCATGTACTATTGGGATACTTCAATTTCTCCAAAGCTTTGTGTGACTTGAGGGAAAGTATTAACTTGATGTCGTATGCCATTTTCAAACAACTTGGGTTGGGCAAACCTAAATCCACAACAATGCGTCTTCTCGTGTCTAATCGATCTATTAAGCATCACATTGTCATACTTTATGATATCTTGGTGAAAGCGAATAGGTTTATTTTTCCGATCAACTTTGTTATTTTGGATTGGGAGATTGATGCTTAGGTACCTATTATGTTAGGTAGTCCTTTTTTGGCTACTAGAAGAGCCCTTGTGGATTTTGAAAGTGGTCAATTGAAATTTTAGGTAAATGATGGGGAGGTTACTTTCAATATGTGTAAATCGATAAAGCAACCGTATGACATTCATGTACTTTCATCCATTGATGTGATTGATGAGGTAGTGGTTAGTGTAAATGAGGCATTTTTTATGGAGGAACCTTTAGCTGCGGTCCTTTCAAATTATGATGAAGAGGAAGTTAAAAGTTATGATGACGTTGTGGTTGCTCTATTAGGTTTATGTTATTACTCTAAGAACCCATTGAAGCTCGACATTGATCTTGGAAATTGAGAAAGTCCACCCGCTAAACCATCCATTGAAGAACCACCAAAGCTTGAATTGAAAGTGCTCCCATCCAACCTTCGGTATGTGTTTTCGGGAACAAACAACACCTTACCTATCATAATATGCAGACCTACTTGAATGGCAAGTATGATTACTTGTCAATGTGTTGAAACGATACATTAAATCCTTTGGTTGGACAATTACTAATATTATGGGATTCCACCGGAATTTGCACTCACAAGATCCAATTTGATAGCGAATGTAAACCAAGTGTTGAGCATCAAAGAAGACTAAACCCACCGATGCAACAAGTGGTAAAGAAAGAAATCATCAAGTGGCTTGATGAGAGTGTTTTGTACCCTATTACGGATAGCAAATGGGTGAGTCATGTGCGATGTGTACCAAATAAAAGGAGGGATTACAGTAATCTCGAATGAAAAAGGAGAACGTGTGCCTATGAGACCGATTACAGTGTTGTGTGTATACATGGACTACCAGAAATAATTTGCATTGACTGAGAAAGAGTATTTCTCTATGACATTTATGGACCAAATGCATGATAGGCTTGTGGGGTGTGGATGGTATTATTTTTAGATGGTTATTCCGGGTACAACCAGATTTCTATAGCATCGGAAGATCAAGAGGAAACTACTTTTAATGTCCCTATGGAACATTTGCTTTCAAGAGTGCCTTTAGGGTTGTGCAACGCTATGGCAACATTCCAATGATGTATGCTTTCTATTTTCTCAAATATGGTTGAAGATTCAATGGAGGTCTTTGTGGATGATTTTTCAGTTGTTGGTGATTCATTTGAAGCATATCTTGAACACCTTGGGCCCATACTACAAAGGTGCGTGGAAACCAATCTTGTTCTAAATTGGGAGAAGTGTCATTTCTTGGTGAAAGAAGGTATTGTTTTGTGGCATAAAATATCAGGAGAAGGAATGCAAATGGATCAAGCTAAAGTCGATGTCATTGCTAAACTCCCTCCTCCTATTTCGGTAAAAGGTGTTCAAAGTATTCTATGCCATGCAAGTTTCTATAGGCGGTTTATAAAGGATTTTTCCAAAATAGCTCACCCACTTTGTAAGCTACTAGAAAAGGAATCTACCTTCAACTTTGATGAAGCTTGCCTAAAAGAATATTTTTGCTTGAAAGAGAAATTAGTGTCAGCTCCAATTATTATTGCTCCCGATTGGATTATTCCGTTCAAACTCATATGTGATCCTAGAGGTGTTGGTTTGGGAGTTGTTCTTGGTAAAAAAAAAAGGCAAGCTATTTCATCTGGTTTATTATGCAAGTATGATTTTAAATGTAGCTCAAAAGAATTATACCATCACGGAGCAATAATTGCTAGCGATGGTGTATGCATTTGAGAAATTTAGAGCATATTTGTTGGAAACTAAGGTGGTGGTGCACATGGATCATGCTGCAATTTAATAATTAATGGCAAAAAATATGCAAAGCCAAGATTGATTCAGTGGGTGTTGTTGTTACAAGAGTTTGATTTCGAGGTAAAAGATCAAAAAGAGTGTGAGAACCAACTAGCTGATCACTTGTCTCCTAGGACCATTCTAAACCTTGTGCTCTGATTACCAAGTATTCCACGACCCAGGGTACCCCTTAGATGTAACATGGTGTATAGAACCCCAAAGGACTCTATACAAGCCACTTAGATCTCATAACATAATAAATAGAACAATAAGAGTAAAAATAGTCCTAGTCCAAAACATTTTATAAAACGAAAAGTGGAAGTCTAAACTCATGTCTCAACATAGCCATCTAATACAATAGAATGAAATTGGCCCTTGCCCATACATCATGTCCAAAAGAGAAAATACATGAAACAAACTAAACAATAAAACCTCCGTCCTCGAAGCATGAGGACTCACCAAGAACAGGAATAAATCAAATCACCCACTACCCACGAAGCTGACCACCCTAAATATCAGACCTACATTTGGGAAAAATGTAGAAAAGAGTATGCAATAGTACAAAACAATGTACCAAGTACGGTAGCCATGCATAAAACAGTTAAAACATTCTAAAAAGGGACATTTCATTTCATGACATGCAATTGACCAAGCAAAAACATAATATGAAAGAGTTATAAAACATAAGTCATAAATCATGGTCAATGCAAGCTAACATCTTCTTTAAAAGCTTTGAACTTATATGCGATACTTCTAGAAGTAACCTTAGTTTATTCTTACTTGTGGGGAATTAGCCTTAACCGACATGAGATCATGTGAGCTATAACATGGAATGCGGTGTCGACCCCAGACCAAAAAGATGTGTCCTACTTGCCGATGGTAGAACCTTGAACTTCTAGCTTAAGAGGATCCACTAGATAATCAACCTATGTGGGCTCATAGTTATGAGATAAGGAGATTGCTACTAGAAACCCGGACTCTATTACGTGGGGGCTTCCATTTCATGAGATCACTTTGGAAACACGGACTCTACTAACGTGAGAGCTTCCATCTCATCTTCAATATCTACTCAGTGCTAAGCATAAATTCCCACGAAATAGTCATTTCTTACTTGACTTCATTACTCATGAAAAGGTGCCCTTGGACAACCAATTCAAGCTAGTTTCATTATGATAGCTCCTAGTCTTTGATTCAATTTGGTGAGAAAGCCTTTCAACCTAAGAATCCTTTTTATGTGAGAAAACCTTTCACATCATTCTAGTATGTGCTTTAGTGAGAATATCATTTCACAACGAAACATCATCATAATTGGTACTTTACTCTCAAAGCACCCTTAAAATATTTGCATAGATTTCATAAAACAATGTATAAGTCCATAATTTACCTCTTGAGGTCCAAACCAACTTTCAATCATAAACTCTTTGAAAACATGGATTAGATGCATTTCAAAATAAATACATGTAAAGCCTACATGGATTAGATGCATTTCAAAATAAATACATGTAAAGCCTGCAATACATGCCTTATTTCATAAACTCTTCCTTGAAAATGAAAATCCCATATCATATGATTCATAACTTGAAAACATGGGGGATTACATGGGTTCATGGGGAAATCATCATAAAAGTTTCATGTATCATCAAATCATGCATAAGAGATTATAATTCAATCATTTAAATCAATAATAAAGAGAACCCATGATAATTGATGAAAATTCTAACTCAATTTGGAAATTCTACCATTTGAAATAGAGAGATTTAGGAACTCCATGGACGAAAGGAATCCATGGATGAAAACTATCATACCTTGAGTCCAAAAGCTAGCCTTCAATGGAGGAATTGGAACCTTAGCTTGAAACCCTAGGTGAATTCTTTTTCTTCTTCTTCAAGTTTCTAGTGAGAGAATATTTGGAGAGGAGTTGTTTTTTTTTGGGAATTTAGAAGAATGAAATAAAATGGGGTGAATTCGGGGGTTAAAAGGCTTATATAGGGGTCCTAAACATAGGTAAAATGACTTAGTGTAGGAACTAATTAATTAGGAAAAGACCCAACTGCCCTTGAACTAATTGTCAGCTATCCACTAACTCACAAACCAGAGACCCAGTCGACAGATCGTCGTCTGACCTATGGTACGTCGTGGTGGACTATGGATGGTGGTCAGTTACTTTTGTACAATCTATGGAACCCTGGACCACGGGGCATGGTCCCATCTACGGTCCATAGGTCCACTGTGGTCCATGGATGTAACACCCCAGAAACTAGTGAGTTGAACTAGTGTGTTGTAGAGTCTTGTAGTAGAGTTTTGGAGTGTCTTATAAGGGCTAAAACTCATAGGAATGACTCTCGTACATAAATTGACATGTTTAGGGGTTAAACATCTGGGTACGACTTCCCAAGTACCACCTAAGGTGTCCTTGACGAGGACCCCAACACTACCCAAAAAGCTGTCAAAGCAGCTTGATTCACGACCCCAATTCATGCCCCTTAGATCAACCTATGTCTCGTAGGTCATGGGAGTAGGTCAGGGCCTGAAACACCCTGAAAATTATGAGCCCCAAGTCCAAACCACAACACCAAACCACGTTCAGTAGACCCATCAAAGGTCCGTGGATGGGGGTCTCGTAGGTGCTGCCAGTTTTTGGTAAATTAGTTTTAAGTGATGAGTTGAGGGTTGGTTTAGTAATTAGTTTAGGGGTTAGGAGGGGCAATTATTTAGTTAATTAACCTCCTATAAATAGTTAATAGAACCTAAACTAATGACTTTAACTCATTCATCTTAGAACTCTCAAATTACTCTCAAGAAATTCTCTCTCTATAAGCAAGGAAGAAGAAGAAGTTGGGGGAGCAACTAGATCGAGTTTCTCAATTTATTTCAAGCTTTGTTTAGGGAATTGATTAAAGGCATGTGAAGCTTATTCATCTATGGGTTCTTCCACCCATAGAGCCCCCTTAGAAATCCCCCAATTGTGGATCAAAAACCCAATTCTAGCTAGGGTTGTTCTTACATTGTGGGTAGCACTTGGGTATTATTCCAATCTAGTGGATATCACCTAATTATGACTGATTTAGCTTTGTTTAATGATAATATGATGTTTTCATGTGATTTGTATGATGATCCCTAATCTAAATTGATGAATGGGATCATTGTGGGGATGTGCCATTAGAGGCAAAGTTGATGGTTCAAGAGTGATCTTCCTAAATCAATGTCTTGAATACTAATTGATAATAGGTAGGACCTTCTAATCATTAATTAAACTATACTTGATTGAATAGGAAGGATCTTGACTTGTGAAGTTATAATTGAACCTTAATCAATTATGACTAGAATCACTTAGTAGTAAAGAATGTGATTAAATTGCTTGTAATTTAGACATGGATCATGATAGAATGAAGTTAAGCTTGAAAGTAGGGCTTGTAGCCATCATTATTAGGGCTTTGGGGTTGAAGCCAATATGATATGATCTTCTTGTGTTTTCTCTTTCTCTTATACACTTAGACATGAATATGCTAGGGGATTCAAGTTCTCTCACATACAAGGATTCTAGGTTTTCTTAATAACCTAAAATGAATCAAAACATGTTAGACTAGAGTAGCTTGAAGTTGTGACATATGTTCCCTTCATGTATAGGTTGGCTTAGTAGGATAAGACCAAGGTTGATAGATTGGGATGGAGGATCTATTCTCTCCTAAGGATAGCTTGACTTAGCATTGTAGAATGCATGTCATCGTAGAATGAGATAGTAGTAGTCATGGTAGCCTAGGATTGAGTATTTATACTCTCCTATGAGTAGCTTGAACAAGCATTATTAGGATGCCTTCATGGTATCTTGACTTGGTTTGGCCAAGACCATTTCATGGTAGCTTGAGATAGAGGACTTATACTCTCTTAAGGGTAGCTTGACTTGCACTGTAAGATGCATTTCAAGGATAGCTTGAGTTAGGATTAGTCATGGTAGCTTGGGATTGAGGACTCATAATCTCCTAAGGATAGCTTAGGCTTAAGGATCACACTCCCCTATGGATAGCTTGAACTTGTAATATAGTACACTTGTAAGGGTAGCATGACTTAGTTGGTTTAGGACTATTTCATGGTAGAAAGGAAAGGACACTTGTACCTTTCGTAGAGTAGCTTGGACTTGCATGTTAGTTTGTCTTCCAAGTTAGTTAGGTTAGCTTAACCTAGTTATGTTAGTAAGATGCTAGCATGGTCTAGCCTATTAGGGGGTTATTCCTTGGTAGCCTTGAATAGAGGTAAATAAAATAAAGGGATTAGTCCCAAACTAGTGAACATTCATGATAGTCTAAATGATTATTTAGTGTGGGTAGTGGTATGAGATGCTATCAATACATTGCACAAGTATGACTTAAGGCTAGGTATGAAGGGTTCCCACACATAGTATAGACTTAGCTTGGGTTGTTGCCATAGTTTCCCTCCAAGATATGATTGACTAAGGTGGTAGTTCCCTTGTCTATATGAAGTAAGCTTATAGTAAGACCAAGTAGGGTGAATATGACTAAGATGAATTCAAGGTTATGCTTAGTGTGAAGGGTAGTATGGGATGCCTTTCATGCATTGCACAAGTGTGTCTTGAGGTTGCTTGGAAGTATGGTGCCCTTATGGTGGAAAGATTTATGATTTAACCATGCACATAGACTATGATTCAAATGACTAAAAAGGGATACTTGGCTTGGGTGGTATTATGGGATGCTATTCATGCTTTGCACTTGTATGCTTTTGAGGTTACTTGAGAATGGTTCTATTATGGTATTCATGACCAAGAGTCAACTGTGCTTATATTATTATGGCTTATCTCCTATGCTCACTAACTATGTCTTATGTTGACTTATGTTTATATAATGCTTGTATAGGAGATTTTACTATTGAATATGATGATTATGTTATTATCTCTTATGCTTATGTCTTGTGTTGACTAACCTTTTGAGATGCTCTTATGTTGTATGTTAGCTTTCATACTTGGTACATTTTGTACTAACGCATATTGCCTACATCCTAATCAAATGTAGGGTTGAGGAGATTGAGTTACTTTGAAGGCTAGGTTTCCAAGGATAAAGAAGAGCTGAAGAATTGGTGAGTCCTCATAGCTTCGTATGTTCCATTATGTCATTTCTTTATGTTTTAGATTTTGTATGGGATGCGTCCCAAGAGTTTTATTCAAGTATTGTGTTAGATGGTTTGAGACAAAGGTTTAATAAAGACTTCCGCTTCTTTTGTTATGAAAATAACTTCGATTGTAAAAGTTTTAATTTTTCCCATATTTCCTATTTATCTTATGTTATGATTATGCTAAGGGCTTGTTTGAGACCCCTTCGGGGTCAAGTACGCCATGTTACTTCTATGGGGTAACCCCGGATCATGACAATGGACTGGCTATTTCTAAAGGACAAATCCTCGGTCTACTATCTATGGCCCATACCACGGACCGTGGTTGGCCCCTCGTGGATGGCACCTAGAATGTCCGAAAAGATGTTATTTTGGTCTTTTGAATACAGGGTGTTACAAGTTTTTAGACTTAAAAGACTTATATAGGTCTTACGATTAGGATCAAAGCGACCTACTTTAGGCATGAATCAATTAGGGAAAGTAATTAAAAGCCTTTAAAAATAATTGACGACTCGACCTACAGTTTGGACCTACTTTCAACAGTCCGTACTGATCAACCATAGACAAAGTATTGGGACATTAAAAATCACCTATCTTTGACAAAAACCATGTACAACTCGTAGGTCTTCCTATGATCCATACATGCCAACATTAGAAATTAACTTTAACCTTTAAAATTTCACTTAGTCCGGGAGTCACCTACAAAACCTATCTATGACTCATACATGGAATGAGGAACCATTTTGGTGAACCGTAAAAAGGTTACTAGAACTTCATTTTGAATAAAATATTTTCTCAATTCCTACGGTTTCTAACTACGGCCAATAGAAACTTCTATAGTCCATTGGGAACCGTAGACATAGCCTGGAATACAAAAATTCATTTTCTCCATCTTCCAAATTCTAAGGTGTTACAATATTTCCCCTTGGGAATATTTTCCCTTGAATGGGACTCAAGACATCATAAGGAGGGTAGGGGAAGAGATCTAAAAGCACAACAAGAATAGAACTTCATCAACAACACATAACCAAGGAGGAACATCAATTACAAGTTTAACATACTCAAACATCACTTCATAAGTTGTACCAGTAAATCAAACTCAAATGCACATAATCATGAAGAAATCAATCACAGTTACATCAAGATCTCAAAAAGAAAGTTTTCATGAGCATGCATGCATGAGGAAACATGAGAAGGACTACATCATACGGATGGACCATGAAGAACTAAATACCTCAAGCTAGAGTAGGGTCGGAGGGAAAGAGATTGAGATAACGGGAACTCATATTGGCCCCGACCTCCCAAGTAGCACCCTTAGATCTTTTATTCCTCCAGAAGACTTTCACGGATTCTACTTCCTTATTTCTCAATTTCCTAACTTGCTGGTCCAAATCCTTAACTGAAACTTCTTAGTAAAAAAGATTCTCTTTAACTCCCAAACCTTCCCAGGGAACAATAAATGATGAATCTCCAACACATTTCTTCAACAATGAGACATGGAATACCGAATAGACCAATGCTAAATCATTATGCAAATCAAGTTCATAAGAAACTTTGCCAATACACCTTAAAATTAAATATGTGCCAACATAATTAGGACTAATGTTCCCATTCTTTCCAAACCTCATCACATCCTTTATGGTGAAATTTTCAAGTAGATACAATCATTAACATCAAACAAGGTCTCTCCTACTAAATTCTATATAGGAACTTTATCGACTTTGGGTTTTTTTCAAACTTTCTCTAATAAGCTTAATTTTTCCACAGCCTCGTGGCTTTTGATTCTCAACCTTCACTTGTTGATAATTAGGACATTTAGACACAATTTTCGTGATATCCATATTCATCCTATTCCACCAACAAACCATGCAAGTCATAGTACATCTTGGTGGTTCCCAGATGAATGGAATATCAAGAACTATGTGGTTCTGATAAAATATTCTCTCTTAAATCAACAACCTTGATACAGAAGCACACCATCTGCCTCTTAGGAGAATGCCTCAATGGGCTACTTTCTTCAATTTAACCAAAAATTAATCAAGACCTTGCTTGGCAGTGACATCTGACACGAACAACAATTCTTAACCATAACACCACCTTAAGTGGAATCAACCAACTAAACATCCGCCTTTCTAATTTGGTGATCAACAATGTATAGTTTGCACTTGTTTTTGCATTTTGTGGGCATTCTTTCAAACATCAATCTTTGCCTTGTCCATTGGCCTTTAGCTGCTACAAATCATCTATATATTATCAGAATAGGAAAATGTAGGCATTAAGGACACTAAATATTTAGCTTAATACACCTCAAATGAGTGCAAATCTACCAATAATCAACTTCTCAAATGGTTTTAGTATTCATTAACCTCATATATGATTTATGAATACTTTATAAAGGCTTTTATCAGGTTTCACTTAGTCGTGCATATTAAGTTTAAATTCATGATGTCTAGCATTACAAATCATCATACATATATATCACACTTAGTATATTCAAAGTACTAATTCACATACCTATTAGGCCTATATTTTCAGGTGATGTAGATTCAGATTCTTACTATCAGGATCTGGATCATACCCTCCTGTCAGAAGGTGATGAGTTCTGTAATTTAGAGCACTCAAGACAGCTTATAGTTATAGTATATTATATCTATTCACATGTATTTATTTAGATAAATGGGGGTCATGTCTTGCTAACTATAATGAGCGTTAGTAGAGGCTTCATAGACAATTAGCTAGAGTTGTTACTTTCAATTTATTCTATTTCATATTCCTATTTTAAATCACAGTTGTTATATAAAAATTTTAGTCCAAAAATATATGAACCATTATTACATAAATGTGCTTCCGCTCAGTTATTTTCATTATTTTACTTGCAAATATTTACTTGCTCGTGACTAGGCCACTATCAAGGGTTAGCGTGTAGTCACTTTTGGTTTTTAGACTTGTACTACGACTAGGGGGTAGTCTCGAGTCGTGAAAATTAGTAGGTACTAGAGACACCCTACTCTATCAGCTACTCAAGATCCAGGCGCTCATCCTGTTGTTACCAGCACTTCCAAGATGAATGAAGCTTCGGGTATTGATGTGTTTTTCCATCCTATACTAGGCTCAGTCATAACCAGTACTGAGCATGATTTGTTCCGTATGAAGCCTTTATCGTTTCATGGTATTGAGAATGAAGTTACTTTTGAGTTCATCTTGGATTGATTTGAGAGGTCGCATAAGTTGGGTATTATGCAACAACATGGAGTGAAGTTTCTTACTTTTAAGCTATAAGAATATGCTAAGCAGTGGTGGAGGGCACATGTGGAGTGTCATTCATTGTTTTTCCTTTGTTGACATGGCCACTGTTTCATGCCATATTTCTTGAAAAGTATGTTTATCCTTCTCTCAAGGATCGCAAAAAAGATGATTTTCTGGCACTTGAGTAGGGAAACATGTGTGTAGCAGCATATAAGTCTAAGTTCCATGACTTGTCTCTCTATGCTACCAAAATTTTGGGAATTGAGGAGGAGAGGATTTGTCTTATGTGAAAGGTTTGAATACTAGGCTAGAAGTTTGATTGGTGCATATGGTTTTAAGGGAAAAGAGTTTTAATGAGATAACTGGTTATATGAAGAATTTGGAGGGACTCGAAAAGGTTGGACATGCTATGGTTTCAATGGTTCTTAATCAAGAGGTCCCAATTAACAAGTTTATTTGACCAAGCCTATTCACATAACTTTATAGGACTTTGTAATTGGCCATTCTAGAGTCATTAAATAGTCTTCAGCTCTTACAGTTAAAGATCTTCTTATTCTTCTATCAATGGCACATGTCTTGATCGAGGGTGCTTTAACTGTGGTAACAATCGCCACTATAAGCATGAATTCCTTTTTAAACAAGCAGGTAACCCAAAGTAGTAGTACTTCCAATGGGAAAAGGTGGCAATGACAAAGGACGTCCTCAAACTTGGTTAGGTAATAGTCAAAGAAGTCGCGTGGGAGCAGGGAAAATGGTAATACAGGGAATGGAGCAGCACATCCAGCTAGAGGTTTCGCTCAAACTGAGGATAAACTCTATATACTAACTCACATGGTTTGTGTTGGTTTTAGTATCTCCCATAATAAGTTTTTCAATAAGTACATGACCTTGTACTTATGTATCTTAGTTGAGTATACCTTAGCATTTCATGATATTTACTCGGTCATTGAATTATAATGTTTATAAATTCAACATGTTCAATTATCAAATTTACTATGCATTATCATGAAAAATCATTCAAAGTACTAACCACATATTTTCTGTGAATATTGTTTGATAATATAAGTTCTAACACTCAGTATCCAGCTCATAGTTAGTACTACCTCTGATCAGCTAGTAGTATTGTAGGAGAGCCCTCTTCTCTTTGAGGACAACCCTTTATATTTCTTTCATAGATTTACTTCCAAATTTAAGACTTTGGATTTATATAGGTGCTTGTCCTAGCAACTCATATTGTAGAGGATTTTTAGACAGTCTATTTAGACTTCCACTCGTGTGGTCTCAAATATATTTCTGTTTCAGTTTTGTTTACATCTTTTGGTTCTCAGTTTTTTAATTGTATATTTTTGTTTCATGTCATGCCATGAGGTAAGCTTGGGATCCCTTGTGCCTCTAAGGATCGTATCACATCTGAGGGGTAGTCTCGGGGCATAAAAAGATTATTTGCTTGGTTCACATAAAATTTAATCTCAAATAGGGTATATATTTACTTATATAGATACACTTAAGTTATGAAGTTCAACAAAACAATTTATAGCTGATACATCTTCCAATCATGCTAAGAAAATAATCATTCATGAAGCCAATAGAGAATGTGTATGGTTGAGATCAATGACTTAAAATATTTTTATAATTATGTGGTTTTTCATTAAATACATAAATTCAACATATCGTACAGAGAGAAGAATAGCTCAATTGAAGAAATGATACATCAAAAGAAACAAAACAACATACATTCAACAATAGGTCTTTTTCACACACGATCTTCAATAAAATGGTTAGATAGGTGTTCAACACTAGATCAATTTGAGTGATAATCTTACATGTCATCATCTTCAAAATAATATATGAAATTTTTACCAACTGGAGTGAATACAAGTTGTACTCTGAGCTAACCTAAATCTATCCTAAATCACCAAAACTCTATTCAAAGCCTTATAAAGCAAATCAGTACCATGTAGCCTAGGCTCCAAATACTTAAATCAACCAACTAGAGAGCAAAAATGCCTACCATAGTAGGCCATGAATAGGGTCATCTTAACATTCGAGTGGAAGTTTTTGTTATACACAAAATCCACATAGGCTTAGAATAAGTCCCATTAACCTCCAAAGTCCAGTACACAGGCTCATATCATATCCTCCAAACCCTAAATAGTACGTTCTAACTGTCCATCAATCTACGAATAGAAAGCTATTCTAAGATCAACACGGGTACCCAACTCCATCTGAATGGTCCACCAAATGCTAAAAGTGAACTTAAAATCCCATATCTAAAATAATGGACACAAGCACCCCGTGAAGATGAACTACCTCCCAAATGTAGACACAAGCTAACCTCTTTCCACTGAAAGAAGACTGAATGGGAGAAAGTATTTTTTCTTGGTCAATCCATTCTAACCAAAATGCTATCACATCTAAATTTATGAGGTAATCACCTAATGAAGTCCATGGTGATGCTCTCCCACTTAAACCCTGAAATAGGTAATCTTTGAAATTCACCACCAGGCCTCAAATACTCGGTCTTCACCTACTCACTACGGTATTAACAAGACACATAGTCCGCATTATCTCTACTCATTTAACTCTACCAATAATACTGCCACAAAAATTGTGATTCATCTTCATGATCATGTACCTCACAAAGAATCAGCTGAATCAGGTCTCCAACCCTCGAAACACAGATCGAACATTAGAATCTAAAAATATCATCATCATTGAAGATGGCCTACTAGGTGTCACATTGAAAAACCCAATCTTGGATAACTACCAAAGCATCCTCCTTAAACTGATGACCACAAATCTGCTCCAATAAAGATGACTGAACCCCAAGATAGGTTAAAACCCACTTAGAATCTGAAAAATCAAGCCAAATCATCCTATTCTTCTTGCATTTATGGTATAGAATAAAGCGGTTGTACTCCTTTAAGAGCTTGATCCACCTACACTTTCTAAAGTTAATGTCCTTCTGGCTCATAATGTACTGTAAACTCATGTGATCGGTGTAGATCTCACGTCGTATCCCATCAAGTTAATGTGTCCAAATCATAAGAGGAAATATTACTTCCTCTAACTCAAACTCATTAGTTGAGTAGTTGCACTCATACGCCTTAAGTTTCCTGGAGGCATACGAAATCACATGGCCCTGTTGCATGAACACATAACTAAAACTAAGGCTGGATGCATCGCGATACACTACGAAGTCTACGACCTCAACTAGAAGATTCAAAATGATGGCAATAGCAAGCAACTCCTTTGAGCATACAAAAGCTTAAATGTATATACCAACTAAAAAGGAACATAAAGGAGACTCAATTGAGTCAAAGGAGCTGTAATTGATAAGAATCCCTTCATAAACTGTCTATAGTATCTTGCTAATCTAATGAAGCTATAGATCTCACTCATTGATGTTGGCCTAGCCTAATAATGAACATACTAAATCTTCAGTTGATCCACCATAATTCCACCCTTGGACACCACTTTCCCCAAGAATGCTACAGACTCAAGTCAAAACTTACACTTTGAAAATTTGACGTAAAGTCATTGATCTCTCAAAATCCTCAAAACATGTAGAAAAGGTGTTGGTGCAAGTTTCCACAAGTTGCATGTACTAGTAGTACATGGATCCATAGACCTTTCAACCCATTTAAGGTTAATATTTAGGAAGTGGTGTTTCAGGAAAGTGGGTTTACGTCTCGCTAGTACGGTCCATAGAGGGAAGCATGGTCCATACTTGGCCATCATGGTTCGAGGCTTGAGGGTCCATGCATATGTTTGAGACTCCAGGCTACAAAGAGGACATACGGGTTGTAAAAGGTTCAATAGATTGTGTAAGGGCTTTAGGATCTTTGTTAGAGATGTGAACTTTTAGCAAGTGTTGTACAATGGGACAGTAAACCTCGTGATTTATTATATGGACAGTACATAAAGTCTGTAGACCTTTTTGACAGTTATTACATCATGATCAATTGGGTCTTTTCCTACTCTCTTACTACCTAGGCTACATCTTTTAAGTATATTTTTTAGGGGTATAACTGAATCTAAGACCCTAACCTCTCCCTCCCTCACTCTTATTCTTTCTTAAGTCTTTCTCTCAAACCGAGCTAGAGTTTTAAGGATTCCAAGCCTCCACTGAAGATTCCAATTAGGGCTTTGATCAAGGTATATGAGAACTTGATCAATGGTCTCTTCTTCACCCATTTATTGCCAAAGAAACCCAAATTTATACTTTAAGATGCTTGCCCAAATTCTAGGGTTTTCATGATTTTCTTATGAGTTCAATTGATTTTAAGTTTACACATCACAATTGATATTATTATGCATGATTTGATCTCATTTCAATGTTTCAATGATATTTTTCTGAACCCATGACATGCAAAGAATTTTAGGCTATAATTTAAGTTATGTTGATATGCATGCTATATGTTATGAAATTTCTTTATGAATCAAGGATACTTTCGGGTAAAGTGTCAATCAGTTTTACGAAAATATAAGGCCTTCAATTAAACTATCTCATTTATGAATGAATTACATAATTTAGATACTTCCGATTGAATTACTTCATACAATGAAAATACTATCATGATTTAGATAATTTTTATTAAGGTGTCTCTTGTGAATATATTATGAAATCATGATGTTAAAGGAGCTTGTTATATGATTATGAGATCTTCATGAATGATTTGGTATCACAAGAGTCTTACCATGTCAAAGATTATGAATATGATTATGATTATGCATGTATTCCATTTGGAGTTTACTTATCACCAAGTTGGACTAGTGGTGATTACCCAAGTCATAGAACTATGACCTCCCATATGTCATGTCTCGATTTGACATTAGCTAGTGAATCCACCTAAGCTCATGATTATGGTCTTTACTTTGGCAAGTAGGGCACTTTCTTTTTTACATGGGAGCAGTACACTAAACTCCATGTTATACCTAACATGGTTTATGTCGATTTATGGTATTTCCTACAAAGATTTATTACTACCTCTAAGGCTTATGTTATGAATATGATTATGATTTAAAGAATATGCATGACCTTGTAATATGATTTTTGAAACCATATGATTAGATTTAAGTCATGTTTATCTGGTCATTGCATTTTCACATTTTTAGACTTGTCATGATATCATGTTATAGTCATGCATCTTCCTCCATATTTAGTAAATGTCGAGTACCGATTGCATAGATCTCTTGTGTCTTTCTTATATTATAATATAGATTTTGATGCAAGTTACTCAGGTCGCGGTTAATATTAGATCCTATCGGCTTCACATAGGATTGGTGAATTTTCATTGTTCAAGGGCATGCTACATATAATATTTTATGCCACTTAAACCTACTTCAGTTTTTTGACTTTTGAAGAGAGTTAGGGGATGAATCTGAGATTTAAATGGATTTAGGGCTTTGTTTTCATAGTTTAAGTATCATCATTGCCTGATTTATGCTCCAAACTGATACTAATGCATTGATTTGTGGCAAGGAAAACAAAACAGAAATGAAAGAGCAACAAAGCTAAAGATCACAGATTCCACTCACTGGTTCACCCGCTGAAAGTTACAGTCTGTCGTACCAGAGATGAGTGAAATTGGGTGAAGAATAAGCCCTATCGGTGACACACCAATTGGATCGGTGAAGAGGAGTTAGTTTGTCGAGTTTTACTAAACAATCAATGAGGATACAAGCAAAATGGTGATCCAAAGGAGCAAACGTCACATCACAAAATCCATTAGTGACCCCGACATAGACAACCTAAAGTTATAGTGTACATGAGATGAAAAATCAAGATAAGAAGGCGATTAACATAGGCGATTGGCTAATCGCCAACCTGTTGGTGAAGTATGACTTACCTCGTCAATTTTCTCCAAAGGCCAAATATTGAAAGGGTATAAATTGATTTTTGAAAAGGGAGAATCCATCCAAACATTAGGAAAACTCATACGTAGAAGAAAAACAATGTTCTTGTTTAGTTTGGATGAAATTTTCAAGTAGATTTCAAATTGGGTTTTGTAATTGAAGCTACATTTTATCATTCTAAGGGTTTGAAGATCAATATTGTAATAGGTTTTAAATTCTTACTTTATATGATGAATAGCTAAAACCCCCATTCTTAGGGATGTGACCATGTGGCTAAATTGACTAATTTAGTTGATGGGTATTAGGGATTATTGATCTTAGTACTATTTTGAAGTGGGTTTGATTTATAGTTGTAGTTCTACAGATGAATTGGAATGCTTATTTCAATTTTACATAGAGTTTTATGCTTTCTTGAGAGAGTGAGGTGTAAACCCACAGTTAAAAAATAGCATTTTTAGTATTTGGGTTGTTGTGGGTTTAGCTCGAGAGAGTAGATAAAGTGAGGTTTTGGGCTGATTATAGTGTAAAGCTTGTTGAGATTCGAGAGAACTCACCTGAATCTTAATAGTTGTTTGAGAGAAAACTATTACATCTAATGTCCAGCCTACCCGGTAAGATTTAGGAACCTTTAGTAATTTATGATCACCCATTTAGCGAAATTAATAGTTAGTTGGTCATGCCCCCAAGTATCTCATAATTACTTGATTCTTCCTTGTCGTTTTTTATTGTCTTACTTGGTAATTCACAACCATTCCCCCATATAACATTTGTGTCACCCTTTTAATTTATTTAAGTGTTTCCGATAATTTCTCTTCTTCCAACCAATTAAATCACATTTCTAACTTCATAATTGAATTCAAATTTGTACCACTCCTTGTGGGTTCGACGCCAACTCACATATTGGATTTTATAATAGATTACTATTGTCTACACCTAGTATTGGATGAGGTGTAGTTGAGTGCTATAAAAAATGACGCCGCTACTGGGGAGTGGTGTTGATAATTCTCTTATTGATGTTTGAATTGCGATTTCTTTGTGTTGTAGTTGAATCGACTTACTTTGGTTTTTGTGAGCTATTGTCATCAGGTGACAGGATGAGGGCAAATGAAAGCACTGTGAACAAACTTGGTCATTAAATTGATGGTGGTGATTTCTTTCATGCCAACGAAGCTCAATTGGGGGGCATAGATGTTATTTGCCTACCTCTGGTTGTGGATCATCCTGAAATGTTCCAACTCTTGCAAGATAAAGGCATATTTGGGGGGGGGGGGTGGATCATGAAAATCTATATGAGCACATTTAGAAATTTGTGTAGATATGTAGTCTGTTGTCACTCAAGGATATTTCACAACAATTAGTGCAGCACCGGATGTTTCCTTTTTCTTTAATGGGGGAAGCAACTAGGTGGTTAGCGGGGCTACCGAGGGACTCTATTTCATCATGGGAAGAGCTTACCAAAGAATTTTACATAAGGTTATTTCCACCCTCAAAGATGGTGAAATTTCGTGACAACATCAAAAACTTCAAGCGGGTAGAAGGGGAACCAATTCATTAAACTTATCTCAAATTTGAAATGGTTCTATTAAAATGTCCTACTCATGGGCTTTCGGGTGATATATTACTCCAATATTTTTATCGGAGTTTAGACTCAGTGAACAAAGGAGTAGCTGACCAGTTGGTCCGAGGAGGGATAATGTCACAATAATTTGGGGTAGCCTCGTCCCTCCTTGATGAAATGACAAAGATTAATCAGGCGTGGTACACTCAAGAGGACTAAGTTTCTCCCTTAACTTTTAGGATGACAAAATAGCAACTTGATAAGGGGAAAGAGAGGGATGAGAATATTAGCAAATGATGTCCCAAATGGAGTTGTTACAAAAACAAGTGCTAGAAAAGGTTGGTGAATCCAATGAGGTTAGATGAGTTTTTAAACTTGAGTAGGGTTCTCAACCGAGTTAATTAAAGGATAATAGGAATCAAGGTTGGAACTGGCATAAGGAAGAAGAGCGGAGACAATACTATCAAGATTTGTCTGAACAAAATGACCCTTGGAGGATAGAAGAGAGTCATGAAGAGTACCACACACAATCAAGTGACAGCCCAAGATCAAAGGGTAGTTCGGGTAACCTACGAGTGGATGAATGGTTATCGCATGGCAGTTCGGGTAACCTACAGTGGATGAATTGTTGTTGTGCATCATAGATAAGGTTGAATGATCTGATGACATGCTTAAGGAGATGAAATCTAATTTCTCATCATTGAATAATAGAGTCAATTCTCATGCGGATGCAATCAAACAACTTGAGGGTCAAGTAAGCCTTCTTTCAAAGCAATTGGAACCCAAGGTATTTGAAAGGGGTGAAGCTGAGTGTGCAACAACTTCGAGGGCTGGCTATGAAAAAGATTTGGCCATTGTGACTCAAAGTGGAAAGATAGTGGTTGACAATGCGAAGGGTAATAAGGGGATGAACACTGATAAAGAAGAGAAAGATGTCGATGGGGAAGAGAGGCCCGTTCAAGCACCAAAATGTGATATTCTCAAAGAGAAGGAGGAAAGTCCTAAGCAAAGCCCCTCCAAAGAGTTGCAAAAAGCTAAAGAAAAGGCTACCCCAACTCCAAAGATAGTGCAACCTCTTCACAAGAAAGCTCTTTCATTTCCTCAACATCTTAAAAATAAAAATGAGGATGAAAAATTCAAGAAATTCCAATCTGTGTTTAGACCACTTTCTATAAATCTTCCTTTAGTGGAGGCATTATTGGAGATGCTGGGATATGCAAAATTCATGAAGGAACTGGTCACTTAGAAGAGAAACGTGCACTTCAAAATAATCAAAGTTTCTAATAATTGTAGTAGCATTATGACTAGTGAGATGATTACAAAGAAAGAGGATCTGGGGGCATTCACTATACCATGCACCATTGGTATGCTTCAATTTGCTAAACCTTTATGTGATTTGGGGGCAAGTATAAATTTGATGACCTATGCAATCTTTAAACAACTTGGGCTGGGCGAACCAAAATCCACAACAATGTATCGTCTTATGGCAGACCGATCGATCAAACACCTTGTTGGAATACTCTATGACATATTGGTGAAGGTTGATCAATTTAACTTTCTGGCCGATTTTGTGATTCTTGATTGTGAGATTGATGCTAAAGTTCCCATTATTTTGGGTAGACCATTTTTAGCAACCAGAAGAGCTCTAGTAGCTGTTGAAAGTGGGGAGTTGAAGTTCCAGGTAAATGAAGATGAGGTCACCTTCAATGTGTGCAAGTCAATGAAAAAACTGAGTGATATTCGTGTAGTTTCAACGATTTATGTGATTGATGAAGTAGTGGCTAGTGTAAGCGAACTGATGTGTATGGGTGAACCTCTTTAGGTTGTTCCTTTAAATTATGATAAGACCGAAGTTCAAGGGTGTGATGAAGTGGTAGCTGCCCTATCGAGATTAGGTGAATACTGAAGGAATCTATTGAATATAGACATTGATCTAAAGAATAGAGAGAATCCTCCCACCAAACCATCCACGGAGGAACCACCTAAGCTTGAGTTAAAAGTACTCCCCACTCATCTTCGATATACATTCTTGGGGGAAAATACTACCTTGCCCGTTATCATAGCAGCTGACCGAATTGAGTGGCAAGTGAAATTGCTGCTTAAGGTGTTGAAAAGGTACATCAAGGCTATAGGATGGACTATCGCTTATATTGTAGGTATTCCACCCGACATTTGCACTCACAAGATTCAACTTGATAGTGAATGCAAACCAAGTGTTGAGCATCAAAGAAGATTGAACCCACTGAAGCAAGAAATGGTAAAAAAGGAGATAATCAAGTGGCTAGACACATGTATGATTTAACCAATTGCGCATGGAAAATGGGTGAGTCCGGTACAATGTGTACCCAAGAAAGGAGGCATCGCGGTAGTCCTAAATGAAAAAGGGGAACTTGTTTCTATGAGGCAGGTCACTAGATGGAGAGTATGCATGGAGTATCAGAAGTTAAATTGATGGACTGAGAAAGATCATTTCCCCAAGCCATTTATGGATCAAATGCTTGATCGGCTTTCGGAGCACAGATTGTATTGTATCTTGGATGGTTATTCTGGGTATAACCAAATCTCTATTGCAACGTAAGATCAAGAGAAAATCACTTTCACTTGTCCCTATGGATCTTTCTCTTTCAAAAGGATGTCATTCGGGTTGTGTAATGCTCTAACGACGTTTCAACACTGCATGTTGTTTATTTTTGCTTACATGGTGGAAGATTCAATGGAAGTCTTCATGGATGACTTCTCAGTTGTGGGCAATTCTTTTGAAACATGCTTGGCACAGCATGGGCAGTCCCTTCAAAGATTTGTGGAAACAAATTTAGTCCTAAACTGGGAGAAATGTCACTTCTTGGTTAGGGAAGGTATAGTTTTGGGTCACAAGGTGTCACAAAAGGGGATGGAGGTCGACAAGGCAAATATTGAGGTAATTGAGAAGCTACCACCACCAATCTTTGTAAACGGTATTCGTAGTTTCTTGTGGCATGTCGGGTTCTACCGAAGATTCATCAAAGACTCCTCAAAAATTGAACACCCGTTGAGCAAGCTATTAGAGAAAGAGGTGAAATTTATCTTTTATGATGCATGTATGACAACTTTTTAAGTGTTTGAAAGAGAAGTTAATCTCTACCCCGATGATTATTAGCCCAAATTGGTCTGAACCATTTGAGGTAATGTGTGACGCAAGTGGAACTGCATTGGGTGTTGTGATAGGGCAAAAGCGCAACAAACTATTCCATCTAATTTACTACGCCAGCAAGACATTGAATGGAGCTCAATGTAACTACACTGTTACTAAGAAAGAACTACTTGCGGTGGTATATTTATTTGAGAAATTCCAGTTATACTTGCTAGACACTAAAGTGGTAGTTCACACTGATCATGCAGCTCTGCGGTACTTAATGGCAGTGAAAGATGCTAAACCAAGGTTGATAAGATGGGTGATGTTATTGCAAGAATTCGACTTTGAAGTCATGGATAGAAGAGGTTGCAAAAATAAGGTGGTCGATCACCTATATAGGTTAGAAGTCAAGGAGAATGACAAGTTTAACTTAGACATAAATGTCTTATTCCTAGATGAGCAGGTAATCGTGGCCACTTTTAATCAAACTCCTTGGTATGCTGATTTTGCTAACTATGTAGTGTGTGGACTAATGTCAGAAAACTTGAACTTCTATCAACAAAAATGGTTTTTGATCGATATCAAGAGATATTTCTTGGATGAACCATATTTATTCACAGAATGGGCAGACCATATTATTCGGTGATGTGTACCGGAGGAGGAAGTTAATGAAATTCTCAATGCTTATCATGCTTCACGGTTTGTGGTAATCATAGTGGTGTGCGAACGACCTCTAAAATACTTCAAAGTGGCTACTATTTGCCATCCCTCTACAAATATGCCAATGAATTTGTCAAGAGATGTATACAATGCCAAAAGTAAGGGGGGGGGGGGGTATCCAGACGACATGAATTACTTCTTTATCCTATTCTAGAATTTTAATTATTTTATGTCTGGGGAATAGATTTGATGGGCCCATTTGTGAGCTCTCTTGGAAATAAGTATATTTTGGTTGCTGTGGATTATGTTGCTAAATGGGTGGAAGATGTAGCAATACCCAACAAAAAAGGGAAGAGTGTTCTTCAATTCTTAAAGGGCTACATTTTTGCATGATTTGGCACCCCACATGCTATTATTAGTGATGGAGGCTCGCATATTTGAAACCAGCTGTTTGCATCCTTATTGAGTAAGTACAGAGTAAAACATAAAGTGGCAACGCCATATCATCCACAAATGAGTGGCCAAGTTGTGGTTTCAAATCGAGAGATTAATAGTATCTTGGCTAAAACTGTGAATGCAAATAGGACGGATAGGTCTCGAAAACTAGATGATGCACTTTGGGCGTATCACACTGCTTACAAAACACCAATTGGTATGTCTCCATATTAGGTAGTTTTTGGGAAATTTTGTCACCTACTGATTGAACTTCAACACAAAGCACTACGGGCATTAAAGGCATTAAATTTGAATTGGGTGAATGCTTCAAAAGGGAGAGTAGATTAGATGAATCAGATGGAAGAATTATGATTGTCCATCGGACATAGCATAGGAGAAGTTCCCATCACTGGTTCTAACTCTTTTCACCTCCCTATTCTTTTCCTTGAGCTTTTACTCAATTTGTTGGGCGTGCACCATAAGATGTGAGATATTCATATCACCAATGAGCATTGCTGTACGACATTCTTTTTCTGCCAAGTCAGACACTCCCATAACAAACTTATTCATCTTAACCCTTGAGTCCACCACTATGGTTGGAGCATACTTGGATAGTTGGGTGAACTTAAGAGCATACTCCTTCACACTCATACTACCATGTCGATGGTTAATAAACTCTTTCATCTTAGCTTCCCTCAACTCTAGGGGAAAGAATCTATGAAGGAATGTTGATTTAAACAATTCCCATTATATCGAGCCCACTCTTACGGGTCTCTCTCCCTTCCACTGATCATACCACACTTGAACCACACCTTTCAATTGGTAAGGGGCTAACTCCGCTTTCTCTACCGAAGTCACCCCATAATAGCAAGTATTTTGTAAACCTCATCTATAAATTCTTGAGGATCCTCCTCCACTTTGGAGCTATGAAATTTTAGGGGGTTCATTCTTCCAAAATCTCTCATCCTTGAAGCCGCTAAATTCACATTAAGATTCACCAGAGGTACAACCTCTCTATTGACTTAACCCATCACAGCTTGAGCCATCAATTGGATAGTAGACCTAAACTCGGCATGGTTCGCATTGTCATCCTCCATCCTTCTAGCATTAGCCCTTCGTGTATTCATATCCTGAAGACACAAGAGAAAGATTAGGAGAGGGACTTCATTGATTTAAACTCTATGGCATGACTTAAGATTAATGAAAGAAGTGTAGTTTCGTAATCATTTTGTAGCCTCTCATCCATAAATGTGGCGCGCTTCACACTTATTAACCAAACTCTAACTATACGTAGTTTATAAGACATGACATTATCCTAGAATCATTCTAAACATTGTGCTCTACTTACAAAGTTTGTCATGACCCAGGGGTACCCCCTAGATGTGACAAGGCACATAGAACCCCTAAAGGAACCATGTAAGCCACTTAGCATATCATAACATAAGCATAGAAAAATAAAGAGTAAAAACGCATTTCAAGTCCAAGTCTAAAATTTTCATGAAAGGCAAAAGCGAAAGTCTAGACACTAAGTCTCAACATAGCCATTTATTACAATAGTTCAAATAAAAGGGGCACAACCCATACAACATAGTCCGAAAGAGGAAATACTAGAAATGAAACTACAAGTGGAACATTTATCCTCCAATCATGAGGTCTCACCACAAGCTAGGAGGATTGTGGAATCCAAACTTTGGCTCCAATGATGACCTCCTGAAGAACCGAACCCTACACTTCGTAAAGTATAGGAAAAGTAGGCATTAGTACAAAAATGCACTAAGTATGATAGTCATGCAAAACATTGAAATCATGCTAAAATGGACATTTTATTTGAAAACATGCACTTTATCAAGTTGAAGGATCATCAAGAAAGTTAGTGTAAAAGCATAAGTCATAAGCATAGTCAACATATATATTATTACAACATAATGGAAACATATCATAGGTACCCTCAATGTGAAGGCTCCCATCTCAATCAATATACACTCGGTGCTAAGCAATAATTCCCACAGAGTTCATATTAAGTCTTGACTTAAGTTCCTATTTATGGAAGAATGTCTTGACACTCAATCCAACATAATTCATAAGATAGCTCATAGATTAAATAGGTGAGAATAGCCTTTAAACCATAGAATCATCATATTGTGATAAAACCATTCACATCATATCATATTCATAGATAGGTGTGTTAACGAGAATAACCTTTCAACAACACACAATAAGATCATAATCATAATCACTTTACTTTCAAAGTGTTCTTAAAGCATATACATACATCTCACAATCATGCATAATTCTCATATCTTACCCTTTATAGATCCAAGATTCCATTAAATCAACACATCTAGAATGCACAACATTAGACATGGATATAATCATAATTCAAGTAACCCAATTATTACAGAAATAATTTGACAGCATACTTCTTTCATCAACCAACCCACATCACAAGACCATATTGAGAAATATGGAGGTTTCATGGGTTCTTTGGGGATTCAACTTAAAAACCATAAGAAGTCATCAATTCAAACATAATATATCATAATTCAATCATTAGAAATGTTTTTGAAAGGAAACCATGAGTTTGAAGTCAAACCCTAACTTTTGGGGAATTACTAGTTTTGAAATTGAATTTGGAGGGACTCCATGGATGAAGACTATCCATGGATGAAGGACTACAATACCTTAGCAATGGAATCCAATGAATTTTGTGAGAAAAATTTTCTTCTTGAACCCTCAACTTATGTGACCTGCCCAGGTGCCATGAGGGGCTCTACGGGTCGTGGTCCCCTTTGTGGACTTGAGGCAGTGCCTAGGCAACACGTGCTCTTAGCCCACAAGCCCAAGGTAAAATGACGAGGGGTTCCATGAGCAGTGGTGCCTCTCGTGGTCCTTGAGGCAATGGCTAAGCTACTTCTCTAAACCCTCACACCACCAACTCCCTCCCACGAGCTATGGTCTTCACCACGAGCCGTGAAGTGGCTCGTGAAGAGGAGTACCTTTTAGGCAAATTTTGGGGAGGCTACTACCTAGCCCTCCACAGGTGGTACCACAGGGCGTGGTGGCCACCACGGGTCAGGAAGACGCTCGTGGGGGTGGGGGCAGTGCCTTGGCCAAATCTTGGATAGCCTTGGACCCTTGCCCATTTTCCTTGGCTCTAGCCCTTCTTCCTTGACGTTAACCCTCACGTTTAGCTCTAGTTTAGCCTACTAGTTTCCGGAGGTTTACACTAACAGCCCATCATGCATGCAATACTCATATGCGAGGAGGAAACATCAACCTCAAGCTATCATCCGAGGAGGAAACATCAACTCCAAGCTAGCATGCTCATATCATCATATCATGTAGTCTACATGCTATTCAGACTCAAATGCACATAAACATCTAGAAATCACTCAAATTGACTCATTTTTCTCAAAATTTAATCTTCTCATGAATCATGCATAGTAAGGAAATCATGGAAACATTCAAGACACATTACTCAAAAACAAAGATCAAACCATGAGGAACTCATTACCTCAAGCTAGAGTAGGAGTAGAAGGAAAGAGATAAGGATATCGGGACATCATATCAGCCTTGGCCTCAAAAGTAGCCCCTCAACTAACTATTTCCTCCACAACTCTTTTACGCAAGCAACTTCTTTATTTTTCAACTTCTTGACTTGCCAGTCTAAGATCTTAATCGAAACTTTTTCATAAGAAAGATTCTCAACTCCCAAACCTTCTAAGGGAATAAGGGATGTTGGATCACCAACACACTTCTTCAACATAGAGACATGGAAAAATAGATACACCAATGCAAACTCATTAGGTAAATCTAGTTCATAAGCAACCTTACCAACACGTCTCAAAATCTAATATGGGCCTACATATTGGGAACTAAGCTTCCCCTTTTTACCAAACCTCATTACACCCTTCATGGGTGAAATTTTAAAGTAAATGCAATCATGAACATCAAACTTGAGATCTATTATTCTTACATCGACATATGTCTTTTTCTGACTTTGAACCATTTTGAACCTTTTTCTAATAAGTCGAACTTTCTCTATTGCGACATGTACCAACTCAAGACTAGTTAGGTAACTTCACCCCTCTCAAACCAACCTATAGGAGATCTACACCTCCTACCATATAATGCCTCAAATGGAGCCATATCAATACTCGAGTGATAGCTAGTGTTATAAGCAAACTCAAACAATGTAAAATGGTCATTACAATTACCTTTAAAATCAATCACACAAGCTCTCAACATGTCTTCCAATGTTTTGATAGTACGCTCTGCTTTCCCATTAGTTTTGGGATGAAAGGTCGTGTTAAACTTAACACAAGTATCGAGACCCTTTTAGAAAGACTTCCAAAACTGAGAAATGAGTTGGGTACCACGATCGGAAATAATAGACAAAGGCACTCCATGCAACTTTACCATTTCTCTCAAGTAGAACTTGGCATATTCCTCCGTCAAATAGGAAACCTTGAAGGGAAGAAAATTAGCCGATTTCAGCATCCGATCTACTATAACCCAAATCAAGTTATTTTGTCACCGGGTGCGAGGCAAACCAACAATAAAGACCATATTCACATCTTCCCACTTCCATGTAGGAATACTAATTTCTTGGGATAAACCTCCCAGTTTCTGATACTCAACTTTCACTTGTTGAAAAGTAGGACACTTATTCACAAATTTTGTAATATCCTTCTTCATCCCATTCCATCTATAGACCTATTGCAAGTCACAATACATCTTGGTGGCTCCCAAGTGAATGGAATACCGCAAACTATGGGCTTCTGACAAGATTTGTTACCTCAAGTAATCAATAATTGGAACACATAAACGACTATAATATCTCAGCACACAATCTCCCCTTAGGAGAAAGCTTCAACAGATTTCTTAAGCATTGCTTCTTTTATGTCGACCAAAATTGGATCAAGACCTTGCTTGGCTTTCATATCCACCACTAAAGAAGATTCTGAACCATTGTGGACCATAACACTACCCTTGGTAGAGTCTACTAACCGAACACCCAATCGGGCCAATCGATGAAGATTATGAACAAACACTCTCTTTGCTTCTTTAGTATGAGCAACACTTCCCATGAATAACCAACTAAGAGCATCCACCACCGTATTTCCCTTTCCAGGGTGATAGAGGACACTCATGTCATAATCTTTCAATAGCTCAAGAAACCTTCTTTGGCGAAGATTTATATCTTTTTGATTAAACACATATTGCAAATTCTTGTGGTCGGTAAACACATTTATATGCACACCATACAAATAATGCCTTAAAATCTTTTAGCCAAAAATAACCGTTGCTAGATCAAGGTCATGGGTAGGATAATTTTTCTAATGAATCTTAAGTTTCCTTGAGGCATAGGCAATGACTTTCCCATTCTGCATAAGCACACACCCTAACCCAATTCTCGGGCATCACAATAAACCATAAAATCATCTATCCCTTCGGGTAAGGTCAACACCGAAGCGGAAGTAAGTCTATCCTTCAAATCTTAAAAACGCTTATCACATGTTTTGGACCATATGAACTTTTCCTTCTTTTGAGTCAAAATAGTCAAAGGATAGGCAATTGAAGAGAACCCCTCAACAAACCATCTGTAGTAATAGGCTAAACCAAAGAAACTTCTAATATCCAAAGGGGATAGAGGTTTGGGAAAACTCTTGACCGCATCTCTCTTCTTAGGATCTAACTCAATGCCCTTACTTGAAACAATATGACTAAGAAAAGCTAAGGACCTTAGCCAAAACTCACACTTGCTAAACTTTGCAAAGAGTTGCTAGTCCTTAAGAATTCGCAACACGATCCTCTCATGATCAATATGCTCATTCTCATTTCTGGAATAAATCAATATATCATCAATGATTATAATCACAAACATGTCAAAGTATTGTCTAAACACCCTATTCATCAAATCCATTAATGCCACCGGAGCATTATTCAATTCAAATAACATTACAAAAAACTCATAATGTCCATACCAAGTTTGAAAAGCCTTCTTCGAAATGACATCTTCTTTCACCCTCAATTGGTGAGAACTTGACCTAAGGTCAATCTTGTAAAAGTAACTCGCTCCTTGAAGTTGGTAAAATAAATCATCTATCCTTGGAAGATGCTATTTATTCTTAATAGTCACCTTGTTCAACTGACAATAGTCAAACCACATACGAAGAGAACCATCCTCCTTTCTAACAAACAAAACTGGAGCACCCCATGGAGAGATACTCAGTCACATGAAACCCTTATCCAACAAATCTTTCAATTGCTCTTTTAATTCCTTAAGTTCTACCAGAGCCATGCAGTAAGGAAGAATAGAAATAGGTTACGTTTTTCTTTTCAGAGAAATCATCTAGAACACTTCCAGAATCTCGTTCACAATGGGGACCGACTCAAGAGTAGGGGTTTCAGGATCCATATCCCCTACCCTAACTAGATAGTAAATGAAACCCGTAGAAATCATTTTTCTACCTTTAAGACAAGAGACAAAATGACCCTTAGGCATAAAATTTTTCCCCTTCCACTCTAGGACAGTCTCATTAGGGAATTGAAACTTGACTACACGAGTTCTACAATCAATAGAAGCATAACATGAGTGCAGTCAATCGATACCAAGGATAACATCAAATTCTAGCATATCAACCTCTACCAAGTCAACAGAAGTAACTCTATGGGACAAGGAGACGGGACACTTTCTATAGACCCTCTGAGCCACAATAGAATAACCAATAGGAGTAGAGACAGAAAAATAATCTAACAAAATATTCGGAAGAACGTAAAACCTTATAGGGACATATGGCGTCACAAAATACAAGGTAGCACCGGGATAAAGTAAAGCATAAACATCAAGTTGGAAAACTTTCAACATACCGATAACCACATCAGTAGAACCCTCTTGTTCACCAAGAGTCTTAAGTGCATAGAATTAGTTTTGCTTGGGAGCATTGGAACCCAAACCACTAAAAGGAGCTTGCTTGGCCTCTCTTCCTTTAGCCGTGAGAATTGGGTAATCCCTCATCTTATGACCACTTTTACCATAACTGAAGCACCCATCTGTGTTGGCTAGACACTTACCCTCGTGATTCTTTCCACATCTAGCATAAGTAGACATAGGCAATTAAGATCCACAACCATTTCCTACTTGAGGCGTAGCATTAGACACCCTTTCTTTGTTGCACATTGGAGGAGCATTGGAGGAACCTTGACTAGAAAACCTTTGCTAATATCTAGGATGACTATGTCCATCGGACCTTGCATGAGAGGAATTATCATCACCAGTTTTAGCCCTTTTCGCCTCCCTAGACTTTTCCTTAAGTTTTTCCTTTTCGATATATTGAGCATAAACCATGAGACGAGAGATGTCCATGTCATTAATGAGCATGGCAATACAACATTCTTTATCTACCATTTCAAACTGACCCAAAACAAACTTACTCATCCTTGCCCTATGATCGGCAACTATTGTTCGAGCATATTTAGACAATTGTGTGAACTTCAAAGCATATTCCCTTACACTCATACTTTATTGACGAAGGTTGATCAACTCAAGCACCTTAGCCTCCCTCAAGGGGAAGAACCTCTCAAGAAAAGCTGCCTTAAACTTCTCCCAATCAAGAGGACCCGCATCTTCCGGTCTCCCTTCTATCCATTGGTTTATCCAAGTTAGAGCAACACCTTTAAGTTGATAAGTGACCAATTTCACCATTTCGACAAGCGTAACTCCCATGATCATCAAGACCTTATAGACCTTATCAATGAACTCTTAAGGATCTTCATCAACCTTAGAACCATAAGATTCTGGAGGATTCATCCTAGTGAAGTCCCTCACTTTAGATGCCTTCGTACCCACACTGGGTTCACGGGAATTGCAACCTCCCGATTGGCTTGGGCTGACACTTGAAAAATAACCCTAAACTTTGCATTAGTCACTTGCTCAGCCAAAATATCAAACGGAACATAAGGAGCTTAGGGAGGAGATTCATGTTCCGCATTCTCCCATACATTTTTCTAGCAAGCTCTTCGAGTAGCCATGTCATGTAGAATATCAGCTAAGGATTAGGAGAGAGACCTTATTGAGTTAAACTCTTTATCATGACTTTAGAGTAGTGAAAGAAGTGGAGTTCTCTAATCATCTTGTAGCCTCTTATTCATAAATATGGTGCGCTTCACATTCATGAACAAGACTCTACTTGATGTGACTTGATATTTGCGTAATCAATGATTAACTTCCAATGCAAGTGTCTAGATTGTGCAAAATTATAATAACCCAACCAAGGGTTGGGATCATGTCCCAAGAGAGTGGTTTCGAGAATTAATAGAAAAATAAAATTAAGTTCTAACTAGTCGTAGCTAAAGATATTAATGACCAAAAGCATTGTAAATTAAAAAGGGGGGACATAAAAGTGTCAAATATCAATTTGGGAGTTTTGTCACAAATATAGCAAAAACAGTAAAATTAACAAGAAATCTATAAATGAGAGTGGATTCTTAGGGTGTGACCACAATATATATTGATTTAAATTGTTGGGTACATGTTTTTGATAGGAAATTTTCAAGATAATAGTGACTAGGCTACGCTTTAGATGGAAATAAGTTCCCTCTCGGGCAACTTACCCCATTTCAAATAGGTTCCTTTCGGACACCCATTTGCCGCATGAAGGCCAGCCTACGCCTTACCTCACTCACTCTCTTGAGCTAAGTGTTAAGATATGGGACTAGGGCTCACCCTCTTAGGCTGAACCTCATGTCGACCCACTCTTTAGGCAATCAGTCTAGCGGTCTTGGTTTCACAAGCTCTCTCTTGAGCAAGCCGAAAACATATGGGTGGTTTTGTATTTGCGTCAACAAACCCATTAAATTAAACCACAACCACTAGGTGAAATCACCATTAACATACATCTAACCTATAAGCAAGCAAAACCCAATAATAATCTCAACACATATTTTCTAAATCACACGCCAAGAATGGCGTTTTAAGCCACACATCAAGAGATAGACATTTATACCTAAATGAGCTTTCATTCAAATGGGTATGAAGATTTAAGTCTTGTTACAGACCAAGAATGAAGAATCCAAGAGACCCAAGTCCAAATCCTTGGAGATGAAACCCTCTTCTTCTTGAAGTTTCCAAAACCCTCTCCAAACTCAGAGAAAAAATAAAAGTACTAAAAATTATATTAAGAATCTGATATTGTCTAATGATATATTCTCAATAACTCTCAACGAGTATTTAATGTTTTCAAAAATCTGTGCTGCGACTGATCATTCAACGACATTAGTCAGAATCACCGACCTACTTGGCAATTCGCCCTTAAGTGTAGTTCATCGCCTTCTTGTACCATCCTTCGGCATCATCATGCTCTGGGTCATTGGGCGATATAGTACTGCTTCGCGAAACTTCTCGGTGATGTGTCAACTGCTCCATTGTTCTGCCGACTTGATCCTTTCCTTCAGGCTCAGCACACTAGAACAAAAGACAAAGTGAGACCCTTTGGTGATTTGCCAAGTGGACTCGGCAATCCTCAGGCCTTCATTTTATCATTATTTTTAACCTTTTTGTTCCTTTTTGCGAAGTAGTGTCCATGCTTTCCTTCAATCTTCAAATCCTGAAACTTAAGGGTTTTCATCAGATATTGAGATAAAATAGGCATTTTAGGACACAATTTCTATTAAAATATAGCCTTAAATGAGTCCAATTTGTGGACTCATCAACACCCCCAACTTAAACTTTTGCTTGTCCTCAAGCAAACTCGAGTTTAGCTGATCACAAAGGGTGTCTCAAACATTGCTACACAAGACTCAATCATGAATGTATACAACAAGATTCAAGTTACTCATGTAAAGATCAATTGTGTACTTAAAATTTCAAGTTGTGGCACACCATTACCAAAGATTCTCATGCTCTCAATACTTACAACTTGTGCAAGTTCAAGCTCAACAAAAAGTATCTAAATGCCCTCACATAAAGAATGATTCCATATTTATAGATAGAGGTTAATCAATTAAAGATCAGGAATCAGATGCAACGCTCACACTAAAAAAGAGAAACACAATGTATGTTTTCACCCATAGGTTTGCCCTTATTTTCCAATCGACTATCGATTTGGCTTACTCAAGATCAAAAAGGTCTTTTCAAGGCTTGAAATGGGGCTGAGTGTAAAGGTATGGTCATTTAGGCTCAGTGACTTCTTCATCTTGTGAGATGTGGTGTTATCAAAACGTCCTTCTCCTTTCCCTTATCACTTTTTCTTCTAGCGCTTCTAAGTTATCCTTTCATTTACTCTCTACGTATTGCTTGGAAACCCAATTCCTTTTGCACTTTTTATTCCACAACTTTTTTTTGAAGAGTTTCCATTTTGTCTTGCAATACCATGGGTTAAGGGAGACTTTTCTTGCACTTCTTGACTTCTCCTTTTCCTTTTCACCACACCTCCAACTTAGGCTTTTGGCCTAAGTTGGTTATTCACTAAACCACAAATCAAGAGGATTATAGGTAGTGGGTCAAGTAAGGTTAAGGGTTCATCAAGGTTTTTCCGAAGAAAGGTAAGGCTCAAGGGGTGTTCAAAAGAGTTTCACACGCTCACGGGTAGGCCACAAAAGAGGTATATGTCAAATTTGGCTCACACTTTTAAAGTAGCTTAAGATCATTTCAAGAGCACACCTATCTAAATCAATCAGACTAACGAGACAAATTTTGGGCTTACTCATGCATGATTCAAAGTAAGCTAATCACACAAGGCATCGACACTTAAGTCAAACAAAACTACACACTTTCGTTAGTATGCAACGGTCATTACAAGAGAATCAATTCGATAAATGGCTAATCACAACGGGATGCAAAGAGTTCACATATTGTCTATGCAACTTCATTTGGTCTCATCGTAGCCGCGCATTCATGTTCATTCAATTGATAGCACTATTCAAGTCATCAATATTGATCGGAACTAAAACTTAATATTTACCAAAGAATAGACATGTTCAACACATGAGAGGTGGAAAAAATGTGAGAAAAAATCAAAAATTTTTGGAAGGGTCAAAATCGTTTCTATAATTTAAAACAAAAGAGAGCCATGAGCTCAAACATCCACAAAACGCAATATTTCATATAATTAAAAACAGACAACCCAACAGTACACATAAACACTAATATCCATATCAAGCAAGAAGGGTGGGCCTCACCCCTCCACAAAAAAATGTGCTTGTCCTCAAGTGCAATTTATAAGTACCCAATAGTTAATGTAAAGAAAGAATAGAGAAAGAGGTAACGAAGGGATCCTGTGTACACGTTTGCTCCATTTGTCGGGGTATTATTGCCTGATGCATTAGCCTAAAATTTGACAATAGTCCACAAATTGTCATTCTAAATCTCATTGTGTTCATTGGTCCTAGCTTCTATAGCCATGTTAGTAGCAACCATTCTGTCCACGTCATGGCTCGCTAAAAAAAGATTTTATAGCCGTGTAGACTCCACGTTTCCATGAAGGAATAGTGGGATCAATAGGGACCCTTCTAATGAAGCTCGCTTTCTTACTTTCTCTCCTCTCTTTTGCCAGTTTTGCTATCTTCTCGTCTCATTTGAAATCTCGTGCTCTTACATGTCGGGGTGGCATATCTGTCCTTGCGACCTTAGGTCTAGCCATTAATGTAAAAAGACTTTGAGATAAAATTAGACAATATTTAAATAGGGACAGAGGAGTCCTGGGTGCAGAAGGTAGTTTTGCTGAAAATGATGCATAGATGGTGCAAGGGTACAGACAAAGGGGCGGATAAGTAGGCTTTCGGTGAGTCGCCGAGTTTGCTTGGCGACGTCAAACTTACCACTAAAGGTAACAGATCAATCAATACATGCAGTTAAAGGTGAAATGGGGATGTCAGGCGAACCGCAGAATAGTTGGGTGAACTAGATTTAGCTCGCTAAACTACTCCACGTGTCTATTTCAACCCATTTCTTTCAAATTCAACACCAAAACCCCTGATAACGCAATGTAAGTTTGTACAACACAAATTCAATAAAGACCCAACATAATTTAAGCACTCCCATAGTAAAATAATTTAACTTAAAAGCACAGTCGAGTGGGATGCTACAAATTTTGTGAATATTACCGAATAATAATCGATAATGCAACGTGATTCCATCGACTTAGAGACTCAGCAGAGATTTTACACTATCAATCATTATGCGGAAGAGTACAAGTTTTGATAAAATAACTAAGGGGTTCGATTACCAACCTTTGGTACTGAATTAGATTGTACTAACATGCTAGGCAGCAATGTGATCCAAATAGGCGCACAATTTGATATTTAAAATATTTTAAAATTTCAAGAAATATAAAACTAAAGTGCAGGTCTGAGTTTGATAGGATGGAAAAAAATGAGAGGAATTGAATGAAGTAGAACTTTTAAACATGTTGCTTGCAAAAACCGTTCAGTTACCGCCTATTTGGTGACGTTAGTCAGGCTCGCCCAATCAATCGATGGAGCACCAAGTAATTACTAACTTCGCCTAATGAAACAGGATCTGCATCTCACGTGAGAATCCTAACAGCAGTCTACATTGAGGTCGTCGTTATTGTCAGCGATTCGCCAATAGTTTCCAGAGCTCGCCAAGTTTTACATACTCCAATGTTTGCAAAGCCTAGAGTCAAACGGCAGATAAGATCGCATTCACTAATCCTTTCAGCGACTCGCCGACTTGATTCATTATTTCCCCTATTTGCACTTTTCGTTCAATCTTCATACTTCTATCTGCACAACCAACACACCATATTTTATCAAAGCAACATAAAATAATAAATGGTTTTGGGTTGCCTCCCAAACACCGCCTTAGTTAACGTCGTGTAATGATGCAAGTTCTCTTCTAAACCTCATTCTTGGGGTTAGCCAGGTATCACTTGGCAAGCCCCCTGGCTGTCTTGGATTCAGGTGAGACGAGATATGACCCATCTGGGTCTCTAATTGCTTGATTGAAACTAAATGCGAGGTAACGGTCTAGGTAAGGGTATACACATCTTCTTTCATGCCTTCTAGAATTTTGTGTGACCCTTTAACTTTGTTGAGGATTCATGAGAGCATATCGTCAGACCTACCACCGTCCGAATCCTTTGGCTTTTGGCGTTCATGGGGAGGCACGTATCTATCATTGTCCCCATCCTTCCAATTTGGATTACGGTCCCTCCATTCACGATCCCAGTCCTTCCAACCTTCGTCTCTAGCCCCACTTTGGTTGCCACCCTGCCTTGGGTAATTTTAGCGGTAGCCACCACCTTAGTTGGCAAGATAATTTACCTCCTTATTATACAAGGCTTCAAATTTCATCTCTTCAGAATTAGTTCCCCTGAGCCCCACAGCATTGATACCATGAGCACCAGCTCCCATAACATTTTTGCATAGAATATCGAGTTGTGTCATGATTTTGACCATGTTCTTGTCTCTCTCATTGTGAGAGGGGAAACTTGGTCCTCACTAGTGTACCATGCTCTGTTGATGGTTGTCATACCATCTAAAAGCTGGGCTGCTACTGCATACAGCTGCTGCATTAAGCCTCCAGGTGAGAGTTGGTCAGCGACACCTTTGTTTACCAAATTAAACTCCGATAAAAGTATTGAAGTAGCACGTTGTCCGGCAAATCGTGGGTTGGGCATTGTAGCACCAACTTTTTTAACCTTAGCCAAGTTTCATATAGAGGCTCTCCTTCTAGTCATTTAAAACACTGGTTGCTATCCCACAACAACATCATCTTTGAGGGAGGGAAAAATCACACTTGAAATGCGGTTACCAACTCCTCCCAAGAAGTGATGGATTCACGTGGTAGCTCAGCTAGCCACTTGCAAGCCTCTCCCATTAACGAGAAAGGGAATAGTCTTAGTTAGAATGACTCCTAAGAGATTTTTTTGAATGAGACTGGTCCACACACATCTACAAAGTTTCAAAGATGCTCGTGAGGATCTTCATGAGCCAGTCTACTGAAAAGTCCCTTCAGTTGCAAGAGTTGCAATATGGTGCTCGTTATGTGGAACATTGTATTTCCCTCGGCTGGAGGTAAGCGAATGGCTCCAACACCTCCCATAAGGTGGGGGCCATTGATGTTGGGCTCTTGAACATCGTTGAGATTTCTAATGTCGTCTTGGTGGGCCACCTATCTACCGTTGCTACTATTAACACTCATGCTTTCTGAAATATTCACACAACACACAAACAAAACTAAAAATTAGGTGAGTAGACTACACCTAATAAGAACAAAGATTTTAGTAATCTAAGAATTCTCAAATAACACCACTCCCCAGCAACGGCGCCATTTTGATATAATAAACAACACAACTTCCAATGCAGGTGTCTACGATCGTGCAATAGTACAGTAACCCAACCAAGGGTTGGGGGTCAAGTCCCAAGGGAGTGGTTTCGAGAATTAATAGAAAAATAAAATTAAGTTCTAACTAGTCGTAGCTAAAGATATTAACTACTAAAAACATTGTAAATTAAAAAGGGGGGACGCAAAAGTGTCAAATATCGATTTGGGAGTTTTTTCATGTTTTATTAATTTTGTTAAATGTTTTAAAGACTTGAGTTGCCTATTATTGGCTTGTTGAATATTCTATTTATATTTAGAGTAAATCATTTGAGTTAAAGTTTTGTATTTGAGTTTGATGAATTTCATTCAGTTTTAAGCTTTTGTATGCTTGAGTTAGTCTTTCGCTTATCGTTAGCCAGGATGAGGGTTCGCTTGGGGACCAAAAATGTTTCTCGAGTGCTGGAGACCGTGGACTGACCAACAGTCCATCCTAGCAGGGAGTCGTTTGACTTAAAAGGCTGGAAGTTGCGGGCCACGATCCACAGACCTGGACCATGGCCAGTGGTCTTACCTACGGTCTGTGGGTCCGGCCATGGGTCGTGCCTTAGATTGATTTTTTTGGGGTTCTTGGGAAGGGGTTGTAGGTGGCCAACCATAGAGTCCACCTACTGTCTGTAGGTTACCCTACGGTCCATGGTTGGTGCCTATTGGTGGCACCTGCAACTTCTAATTTTCTGCAATATGGTCTTTGTAGCATATAGGGTGTTACACTTCTTGTGGAGATTTGTGAGGTAGTTGTTTCTCATCTCAGCTGACCTTCTTACTCCTATTTATGATCTTGTTCTACTTTAGTGACAACATCATTTGAAACTTGTGTTTTCTTTCAAATCCATTGTAATACATTAGAGTCTTGTACACGTGAAAATCAGGTTTTGGGGATTTAGTTAAGTTAACTTATTATCTGCATTAGTAACTAAGTATAAAACTCCAATTTTTATTTTATTTCCACATTTTATCATAATATTTTTAGGTTTTAGGCTGACTTTTCGTGCTGGGATATGACAAGTTCAATCGCATCCATTTTTGGGTCATGACAGAATCATTGTTTATGGTTATAAAGTTTTGGTGGTACATACAATAGTGCTCAAATTTGATAATAAGTCTTCCAAATATGTCAATGGATCACATAAATGTAGTCATCGTGATGAATTTATCGTATGTATCAAGTGCAAAAAAAGAATGCAGATTCATTGATGCTCTAAGAAGGAATGAAGAATGTACCATGATGTATTGGCTAATGCGCATCGGAAGTGTGTTTCCATTCATTTTGGCAAGTATGTTTTGTTTTCATGCTTATTTTTTTTTTTAATATTATGTTTTACATATGCAAGTTATATCCAAATTTGTTGCTTAAGTTAAAAGGAGTTCTTTTCTAGCTGATGAATATAATTTTTATAATTTAAATATATTATTAAGATCATTTACTACTAGTAATTGATCCTAATAATAAATTCCATTATAAAAGTCAAATTGATTAATTAAAAGATATTCCATCTAATATGAACAGCTAATTGAAAACTGTCACGCCTCGAAGCTACTCCCAAGACGCGAACACGGGACCTAGGATCACGAGTGACCCCAAGCTAACCCTGATGGCATATCATAAGCATACTAAAGCAAACTGAAGCAATAAATATTGAGCGGAAGCTAAATCATATGAATAAATCTGAAATAATAAGGAATATACTAAGTCTCAATAAATGATACCTGAGAGTTAGAAATACAACTGAAAGTCAAACTCTAATACTAAAGCTAAAACTAACCATGTCTGAGTTAAAGCCTCTACTATCTAGAAATGCTAGGACATGCCCCAGCTAGATATAGAAAAACTGAAACAAAAGCTCAAATGGAAAGATAACATGTGAACTGTCGACTAAGAATGAGGACTCATAACTGATGCTGCTGAACTGAAGATCGCGTACCAATCTATGCATGATTTGACTGTTGAGGACCTGAACCTACATCATGAGAAGATGTAGCGCAGAGAATGCATCAATACTTCAAAGGTATTGAGCATGCAGGATAGAATAAAGCTGAACAATAACATAACTGAACAAGTAATAAAGCAATGATATAATTTGAACATGATAAGGATATTTAAAGTACTCTACATGACTAAACTGAATGCAATGACAAGGTTTATAACATCGAGATCAGATACTAAATCAGCATCGATAATGTGCTCAATGCAATATAATCTGACTGAATTGTGGGAGCTACTAATAAACAACGTAAAACCACATGAGATAAATATGGAGTCCGATGTATAAGCCCCATCGATAGGGATCCAATATACGCTGCTAGACGTATAGAGGCATGTTGGCGTGATCACTAAAATGATGCCCACAAAGGGGACTTACAACCTACGGGGCAAGTAGTTCTAGGACTTATGGGTGACTGACCCTTGTCCACTTTGTATTAAGCTTCTCCCAATTGATTATGTTATTTAACAATTTATAACTAAAATGATGCAATACTGAATAACTCAAAATACTAGCATGTATATTGAGAATGCAACATTAATATACTGATAATGAACATTCGAAACCTGAGGCATCTATAACTGAAATATCTGACCTAGTATGTGTAATTCATGAACTAAAAGAGCTACATAGCTAGGGTTGTAAGTTTATGAAAGAATCTACATCAAAAGATATTGAATTCATGATAATCTGACTTGGATCATTCTAACAGCTAAAACCCAACAATTTCTAACTTTCAAGAACCCTAGATCTAGATAACATTAAGGGAATCAAGATTCTAACTAAAATCTAGGGACCTAATGGGTGAAAGGAACACACTAGTGCAATCCCACATACCTGGTGATGAATTCTACTGAGAAATCTTTCGATTTAGGGGCTGAAACTAATAAGACTTGTTGCTTTCTTTGCCTAGCACTTTGTCGACTCTTTCTCCTTCTGCGTTCTAATTGTTTCTATGTTTTTGGTGAATGATTAGCTTAGGGTAGATTTTAATATAGTTACTAGGCTAAAACTGACCAAACCTACGTTGTTTAGAGGTCCAACGCATAAGGAAAATACCAAAAGACCCTTGACTTAACTGTTGGCGGGGTCAATTGATGGACCAGACACACGGACAGTGGATCGACCGAAGGTCTGTACTAGTCAACTGTCAATCGGAGACTGGGAGACAGAAACAATGGTCCGACCTATGGCCTTGAACCACAAACCATTGTCTGACCTACGGTTCGTAGGTCCTTGTGTAGCCTGACCCTTAGCTGATTTATTTGAGGTTTCTAGGGAAGGGTCGCAGGTGGTGCACCACAGACCTACATAATAGACCATGGGTCCCCATCGTCGTGGATGGTGCCCGTCAGTCCCACTTGCAACTCCTGGATTCTACAATTTGGTAGTTTTAGCATGCAGGGTGTTAAATTATCTCCCCCTTGGGAACATTCATCCTCGAATGAAGACTAAACTAGCTGAAATGGAGGGAGAGAGCTGTAACCCCTACCACTAAACACTGCAAACTGATTTCTGAGTGAACTATGTCCCAAGAACATGCAAATACGCTGAAGATGCAAGTACAAACTGAAGGAACATGATGCTAAGAATGAAACTGTGAGCCATGCTTTCTAAATGTACTATAAATATTGGATCACCCACACACTTCTTCGGCAACGAAATGTGAAAAACTGGATGCATTGCTACGAGTTCTGTTGGAAACTCTACCTAATAATCCTCTTTACCAACCCTTTTTAAGATAATGGAAGGGACATATCTAGGAATGAGCTTCCCTTTCTTGTAAAATATCATCACCGCCTTCATAGGTGACACTTTTAGTAAACCCAATCATCAAGTTGGAACTTTAATTCTCTTCTCCTTGCATATGCATAGGACTTCTAGCGACTCTGGGCTGTCTTAACTTTATCTTTAATGAGTTGCACTTTCTCCATAGCATCATGAACTGAATCTAGCCCTATTAAGGATACTTTACCTACTTCAAACCAACCAACTTGAGATCTACATCTATGCCTATACAATGCCTTATAAGGGGCCATCTGAAAGCTGGAATGGTAGCTATTATTGTAGGAAAACTCTATAAGAGGAAGGTGATCATCCCAACTACCCATGAAATTGATCACACAAGCTCTAAACATGTCCTCTAAGGTTTGAATGGTACGTTCTGCCTGACCATCCATCTGCGGATGAAATGTTGTGCTAAGATTAACTTGAGTACCAAGACCTTTCTGAAATGACTTCCAGAAATGAGAGGTAAACTGAGGACCTCTATCTAAGATGATAGAAAAAGGAACCCCATGCAATCTCACTATCTCATTAATGTAAATCTTGGCATAGTCCTCCGTCGAATATGTAGTCTTGACAGCTAAAAAATGTGCAGACTTAGTAACAATGTCAACAATCACCTAAATAGAGTCATGCTGTCTGCGAGTATGGGGTAACCATGTGAGGAAGTCCATGTTGATCACTTCCCACTTCCAAGTAGGAATGATGATCTATTGAGTCATACCTCCTAGTTTCTTATGTTCTACCTAGTCTTGCTGACAATTGGGACACTTAGCCACAAAATCTGCTAAATCCCTTTTCCTACCATTCCATCAAAAGACTTCCCGCAGATCATAGTACATCTTAGTGGCACCTGGATGAATAAAATATTTGGAATTATGGGCTTCTGCAATAAGTTGTTGTCTCAACTCATCCCCCTTAGGAACACATAATCAACCCTGATAGCGAAGTACACCATCTCCCTCTTGGGAAAAAACCTCAACTCTCTACTGGTGGACTGCACCCTTTAGTTGAAGTAGTATCGGATCACTGTCTTGCTTTTCCTTAACCTCCACTACTAATGAAGATTCTGACCCATTCTGAACTGTTACACCATCATCTAATATGCTCATAAGACGAACTCCTAAGCGAGCAAGTCTGTGAACATCCCTTGCTAGGTCCTTTCTTTCATCCTCAACATGTGCTACACTACCTATAGATAGTCTGCTAAGGGCATCTACTACTACATTGGCCTTACCAGGATGGTAATGCACACTCATATCATAGTCCTTGAGGAACTCTAGCCATCTCCTCTAGCGAAGATTCAGCTCTTTCTATGTGAACACATACTGAAGGCTCTTATAGTCTATGAACACATCTACATGGACACCATACAAGTAATGTCTCCAAATCTAAAGTACAAACACCAGTGCTGCAAGCTCGAGGTCATGAGTAAGATAGTTCTTCTCATGTACCTTAAGTTGTCTAGAAGCATAGTCTATAACCTTACCCCATTACATCAACACACAACCTAGACCGACCCTGGATGCAGCATAATAGGTAACATACCCGTCTGAACTCTCTGGTAGAGTCAAAACAGGAGTTATAGTCAACCTTGTTTTTAGTTCTGCGAAGCTCTTCTCGCAATCATCTAACCACTGAATCATAACCTACTTCTAAGTCAACTTAGTCAATGGAAAGGCTATGGATGAAAATCCTTCCACAAACCTTCTGTAATAGCCAGCCAAACCTAAGAAACTTTTGATAGCTATAGGAGAGGTAGGTCTAGGCCATTGCTTCACTGCTTTTATTTTCTGAGAATCCACTCGGATCCCTTTGCTAGATGTAATGTGACTAAGGAAAGCAACATATTGCAACCAAAACTCATATTTGCTAAACTTAGGGAATAATTGGCGATCTTTGAGAGTTTGTAGAACAACCCTAAAATGGTTCGCATGTTCTTCCTCATTCCTAGAGTAAATTAGGATATCATCAATAAAGACGATAACGAACAAGTCCAAGTACTGCTTGAACACTCTATTCATCAAATCAATGAAAGCTGCATGAGATTTGGTTAGTCCAAATGACATAACTACAGATTCATAATGACCATACCGAGTTTTAAATGTTGTTTTCGGTATGTAACTATCTCTGACTCTGAGCTGATAATAACCGAATCTGAGGTGTATCTTCGAAAAATGACTAGCACCCTAAAGTTGGTCAAACAAGTCATCAATCCTAAGGATGGGATACTTATTCTTGATTGTGACCTTGTTCAGCTGCCCATAATCAATGTACATTCTGAGGGAACCATCTTTTTTTTTCACGAACAACACTGGTTCACCCCATGGGGAAATACTGGGTTTGATTAAGCCCTTATCTAGAAGGTCTTTCAACTACTCTTTAAATTCCATCAGCTCAAATGGAGCCATTCTGTAAGGAGGAATAGAAATAGGTTGGGTATCTAGGAGGTGATCAATTCCAAAGTAGATTTCCCTTTTGGGAGCAACTCTGGGAAGATTTTCTAGAAATACTTCTAGGAACTCATTAATTACTGAAACTGACTAAAGAGTTGGGATTTTGGAAGTAGAATTTTTGACCCAAACTAGATGATAGAGATAACCCTTAGAGATCATCTTTCTGGCCTTAAGATAAGAAATGAATCGACCTATAGGCGTTAAGCTACTACCCTTCCATTCTATGATTAGTTTGTTTGAAAATAGAAGACGAACAATCCTAGTTCTACAATCGATGGAGGCATAATAAGAATGTAACCAATCCATGCCTAGAATGACATCGAAGTCCACCATTTCTAACTCTACAAGATCGGCTGAGGTGACTTTCTGGGAGATTGTGACAGGGCAATTTTTGTATACCCGTCTAGCTATTATTGGGTCACTGACTGGAGTAGAGACTGAGAAGGGTTCTGAAAGAGCTTTTGGACTAGCAGTGAAGTTGACTGCTATATAAGGAGTTACAAAGGAAAGAGTAGCTCCTGGTTCTAAAAAGCATAAACATCTATGCCAAGGAGAATCCTTGCGACCTACTAGTGTTGCTGAAGTTGTGGACTGATCTCTACTATTATTGTCCCCTTGACCCTATTTAGAAGGATAATCTTTCAACCTGTGACCAAACTGACCACACCCAAAGCATCCTTCCTTTCCTGCCATGCACTCGCTTCAATGGTTCTTACAACACTTTAGTCAAGTTGGGTAGGTTCTGGTTCCTGAAATACTACCTTGAGTCTTAGAGCCTGATGCCCTACCTTTATGATCAATTCAGAACTTGGAGGATGGAACAGTAACTGATGAAGCTGCTGGAGCTAAAGACTTCTGCTAAAACTGCGAGCAATTTCCACCACCCGATTTCTGTTGAGAATAGTCATAGTTGCCTGTCCTAGCCTTTTTATTCTACTTGGCCTGTTCCCTAAGCTTATCGCCTTCAACTTGTTGAGCATGAGTGATAAGCCTAGAGATGTTCATGTCTTCTAGCAACATAGCATTTCTACACTTTATCTTCACAACGTCAGATACCCTATAAAGAAACTTGTTCATTTGAGCCCTAGAATTGGCAATCATGTGAGAACCATACTTGGAGAGTTAGGTGAACTTGAGTCCATACTCTTGGACTAACATGGAACCCTGCCTCAAATTCATAAACTCCTGAGCTCTTGCCTCCCTCAACTCCCTTAGGAAGAAACTATCCAAAAAGGTCTCACTAAAGCATTCTCAAGTGATAGGAGCTACATTTGTACCCCTGCTCTTTTTCAACTATGTATACCAGATGTGAGATACATCCTTCAGCTGATAGGATGTCAACTCTACCCTTTCATTACCTGTCACTTTCATCATTCCAAAGATCTTCTTGACCTCATCTATGAAGTTTTGGGGATCCTCACCAATGTGCGATCCTATGAACTCAGGCGGATTCATCCTAACGAAGCCAGGAACCCTGACTGCTACTAATCTACAACTAGCATTTGCAATAACTGGAACCTACTCGTTGTTTTGATTAGTCACACTTTAAGCCAAAAGTTGGATGGCGTTCCTGAATTCTACATTCGAAACTTCCTGATCTGGGACTGGAAGAGCTGCATTAGCATTTCTGGCATTCACATTCTTTCCATAAGCTCTACAAAGAGGCACGATTTGAAATGCATAATGTCTAATTAGAATGCAGAATTAGATCATACCTTACACACGATAAGAGTAATAAAGAGAGTGAAGTTTCCTAAAACACTTTGCCCTTCTTCTCATTAGATGTGGTGCACTTCACTCGCATGAAATGGACTCTACCTAGCATGGCTTTTCAGACATCCTAGGATACTTAAACCTAGTGCTCTGATACCAAGTTTGTCACGCACCGAAGCAACCCTCAGGATGTGGACACGGGACCTAGGATCATGAGTGACCCCAAGCTAACCTAGCAAGCATATGATAAGCATACTAAATCAAAATGAAGCAGTAAATATTGAGCGGAAGCTAAATCATACGAATAAATTTGAAATGATGAGGAATACCCATATACTAAGTCTCAATAAATGAAAATTGAGAGTTAGAAATATAATTGAAAGTCAAACTCTAACACTAAAGTTGAAACTAACTATGTCTAAAATAAAGCCACTACTGACGAGATATGTTGGAATATGCCCCATTTATATCTAGAAAAACTGAAACTAAAGCTAAAATGTAAAGATAACATGTCAACTATCCTCGAAGAATGAGGATTCACCACTAATGTTGCTGAACTGAAGATCGGGAATCGATCTATGCATGATCTGACTATTGAGGACCTGAACCTACATAACGAGAAGATATAGCGTAGAGTATGCGTCAGTACTTCAAAGGTACTAAGCATGCAGGATAGAATAAATCTGACAATAACATAACTAAACAAGCAATAAAGCAATGATGTAATCTAAACATGATAAGGATACTGAAAGTACTGTACATGATTAAACTGAATGCAATGACCAAGTTTATAACATGCTGAGACAGAATACTGAAATGTACTGACAACGTGGTCAATGAAATAGAATCTGACAGAACTGTGGGAGCTACTAATAATAGACGTATAGAGGCATGCTGGCGTGATTACTAAAATGATGCCCACAGAGGGGACTTACAACCTAAGGAGAACGTAGTTTTAGGACTTGTGGGTGACTGACCCTAGTCCACTAGGTATTAAGCTTCTCCTAATTGATTATGTGATTTGACAATTTATAACTGAAATGCTATAATACTAGATACCTCAAAATACTGGCATGCAAACTAAGAATGCAACATTAATATACTGATAATAAAAAATCAAAAAATGAGGCATGTATAACTGAAATATCTGACCTAGCATGTCTAATTCATGAACTAATAGAGCTACATAGCTAGGGTTCTGAGTTTATGAAAGAATCTCTATCAAAAGATATTGAATTCATGATAATTTGACTTAGATCATTCTAACAGCTAAAACCCAACAATTTCTGACGTTCAAGAAACCTAGGTCTAGATAATATTAAGGGAATCAAGATTCTGACTGAAATTAGAGACCTAATGGGTGAAAGGAATCCATTAGTGAAATCCCATACACTTGGTGATGAATTCCACGAAGAAATCTTTCCATTTCAGGGATGAAACTGATGAAAACTTGCAGTGTTCTTGGACTAGGGCTTGGTCGACTCTTTCTCATTTTGCGTTCTAGGCTAAAACTGACAAAAACTACGTAGTTTAAGGGTTAAACGACATAGTTTCGGGGTCCAACGCATAAGGAAAATACCAAAACACCCCTGACTTAACTACTGTCGGGTTCAACCGACGGAACAGACCCATAGACAGTGGATTGACTGATGGTCTGTGCTAGTCAACCGTCGATCGGCAACTGTGAAGCTGAAAATGGGGTCCGGCCTATGGCCCTGGACAACGGACTGTGGTCTGACCTACGATCCGTAGGTCCTGGCGTGACCTGACCCTTAGCTGATTGTTTTCAGGCTTCTGGGGAGAGGTCGCAGGTGGTGCACCACAGACCTTCAGAATAGATCGTGGGTCCCCCTACGGTCCGTGGATGGTACCCGTCGGTGCCACCTACAACTCTTGCAATCTGCAGTTTGGTAGTTTTAGCATGTGGGGTGTTACAAAAACAATAGCTTACATATGAAAAATATAATATTGAAAAAATAAATCGTGAAAAGAAAACATACTTGTCAAAAGGAGAAGAAAAACACTTTCAATGTGCATTGGCCAAAGAATCATGATAGATCCTGCAATCCTCCTTATAGTAGCGATGGAACTTGCATTTTTTGGCACTTGGTACATATTATAAAATCATTTTGATAGCTAAATTTATGTGACTCGTTGTCATTTTTTGAAGATTGGTTATAAAATGTACGTAGCGTAGTCTTTAGCATTGAAATTTTGTTATCCTAAACAAAGATCCAAATATTATTCTTCTATTTTCACGCCTCTCTTCTAGGATGTTTCTTATATTTAGTTAGATTAAGCTTGTCTAATAACAAAAAATCAATTTTTATTAGTATCAAAATGTGGCAATATCTACCAAAGAAGGTAATAAGAAAGAAAAAATTTTGTTTCATAAAAGCTACATGTACAATAATAACATTATAAATGACTCATGATAAGAAAAAGAGTAATAAAATATTAAACAATTTCAATAATTAAGAGCATAGTAATGATCAAGTGATTACACAAAATGCATGTTTCAAGAAGTTATAACAAGAGCTAAATGCAACCTTGTTTACTAATTCAATTAAACCTACCATTTTCCAAATGGACATGCTATGGGTTCTTTGAGAAAACATTTGAAGTCTTGTGGACAAAATATTATTAATTCATCTATCATTTAGAATTTATCATTATCAACAATAATAACATACTTAGTACAATTGAATAAGTTAAGTCTGAATAAGATATAGTGTATGTAGATTAGTACAATTCAATAAGTTAAGTCTGAATAAGATATAGTGTATGTAGATTAGTACAATTCAATAAGTTAAGTCTGAATAAGATATAGTGTATGTAGATCTTAATCTTACCTTGAGATCTATAGAGGAACTTCACATAGCTCGGGATTGGTTCTAGTGATTAAACCAAATGGGCATTATTTGAGAGTTACTTCAACATCAAGATGAACTTATGATTAATTACTTCCTCAATTTTCTTAACTAATCATTTTGGAAAGGGGGGAGGAGGTTGAGTCATGGGTGTTGTATTTTGAGTTGTTTCCTTTTCCTGCACAACTAGATCTTTGGGTTCCCCCACATCTTCATTTTCAGTAATTTTGGATCCATTTGGGTTTTCCACCACATCAGTAAATATCATTCAATGACCATAATTTTAAATATTTTGGACTGTATTTCATTTGAAGTGTCCGTTTTTGGAGTTTATTCAAGGATAAGGACAACTGGCATAACTTTTTCTGAAACTACTTGATAGATGTAGCATTCGATTCTACTTTTTGATTCATACCCAATAGGTAATTCCGTATCTCTTTGATATTATCATCAGAAACTATAAATTATTTCATTATCTGGGTCATCATTTCTTCAGACCTTGCGAACCCCGATCGACCATCATAATTTCTTGGGGGAACATATACATCACTCCTTTCATTTCTATTGTTGTCTCTCCCTGCCAAATCACATTATCTGTCTTGGCCCCAATTTCAGTCATTGTATCTATTCTAGTTTTAGTTTTTATCTTGATTGAAGTTTCCACTCCGATTATAATTTTTCTCTCAATTGTAGTTGTTCTTACAGTTATACTTGTCTTCTCAGTTTAAGTTTCTCTCCGAATTGTAGTTCTGAACTTGTCCAAGTAAAATATGGAAAAAATAAGTTGTTCATCATTAAGATTGTCTAAGAATTTCCGCAGACTCCACAAAATGTATAAAATAAAGAAATCTTTCGAGGTCAACGATGTCGAAATGGAATCAACAAATTTAAAAATTGTTAATTATGAGAAAGTTTAAATGAAATCAATGGATTAGCAAATCTTCAACTCCAGCAAATTTGAAGTTAATCCTACCTCACTGAATTTTGATGTCATCGCTATTACAAAAAATAAAAACGGTTACAAGTGCGAAGATCATGATATCGACCGGAAATTAATTAATCCCTATACTATGTCATCTTGCCTAAGACTAGGACCTCTATATAAGTTGGTTTACCTCCAAATTTACCCCATTTAATTCATTCTTCTAAATTCCCAAAAGAAAACCAAATTACTCTTAAATATTCCCTCTCTAGAATCTTGAAGAATAAGAACAAGGATTCAACTAGGGTTTCAAGATAAGGGCTCAATTCCTCCATTGAAGAATAAGAATTGGACTTGAGGTATGGTAGTTTTCATCCATTAATCTCTTCCATTCATTGAGTCCCCAATTTCCTCTATTTCAAAAGGGAGAATTCCCTGAATTAGCTAGGGTTTTCTTCAATTACCATGGGTTCTTTTGATTAATTATCTTAATGACTGAATTATGTTTTAATATGCATGAATTGATGATTTACAATGCTTTTATGATGTTTCCCCCATGAACCCATGTAAAACCCCATGTTTTACTAATTGTGATCATATGATGTGGGTTGTTGATTATGAAAGAGGAATTTTTTTTTTTTATCTAAAGCTTTAAGTCATAGAATCACATGAATTTATGATATTATCCCTATCTAATCCATGATTTATAGATTTGGTTATTGAAAGTAATCTTTTAACCCTGAAAGGGAAAAGTATGAGTTTATGGATGATTTTATTAAGGGTGTTTTTAGTGTAAAGTGCCGAATAATGATGTCTTATGTTATGTTGTGAAAGGCTATTCTCATAAACACATATTAGCATAATGTGAAAGGTTTTCTCACCTAAAAAGGACTCTTAGGTTTAAAGGCTTTTCTCACCTAATCGAATCAAAGAGTAAGAGCTATCCTAATCAAACTAGCTTGGCTTGGTTGTCCAAGGACATCTTTCCATGAATGATAAGAATAAGTAAGAATTGACTATTCTGTGGGAATTATGCTTAGCACTGAGTGAATATTAATGTGAGATAGAATATCTCCCGTTAGTAGAGGTCGAGTTTCTAGAAGTAATCTATTGAGATGGAAGTTTTCTCATTAGTAGAGTTTAGGTTTCTAGTAACAATCTCCTTATCCCTTAAACTATGTGCCTAGTAGGTTAATTAGTTGTTGGATCCACTTAGGCAAGAAGTTCATGGCTCTACCTTAGGCAAGTAGAACAACCCTTTTCAGCGTGGGAGACACCGGGTGATCATGTTATAGCTCACATGGTCTCTATGTCGGTTAAGGATAGTTTTCCCACAACAAGACTAAAAGTGAATTAACATTACTTCGAGAAGTATCTCGTATGTGTTCAAGGGTTTAAAGGATGATGTTAGCTTGCATTGACCATTATGTTATGACTTATGTTTTCTAACCTTCTTATATCATGTTTTACTTGGTCAATTGCATGTCGTGGAAGGAAATATCCCTTCTTTTTTAAATATTGTTATGCATAGATATCATACTTAGTACATTTTTGTACTAACGCATACTCTTACCTACATTTTTCCCAAATGTAGGGTCCAACAGACACGGTTCCCAATATTGTGGCTAGAGCTTGTATTTTTGTGTTCCTGAGCATGGTGTGTCCTCATGGTGTATATATATATATATATATACACACACATATATATAGGCTGCTAGTGACGACAAAATGAAGCGCCATATCAAATCTAAATTTTTGCAGCCCAAGTAAAAGATAGAAAAAAAGTTGTTCATCATCAAGATTGTCTAAGAATTTCTGCAGACACCAGAAAATGCATAAAATTAATTAATCATTCGAGGCCAACGATGTCGAAATCGAATTAACCAAATTTACAAACTGTTAATTATTATCAAGTTTAAATGGAATCAACAGATTTGTGAATCTTTAACTTTAATGAATTTGAAGTTAATCCTACCTCACTAAATTCTTATGTCATCACTAATAGAAAAAATGACAATGGTTGTAAGGGTGAAGACGATGATATTGACATGCAATGAATTCTCTGAATCTGTAATCATTTACAATGCACATGTCGAAAACTAGTATATATATATATAAATATATACAACTTAAATGCATAAATTACAAAAGAAATATAGGCTTCCATTGACGACCAAAGGAAGTGTCCTTATAACACCTCAAATTTGAGAAGATAGAAAAAAGTGCAACTGTCCAAACCTGGTGCAAGAACCACGAAAGCAACCGACAATCTGTGGTCTGACACGCGGTTTGTAGGTGGGGTTCGCATTGGGCACCAAATATTTATGGTATATGACCCAACCCACGGTCAACCAGGACGGTTCGTGGTATTACCTACGGATCGTAGATCTAACCATACGCGAGGGTCAACAGCTAATTGGAAGGAATTGGTTGTTGGGTCAACTTCAATCGGCCATATCTTTTAGCACAGAATTAATTAGGTGGTCTATGATCCATCAAACGAAACATAATTTAATCCTCTTTCCAATGCCAGTGAGTTTGCTAAAATTCCATTACGAAGTAAAAAGTTATGCTCATTTTAGTGAAGCCCTGTTGGGCAGAGCTTGATCGATGACCCTTACCGATGGTTGGTAGGTCAATTGATGGTCTGTTGGTCCCTCCGTGGATGGCCTACGTCATCTTTTAAGTTAGGGTCATTTAGGTCTTTTTCCTATGTATTGGAGGCCTTAAACTACGTCGTTTAATGCCTAAACTACATCATTTTACTTAGTCTAAGCATAATAAATTAGTTAGGCTTACCCAAAACCCTCATTCTCCAAAAATAATCCAAACTTGAGGCAAAAAGAAGAGGAAAAGTTGACCAAACCTTCTAAAAACAAGAAACAGTGTTCTTCAAGGTTCAGCCCCGAAATCTAAAGGATTTATCTATAAATTTCGTTACTAGGTATTTGGGATTTCACTAGTAGATTCCTTTATCCACTAGGCCCCTAAAATTCAGTCAGATTCTTGATTTCTATATCTTGCTTAGACCTAGGGTTTCTAAAACCTTAGATATTAGTTGTGATTTAGCTGTTAAAGTATTCCTAATCAGATTATCATGTTTTTGTGGAATCGCTGCTTAGTTCTTTACATGAAACTCAGAGCCCTAGTTTTGTAGATTCTTTTAGTTCATGAATTACACATGCTAGGTAAGTTAAACATATATACATGCTTCATTTTTCGAATATTACATTAATTAATCATTATATAATTATTACATTCTCATATTTGCATGTCAGAATTTTGAGCTATTAAGTATTTCAGTCATAATGTATCATATACATATTCAGTTGGGTCTAGGCCTAGCATCGATTAGACTAGGGTTTCAGCGTACCCTCATAGTCCAAGAACTACATAGCCCCTTAGGTTAAGTTGTCTCTGTCGGCATCAATTTTAGTGATCATGTCAATCATGCATTTATATCCCTGGAAAGGTATATCAGGCCCTTTGATGGGGCGTATACATTGGACAACACAGTTAGCTCACGTAGTAGTTATGTCGGTTATTGGTAGCTCCCATGATCAGACTCTAGTGCATTTGACCAGGTTATCAGTTTTATTTCAGTATTCAGTCTTAGCATGTTATGTACTTGGTCATTGCATTCAGTTTAGTTCATTTATATATATTTCAGTATCTTCATCATGTTCAAATTTTATCATTGTTTAGTATGCTTTATTCAATTTATATCTTTGTTCAGTTTTATCATATCCTACTTGCTCAGTACCTTCCATGTAATGACGCATACTCTGCGCTACATCTTTTCGGGATGTACGTTCAGGCCCTCCGCATTCAGATCATGCGTAGATCGCTTCCTGATCCATACTCAGCAACATCAGTGGTGCACCCTCATACTTTGAGGACAATAGACATGTTTTTATATTCAGTCTTTCATTTCAGTTTATGTTTTGCTAGAGTTAGCTGGGGACACAATAACTCTAGTCAGTTAGAGGCTTTTTTAGACATAGTTAGATTCAACTTTAGTTTTTGAGTGATTGTTTAGTATCACTAAACTCTTAGTATATTTTAAATATTCAGACCAGTATTGAGTGTTCCTCATCATTTAGTTATCTCATGATTTAGCTTCCGTATTAGTTCTTTCTTTTATAGATATGTTTAGTTTTCTTATGATATGCCAGCTCAGGGTTAGCTTGGGGTCACTCATGATCGTAGGTCCCATTTTTCCGTCAAGGGGGTAGCCTCAAGGCATGACAAACTTGATATGAGAGCATTAGGTTTAAGAGTTCTAGGATGTCATAAAGCCACACTAAGTAGAGTCATTTTCATGGGTGTGAAGTGAACCACATCTAATGAGAGGGAGGCTACGAAGTGTCTTAGCAAAACTTCACTTTCTTTGCTACTCTTATTGTGCGTAAGGTATGATCCAAATTCTTGTTTTTAATCCATCGCTATGTCTTTCAGATGATGCCTCCTCGTATAGCTTATCTTAGGAATACTTATGCACACAACACTAATGCAGTTTCTCCAGTCCCATACCATGAGGTTTCGAATGCAGAGTTTTAGAATGCGATTAAACTTTTGGATGAGAGTATGATTAATTTGAACAATCAGTAGGTTTCAGTTCCTACTAATAGTAATGGTGGACTAGTGGCAGTTAGGATTCGAGATTTTGTTAAGCTGAATCCGCCTATGTTTCTGTGGTTGCAAGTTGGTGAGGACCCACAAAATTTCATTGATAAGGTTAAGAAAATCTTTTGAGTGATGCAAGTGACTAGTAATGATAGGGTAAAGTTGGCATCCTACCAACTTAAGGATGTAGCTCATAGTTGGTGCACTTAGTGGAAGCAAAATAGGAGTGTGGATGCAGCTCCTGAGACTTGGGAGTGTTTTACTAGAGCTTTTTTGGACAGGTTCTTCCCAAGATAGTTGAGGGAGTCTAAGACACAAGTGTTTATGAATTTGAGGCAAGTTTCCATGTCAGTCCAAGGGTATGGACTGAAGTTCACCCAACTCTCTAGGTATGCTCCACATATGGTTTTTGATCCAAGGGAATAAATGATTATGTTTCTATTTGGGGTATCAAACTTAGTAAAGACAGAGTGCCAAAGTGCTATATTGTTAGAGGATATGAATATCTCTAGGCTAATGACTCAGGCTCAGCAGGTTAAGGGAGATAAGATTAAGGAAATAGTTAAGCACAACAAGAAAGCTAGAGCAGGGAACTGTGAGTACTTTAAGCTGAAATTGGGTGGTGGAAATCACTCACAGTTTTCACATGATCAAAATAGTAGGCCACCAGGCTCTAAGTCTCAAGGGAGTGTTTCAGGAAATAGGACCTACCCAACTTGTCCAATGTGTGGTAAGAACCATCCTGGAGAGTGTCTTGCAGGTAAGGAATGATGCTTGGGTGTGGTTAGTCTGGTCATAGGGTGAAGAATTTCCCTTCAGCTAGGCAGGGGCAAAGTGGTAACGATAGTAGGTCTCAGTCTACAGTTCCAACAACACCAGCAGGTCGCCCAAGTCAGCAGGGTGTGATATGGTACAGTTGGTTGTCATCGCCAGGGTAGGTTCTATGCTCTCCATGCTCACCAGGACCAAGAAGATTCTACTGATGTGGTCACTTGTACGTTTCAATTCCTTCTTTATGATGATTTTGCATTGTTAGATCTAGGGGGTACTCTTTCTTTTGTAAATCCCTATATAGAAGTAAGCTTATGTGTCAGTCCTGCAACTCTTTCAGAACCCTTCGCAGCCTCTAATCGATTAATGACCTAGTTATAGCTAGAGAAGTATATAGAAATCGCCCTATCATAGTCTCTCAAAAAGTCACCTCAATAGACCTAATTATAGAGTTAGAAATGGTAGATTTAGGTATCATTCTAGGCATGGATCGGCTACATTCCTTTTACGCCTCAGTCAATTGTAGAACTAGGATCGTTCAGTTTTAGTTTTCAACTGATCCATTCTTAGAATAGAAAGGTAATAGTTCAGTGCCTGTAGGTTAATTTATCTCTTACCTTAAGACTAGAAAGATGATCTCTAAAGTGTAGTGTAGCATATGTAGTGGAAAAAGTGAAGGAATTAGCAAAAAATAATCATCCGCTTGCTCACATAGGAGTTGGTCTATGGACATGTTAGAAAGTGGTGTGATAGTTTAGAATAGATCAGAATCTTCAATGGTAGCAGAGGTTAAGGAAAAAAAGATAGTTATCCTATACTGCTATAGTTGGAAGGTTCAGCTCATTAACAGAAAGTAGAGGTTTTATCCCAAGGGTTAAATGGTCTCTTATGTGTTACTAAGGTGGATGAGTAGGTAAAGCAGCCTTGATTGGGCCAAATTTGGTTCATGATGCTATGGAAAAATTTCAGCTAATCAGAAATAGACTTAAGACAGAAGTCCTATGCAGATGTAAGGAGAAGGAACATAGAGTTTGAGATAGATGATTGGGTTTTCCTAAAAGTATCACCTATGAAGGGGGTGATGACATTTTACAGACTTGGAGGAATTAGTCCGTAGAGGGAGCTACTTGGGAAGCAAAAGCCGCCATGAAGGCCAAGTGTCCTCATCTCTTTCCTTCCGATTCTATTTCATCTTGAGAAAATAGTTTCCTCTCCAGTCTCTCAGTTTACTCGTACATAAATTCAATCTTAGTACTTTTTTCGTTCAGTTGTACTTGCATTTTAGCATATTTGCATGTTCTTGCAACTCATTTTAGTTAGATATCAGTTTCTAGGACTTAGTAGTAAGGATTGCAGCTCCTTTCCTCCATAATCAACTTGTTTAGACTTCATTAGAGGATGAATGCTCCAAGGTGGAGATAATGTAACACTTTAGATGTGAGAAAATAGAAAAAAAAAACAGCTTTTGAGACCTGGTGCAAGAACCACAAAAGCCACCGACGGTCTGTGCTTTTACCCACGATCGATAGGTGGGGTCCGTCATTGTGCACCAAATATTTATGGTCTCTGACACCACCAATGGTAAACTAGGATGGTCAGTGGTTGGACCTACCACCGTAGGTGAGGGTCAGCAGCCAATTGGACAGAATTGACTGTTAGGTCAACTTCAATCGACCATATCTTTTAGCACAACAATGATTAGCTGGTCTATGACCTGTCAACTGAAAGACAATTGAATCCTCTTTCCAACGCCACTGAGTTTGATAAAATCCCATCTCGGAGTAAAAAGTTATGCACTTTTTAGTGAAGCCCTGTCGGGCAGAGCTTGACTGACGACCCCTATCGATGCTTTGTAGGTCAATCGATAGTCCGTAAGTCCCTCCGTGGATGGCCTTCGTCACCTTTCAAGTTAGGGTCATTTAGGTCTTTTTCCTATGTGTTGGGGCCCATAAACTATGTCGTTTAATGCCTAAACTATATGATTTTACTCACTCTAAGCATAATAACTTAGTCAGACTTACCCAGAACCCTCATTCTTAAAAAATCATCCAAACATGGATCAAAAAGAAGAGGAAAAGTCCACCAAACCTCCCAAGACCAAGCAGAAGTGTTCTTCAAGGTTAAGCCCCAAAATCCAAAGGATTTCTCCGTAGATTTTGTCACCAGGAATGTGGAATTTAACTAATGGGTTCCTTTCATCCACTATGTCCCTAAAATTCAGTCAGATTCTTGATTCCTATATCTTGCTTAGACCAAAGGTTTCTAAAACCTTAGATATTTGTTGTGATTTAGTTGTTAGAGTATTCCTAATCAGATTATCATGTTTTCGTGGAATTGTTGCTTAGTTCTCTGCATGAAACTCACAACCCTAGTTATGTAGATTCTTTTAGTTCATGAATTACATTCAGTTAAGAAGTTATACATGATTTAGTTTTCGAATGCCACATTAATCAGCATATAATTGTTACATTCTGAAATTTGCATGTCAGTATTTTGAGCTATTAAGTATTTCAGTCATAATGTATCATATACATATTCAGTTGGGAGTAGGCTTAGCACTGAGTGGACTAAGGTTTCTATGTACCCTCATAGTCCCAGAATTACGTGCTCCCATAGGTTAAGTACTCTCTGTGGGCATTTTCTTTTGTGATCAACCCAATCATGCCTTTATATCCCTTACAAGGAATATCGGACCCTTTGATGGGGTGTATACATTGGACACCACTGTTAGCTTGCGTGGTGGTTATGTCACTTTTTAGTAGCTCCCACAGTTAGACTCTAGTGCATTAGACTAAGTTTTCAGTCATATTGCAGTATTCAGTGTCAACATGTAATGCACCCGGTCATTACATTCAGATCAGTTCATTACAATATATTTCAGTAGCTTCATCAGGTTCAGATTATATCATTGTTCAGTATGCTTTGTTTAGTTAATATGTTTGATCAGCCTTATCCTATCTGTCACGACCCAGAGGTACCCTAGATGTAACATCGCACATATAACCCCGAAGGATTCCACATAGGCCACTTAGCATATCACAACATAAGATAATTGAAAACTATGGAAATTTAAAACATTTTCCCAATGCAATCGAAGTCTCATAAAACGAAATGGAAGTCTTTAACATTTTAACAAACCATCTAATACATGGAAGTCTTAGGGACACAGCCCATACAATGGTTCTAACATAAAAAGGAAAGGGTGATCAAATCCTTGATGCTATGAGGACTCAACAAATCTTTGCTCCTTGCTCTACTATGAACCTTGCCACGAGGATGGAAGTTAATATTGCCGGACCCTACATTTGATAAGAATGTAGGCAAAAGTATGTGTTAGTACAAACATGTACTAAATATGATTGCTAGCATAATCATCAACATAAGCATAATAAGGCATTAGTCAACATAATACATATACCATAATCATAAGAGACAATAACATGAGTCATAAGTATAAGAGACATCATCATAAGACATAGGCTATAAGCATAAAAAATAACAACATAGTCATAGGCATAATCAATGCATCTAATTCAACATAACATAAGAGAAACACTTCATAAGTAAGCTCAAGGCAAGCTTGTGCAATGCATGGATAAGACCTCATAATCCTACCCATGCTAAGCAAGTCACTTTAGCTCCTCATTAATATTCATCATTCTTTTGATCTCATCCTTAGCTTATTTCTCATCGACAAGGGAACATTCACCTTTAGTAACACATGTATTGGAAGGGACTTTTAACTTACAATCCAAATTAGGAATACATCATACAAGTAAACCTCGTATCAAAACATCCTTACAATACTTCCTTGAAGTAATCTTGTTTCATCATATACATGTTGTTTAGATTAGGGATTGTCCATCATATTCATACTACTCATAGAAGAGTAACTCTATACTATTCCATAGCATAACATCACTCATGAATGGTTACTATTTACTCATTCAAGGCTATCAAGGAAAATCACCTTACTTATGCTAGACCAAGCTATCATGGAATGCACTCTTTCATGCAAGTCCAAGCTAATCAAGGAAGGGTACTATTTTCAATCCAAGCTATCATGGAGTGGTGTGGCCTCACCAAGTCAAGCTATCATGTAAGCATTCTATTATAGTAGTTTAAGCTACATTGGAAGGGTACGATTTCTCAATCCAAGGATATCCAAGAGTTCTACTATTTCAAGCTAACATGCATGATTTTATCTTACAAAGTCAAGCTATTCATGAAGGGATATCATATCACTACTGCAAGATAGCATAGTTCATACATGAAGCCTTTGAACACTAACAATATACTTTCTTTAAAAGTGTCTTAGTTCATTAAGAAGGCTCATTAGATCATGCGTAAGCAAGTATCACCATCCATGATCAGTTTTACTCTTAGTTCATTTTAGGCAATTCTCATGAGATATACTTGGTAACCTGAGCTCAACTAGTGTAAAAGGTCTCCATATCATGAGATATATTTGGGAACCCGGACTCAACTAGCGTATAAGGATCCCATTTAGAAGCCGGACTCAACTAGCGTATAAGCTTCCATCTCATATTCAGTATCATAATCATATACAGTTTACTCACTAAGTGTTCATAAAGCATTTGCATATGTTCTATAAGAACATCATAATCTCATACATTCATAATGTAAGTCATATTGGTAAACTTTCCACAACCAAACCATATACAATCAACATTCATCATATAGCTTCCCTCTTAAAGCCTTACTAGTCTTAACTCATCATGTTAGCTTTAATCTCAAACCCTACTAGTCATGATTCAACATATAAGCTTTATTCTAAAAGCCCTAACAATAATCATTCATTATCCATGCCTTAGTCTCAATAAAAATCTAATCATCCTAGCTTACAAGTCATAATTCATGTACATATACTTGATTTCATTCAATTCACATCTATGTGCTTCAATCTTAAGTCATCTAGTCATACTTCATCAGTTAACCCCCAACCTCTCTCTATACCAATCATGGTTCATCATACATACATTAGTTGCAATCAATTCATGTCTATGTGCTTAACTATCAAGAGGTCTACAATATATTTCATCAATTCTAGAAGATTACACCTAAATCCTCAATTTCCCCTTTCATGGCAAAAAATCCACTTACTTCAATTTCATCTTTCTAGACATGGGTTAGGCATGTAAACATGCAATTTCATCTTAAAAATATGATATACTACTAACTAAATCATAAATGATCATTATCCACTCAATTGGATCAACATACAACAATACCCACAATATTGGAAGGAACCCTAACTAGAATTGGGTATTCATCTTCACAATTGGGGAAAACATGGGGGCTTCATCGATGAAAGGGATCCATGAATGAATAAGCCATCATACCTTGATTACAAAGCCCAAAAAGCTTGAAACAATTGAGTCTTGACTTGACCTAGCTTGACCATCTTCTTCTTCTTCTTCTTAGTTCTTGAGAGAGGATTTTTAGAGGGACTTGGGTTTCTTTTGGGGGTTTAGAAATAATGATTTTGAATGACTTAATTAAGGGTCTAAAGTCTTTATATAAGTGGTCTATACTAGGGTAAAACGACGTCACTTAATACCTAATTAATTCAGGAAAGATTCATTAGTTCCCAACTAAATCGCTTAACACCACTCACTGCCTCACCCACGAGACCCCAACCATGGGGCATGGTCTGACCCACAGCCCGTGCTGGTTGGGCATGGGTTGGTGACTGTAGGTTTTTAGCCAACCACGGAACCCCCCACCTATGGGGCGTGGACCCTTCAGTGGTCACTGTTTTGGGAACTTCTCTAGGGGTCTTCCTCAAGGGCCCCTAGTTAGTCCTTTATGGTTGGTACCTTGATGTTCTAACACAAAAAACCTCTATATTAAGTACAGGGATTTATATTCATGACTTTAACCCTCCCTTCAAGCTCTAGTTTAGCCTACTAATTTTAGGGGTGTTACAACGTCCTACATGCGCACTACCTTTCAAGTACTAACGTATACTCTGTGCTACGTCTTTTTGTGATGTAGGTTAAGGCCCTCAGCATTCAGATCACACGTAGATCGGTTCCCGATCCATACTCAGAAGCATTAGTGATGAGTCATCATACTTCGAGGACAATAGACATATTTTTATATTCAGTCTTTCATTTCAGTCATAATTTTGCGAGAGTTAGCTGGGGACATGTCCCAGCAATTCTAGTTAGTTAGAGGATTTTTCATACATAGTTAGATTCAACTGTAGTTTTTGAGTGATTGTTTAGTATCACTAAACTCTTAGTATATTTTATATATTCAGACCAATATTGGGTATTCTCCATCATTCAGTTATCTCATGATTTAGCTTCTGCATTAGTTCATTTATTATAGATATGTTCAGTTTGCTTATGATATGCCGACTCTGGGTTAGCTTGGAGTCACTCGTTATCGTAGGACCCGTGTTTACGTCCAGGGGGTAGCTCGGGGCATGATAGTCCCATCAAATCTAAATTGTTGCAGCCCAAGTCAAATGGAAAAAAAATATTTTCATCATCAATATGATCTAAAAATTTCCGCAGACTCTACTGTAGGCATAAAAAAAAAATCTTTCACGGCCAACTATTTCGGAATTGATTCAACAAAATTTACAAATTGTTAATTCTGATCAAGTTGAAATGGAATCAATGGATTCACAAACTTTTAACTCCAACAAATTTGATGCTAATCCTTGAATTTAGATGTCATCGCTACTAGAAAAAATTACCACAGTTACAATGCGAAGATGATTAGATCGACCTGCAACAAATTCTTGGTGATCACTTACAATGCACATGTATGTTGAAAACTAGTGTGTGTATATATATATATATATATATATATACATACACACGACTTTTCTGCCTAAACTAGAAAAGAAATATAGGCTTCCATTGACGACAAAATGAAGCGCCCTATCAAATCTAAATTTTTGCGACCTAAGTCAAAGATGGAAAACAAAAGTTTTTCATTATCAAGATGGTCTAAAAATTTCTGCAGACTTAGTAAAAGGCGTAAAATTAACAAAACTTTTGTGGCCAACGATGTCTAAAGAAACAACAAATTTGCAAATCATTAATTCTAATCTAGTTGAAATAGAATCAACGGATTCGAAAATCTTGAATTGCAGCGAATTTGAAGTTAATCCTACCTCACTGAATTCTAATGTCATCGCTATTAGAAAAAATTACAACTGTTACAAGGGCGAAGATTATGATATCGACCTTTATCATCACGGTATAAAACTAGTATGTGTGTATATATATATATATATATATATATATACACACAACTTATAGGCATAAATTGAGAAAGAAATATAGGCTTCCATTGACAACCAAATCAAGCGCCCTATCAAATCTAAATTCCAGCATCCCAAGTCAAAGATGGAAAACAAAAGTTGTTCGTCATGTATATATATATATATATATATGTATGTATGTATGTATATGTATATATATATATTCAACTTATATGCATAACCTAGAAAAGAAATATAGGCTTCCATTGAGGACCAAATAAAGTGCCCTATCAAATCTAAATTCTTGGAGCCCAAGTTAAAGATGGAAAACAAAAGGTTTTCATCATCAAGATGGTCTAAGAATTTCACACTCCATAGAAGGCATAAAATTTAGAAATCTTTTACGGCGAACAAGGTCAAAATGTAATCAACAAGTTTACAAATCGTTAATTTCGATGAAGTTGAAATGTAATTAACAAATTTACAAATCTTGAATAGCAAATTTCGTAGAAAAATGAGTCGTCTTTCCACACTTGTAGCAGCCATAAGTACCAACACGTCATTCTCTAGGATAAAGCTTAGCATAGAGTTGGTTCTGACTGAACGCTTGTGCCACACTACCCTGCGAATAAGAACTTAGAGCTCTGAAATTGTGGGAGTATTGGTTTTTGTAATAACTTATGGTCCTTGATGGAGGCACACTAGTTGACGATAGGTCAGATCCACATGACCTCTACTGAAAGGATGATCGATTTACATTCCCAATTTTCTACTGGCCAAACTCATGACTTGCTGTCTTCGACCTCTTACTACGGAACACTTTCATGTCCTTCAACTTGTCTTCCTCAACTTTCTACACCTGAATCATAAGCCTGGCTATGTCCATGTCTCTTATCAACATAGCCGCCTAACCTTTCTTTACTCGATAAGTGAGATAGTCCAGACTCATCCTGCCCCTAATATCAGCCACCGTCCCCATAGCATAGTAGGAAAGTTGAGTGAACTTGAGGTTGTACACCTATACACCCATAGAGTCCTACTTAAGATTAAGGAACTCCCTTACCTTTGCTTCCCTTATTCTTAGAGAACGAAGCGCCCTAAGAAAGCATCTTCAAAGACAATCTAACTCAACTATGGTGCCCCTTCAGACTTGTTCTTCTCTTACTTATCAAACCATATCCTAACAATACCTTTGAGCTAATTTGTAGACAACTCCACCCGCTCAACATCAACAACATGCATTACCTCAAATACCTTCTACAGTTGATCCATGAAGTTTTTGAGATCCTCGTTTAGCTTTGACCCAGTGAACTCCAGGGGATTCATTGTTAGAAATTCTTGAATTGTGGACGCATAATTCCCATCCTGATGGCCGGCTCCTTGGCAATCAACCTCTGTTGTCACCACTTGATTCAACATCTTAATTGCATTCCTAAACTCATCATTGGTGACACTTCCTGATGTGGTTACACTTCTAGTACATTAGGAGCTTCTTGACCTTGAGGATTCACATTCCTCCTAGCAGGATATTCTCTAACAACTCTTCGTGGAGGCATTATCTTAAAAGATACGCGTAAGCACAAATTAGAAGAAACTTTCATAGAGTTGAACTCTATCCCATGAGAAGGAGTAAGAAGGAAGTGAACCGTTTCCTATCTGTCATAGCCTCCTAATTATAGATGTGGCATGCTTTACATCGAAAACAAGAATTGTACAGATATGGCTTCATAGACACCCTATGACTCTTGAACTTTGGAATATGATATAATGTTTGTCATGACCCGAGCCTACATCCTAAACATGATCGATACTCGAGAACCATTTCTAATCCCCATGTGAACCCTTGGCATGAATTACTATGACTCACATGACTCTACATAATACGTTGAAGATAAATAGATAAGCATTTAGAAAAATATTGAATCACTCTCTTGAAATACTTAACATAAGGCATAAGTTAAACAAACAACCTGAGAAACAATGGAAACATCTAATTCTATCTGTCTATGAAGCTTCTAAAAGTTCAAGATAGATTTTAGGACAAGACCCATGGCACCTCGCATATTACTAAAATGGAAATAAAAATGGAGTCTCTCGAAAGCAAGGAAACCACACTAAATAATGTGTACGAGTGTAAGGTTATCTCAACGAAACGCCTGTTGATGATCTTGAACACCTGTATCTTCGTCATAAACGACGTAAGTCAAATGATGTCAGTACATTGAATGTACAAGTATGTAATACGACTAAGTAAAATAGAAACTTTGAATAATCGAAAGCAACTCAACTGAATCAATACATGAACATGAAGTGTACCATTAAAACTTTACCATAAGATATGCAATAAAAGCAGTATAAAAAATAATATACTTTACTTGAGGGGATTTTCTCTAACCAACAACCATTACCATGAGCATAGAAATGATACAACGTTGCAGGGGTCATCCTATACTTTGTCGGGGTATAGGATGATATGGTACTGTAACTATGGATCAATTTAATAGGCCTTCTCAAAGATAGTAAGGAGTCCCATGACAAGTCAATGCTATCCTATGATACGCTTGCTACATAGTTTTATGGGACTTTTGAGTTATAAAATATTCTAACATATTCGGTGCTCAATACTACTCCAAAAATAATAAATAATATCAATCATGCCCAATTCACCCTTTGCAAATAAATTGACTTTCACTTAACTAAAGGACTTTACAGAAACATAACTCATACATTCATTTAAACATAGTTTTATGGACTTATCTTTCACGCCCAAAATAAATATGCATAGGAATTGAAAACTCCTAGATTTTTCTGAAAATAGATCCTTTAAAATTTTCATATAAACTTGCTTTAGTTTGTATGTGTAGTTAGACACCTTATTAGGCTATATAGGGAATTTCAAAGATGAAAAGACGTTATAGGAGCTAGTATAGAGAAGAGAAAAGTGAGCACAACTTAAAGGAACATGCACCGGATGAAACGAAAAAACCTTGGTGTACTGCTGCCGCGTCAACCTAGGGCCTGAAATTCAGAACTCAGGCCTTGGCGTACTTCTAGCGCATCATCCCATGGCCTGAACAACTAAATTGCAGCCTTTGCACTATTGGTGGCACACCACCCCACAGCCCTACCTAGAAAATCTTACGAATATTTATGCTCAATTTAGGGTCCTAACTCGTTTAGAATGGGAGAAAATTCTCCTACACTATTCTTGGTTCTCACACCCAGCACAAATACATGAGGAATTCAACACAATCCCTTTGGGCAACAGAACTTTCACCAAAAACCAACAACACAAAAGAATTCACAACCTCCATTTTTCAAGAATTGAACAAAAATCAAGAACTACTGAAGAAATCTTCAATACAACAATTTCATGAATAAATTCAGTTGTATGGCGTGAGGACGAACAAGTCCAACACTGTGAGAAGTCTTAGGAACAAACAATATTCTTGGTGAAAATCGATGGAATCTTGACAAAGGCTCAAAACCTAGCTCTATCTCCTCTTGAACTCTTCTCTTATATTTTTTTAAGTGTTTTTGGAATGTGAAAAAGTGGTATAAATCTGATTAGACCCTTATTTGGGGTGAACAAAAAATTTTAGGCATAGTGGGAAAAGACAAAGACCAAAATACCTTTTTCTAAAAGGGATGAGATGCCTTAAATAGAGAGGCTTCACTCAAACGGGTATAATATTTTACTCTGAGCTCAAAATTAAACAAACTTGGTGGTGTTGGAAAGATAACTCAAATATCTTTAACTTGATAGGTCATGAGCCACCTAACTTTTTATGTGCTAAAAGATATGATCGCTTGAAGTTGACGTAAAACTAAAAATTTGATGGTGACTTATACGAACCTCACTGTAGTTCTTTTTGAAAAACCAAGGTGTTACACCTATAGAATCTTTGATAAGCAAGTCTGAAAGCTTCGAACGAAGGAGATTGCTTCAGTGAAGGTGTAGTGGAAGCACCGTTTAGTTGGTGAGGCAACTTGGGAAACAAAGTCTGATATGCTTGACAGATATCCTTAGCTTTTTGAGGCTCCAGGTACTTTATTTTACTCTATGTTTGAGGATGAATATGGATTTTAATAGTAGATAAGGTAATGACCCAGTCAATTATTTTTTGGAAATTTCATGTAAAGCCATTTTTGAATGAGTTTTGAAAGTGGTTTCAAGTTTTGAAATAAAAGTTGTGAATATGGGAAATTTTAAAATTTGAATAGCTAAAGTAGTTAAAAAGTTATTTTTGTTGTCTTTTAGAAATTTGAGTGTCGTACTGTAATTCTATAGATTGCATTAGTTTCAAAAGTTGGAAATTTCTTTAAGAGAGTTTTCAGTTTCAGATTTAGAGTCTTTTTGAGGATCTGAGATTTTAAGTTGGAAAATTGTGTAATTTTATCCTTCGCATTGACTTTTGTCAATATTCAGGGTTCGGATGGTCGAATAGGAACTTTGAGAGTTCTATTGGATTTAGGAGATAATTTAGGTGAGGTCTTGGTTGCATTCTCAGAGGTCCCGAGCTTGATTTAGCCTTTTTAGGCTTTATGATTCATTTCTTGTGACTTTCACGAGTTTCGGGTCAAGGATACCTCAGTTTCATGTTTTAATGATTTCATTTTGTTCGAAAACTCGAGTATAGTCTATTTTCCTATGTGAATTGTTTGTATGGATTTTTGAACGAATCTCGAGGGTCCATTCGATGATTCTATTCTTAGTTGTGTGTTATTGATTTTTGATGCCTTCACTTATGCGATGGGATCTTCGCTTTCACTAAATATGCATTAGTGAGGTGGGACTCGCTTTCGCAAATAGTCAGGTGGTCTGGCCCTTGCTTTATCGAAGACCTTCTAGTTTTCGCAACCTTTGGATTACCCAAATCTTTTTATTTCTTTGCAAAAAAATTAAAATTATCCTTTTGGTAATTTTGTATGAGGGCAAAGTAGGTTTAATAATAATAATGATAATGATGATGATGATGATAATGATAATAATAATGATAATAATAATGATAATAATAATAATAATTATAATAATGATAATAATGAAGATGGTGATGATGATAATAATAATAATAATAATAATAATAATAATAATATATATATATATATATATATATATTTATATATATATATATATATATATAAATTTAATAATAATAATAATAATATTATTATTATTAAAATAAAATAATAATAATTATTATTATTATAATATTAATATTATTATTATTATTATTATTATTATTATTATTATTATTATTATTATTATTATTATTATTATTATTATTATTATTATTATTAATACTATGAACAAAATGATATTATATTTAATAGGAGCTGAAACAAAAGTATTTTGTCTTTTCCTCTCCTAAAAGATTTCCTTTATTACATTGCTAAATATTAACCTAAAGTCATTTGTTCCCCAAATTCATATTCTTCATCCACATAGAAAATATCAAAAACCCTCTCCTCCTAAATTCTTGTTTTTTGCCCACACGGAAAGCATCGAAAAGCATTGTCTTCTATCCCTCAAATTTATTGTTGCTTTAGATATATCAGTATGAAATTGATAGTGTCCTTCTTCTACTTCAACTAGGTATTCTAATGCTTGATTTTAAGCTTAAATACACATTCAACTTGCTTTTTAGCACATTTACCAGCGGAGGGCAAATATTTGGGCTAATCAAGATCAATAAACTGAGCATGTTTCTTCTTGTATGGTACATCCACGTTTTCCCTTCACTTTCTTTAGGTTTTATTTGAGATTTTTTGGGTAATATAAATAAGATTTCTATGTTGCATAATTTTCTCTCGTGTCAAAATATTGATTCGATTCTTCTCAGTTTTGGGATGAAAAATAATAGATTGATGTGAATAATTTATCTAGAATGGTGCGATCTCTGTCATTTGAACTAAATAGGAAATCTAATTTTTTTTGTTAAGTATCAATTGATATGTGATGGCAAAATAAACAAACTACAAATGATTATAATTATTAAATTAAAAGTTTTAAAAAGAATATGATGCAACTATATGCTTCTTTATTATTTGTTGAGTGACTTTGATGTATATCATTTCAATTTCAGTATTGAATTTTTATGCAAGAGAAATTTTTTTTAAAGCCAGCGTAAAATAATAAACGACATTATTTTAAGACTTTATTTGCTTCTACTTGGATGTAAAATTTATTTGTTGAAGGAAAAATTATGTTTATATCCTATAAAGGAACATCGAGTATTGCCAGTTTATATATATATATGAATTGTGTCTACGAGGTTCCAAACGAATTCTGAGGATCCATTTATTGATTTTGTTATTAGTTGTGTGTTGTGGATGTCTAATGCATTTGCTTATGCATTGGGATGTTTGCTTTCTCGAAGATCGCTTTAGCGAGGTGGGGCTCACATTCGCAAAGGGTCTGGTGGGCTTACCCTCAGTTTCACTAGGACGTCATGGCTTTCGCGACTAGATTTTAGTTTAGCGGCAATAGTTATTTGATGGTAAAAGAAACAAACTCCAACACATTTTAAGTATTAAATTGCTAGTTTTAAAAACAATATAGTGCAACTATATGCTTCTTTATTATTTTTGGAGTGACTTTTATGTATATCATTTCAATGGTAGTATTGAATTCGTATGCAAGAGAAAAACATCCTCAAAGCCAAGAAAAATAATAAATCACATTATTTTAAGACTTTATTTGCCTATATACAATTTATTTTTTAAGGAAAAATTATGTTTATACCTAAAAAAGGAAAACTTTAACCAACTAATTTTTCTTATGAATTTGTTGAAGCTAATTTTTTTTAGTTGAATATCATATAAAGTATTTTAAAAATTAGTCATATTTAAATAAATCTCTCAATAATTTTTTTTCACTTAAATATATAATAATTTAAATAATTGATAAAAGATTTATTTGCTTAAGAAATTATTAAATTATAGAGTTAAGCAAAAGGCTTTGAAGAATATAAATTCCAAATTAAATAATAAAACAAAATATGACAAATTTTTGAATATAAGAATCTCAAATTTTACCATCAAATGTAAGGAAAAGATCTTCAAATAAAATAACAAATAGCTATCAAAATTTTTAAAAAAATCTTGTTGTAATTCGTCATCTATTAATTGGTTATGTTTTCTTTCATATCAAATCTCTTTTTACTGTACATTATTGCAAAACTTATATCATGAAGTCTTTGTAAGCTAAAACAATTTTTTTCAGTTGTCATATATTTCTCAACATTTATGATGATGATACAAATATGACTTTGTTGGGGCCTATGAGATGAATTACCCTCTAACATAAATAACTATTCTTGACTCTCAATGCATTATCCCACTAATATTTACATTAAGGTTGAAAGATTTATTTATATGCCCAATTCAGAAAGTAGACCCAAAATAAATTTTCTTATTTGAACAAGGTTGATTTGTATCATTTTGGAACCAATCGGGTTAGCTTGTCCAATTCAGAAAGTAGACGCAAAGTAGAGTTACTGAATTTTGAAAATCACTATTCTTCTCGTAAGCTCTTTTGTAAGTTGATTTCTTGTGACAAGCTATAAAACACTTGATATATGTTCCTAACTTTCGTTTCTTACATAATCTGGCATCATCTACAGTTACACCATGTGTTTCACTTGATGCAGACTGTTTTTCTTTTTCTCTCTTTTTTTTTCTCAACTGCTATTCTCTTGGAGGCTTCATGTTCATCAGGTTCTTTTCTTCTATTTTATACTAGTTTACCACTCTTTGTATCATCATTAGGATGTTCAACATAAATTAGGCTTGTAGGTTCCCAGATATCAAGTTCATGCATTGGAGCAGCAACAACTTGCTCATACATCTTAATTTGAGTATCTTTCTTGTAATAATCATTTATGAATTTTTTTGAATTCACTCTTACATGGAAAATGCGGTCACTGCATCTGAGCATGTGATAGTTTTAAGGTCCCATCCCATGAAAAATCAAGTTCTTCCATTTTATTGAACATTTCTTGTTCGTCATCCATAGTTTGTACTTGAAGTAATCCTAGTAAAAATTGATGTAGGTTCTTCTATTTATTTTTTGTTTTAATAATTTCTATGTTTAGGATATAAACTTCCTGTGATAGTGAGAAATTGTAAGATTTCATGTTAAATATTATGTATTGAGACAAGTTACAGTAGTATTACGTTGGTATAGGAGTACAATGTCTCTCTTTTGATTAATTCTTTTCATTGAGTATATTCAAAATCCTTCAAGCAGTCCAAGTATAAAAAAAAAATTCTACCTTTTCAAAATGATTTTATCCCATTGAATAAATCACAAAATTTATTTAGAAGTATATCACAATCTGTTATTTTTCTAAACCTGATTTTCTCAAGAATTTGGTAATCTATCATTGAACCAACTTCTAGCTTCTTTGTCCTTCTCTTCCAACATATATATTTCAATTCTTTCATGTCTATACTTACTTATATCAGTTTTCCTAACAAATTTTCAAATTTGTACCTTCAAAGATAATTCTTTATGCACTCTCGTGAAATTATTGTATATATGTCTTATACAATATATATGATTAACTTGTCGAATAATCTCAATCCCTCCAATTCCTAAAATGGTTAGAAATAGATAAATATATTTAATTTTTAATAAAAAAGAATAATCAAGTGCTATTATAAGTATATAATAATTAGTATTCTTTTTTTCACTTAATGTGTTCAAGTTATTATTTGGATAGATAAAACAGGAATTTATTTATCATTATTTTTTTAAAATATTTTGAATTGTCAATTATAGTAATTTATCGTATTTTAAAAATTTATATGAGAAGATTGAAGATACTGATTCAAAAATTTATATGGGAAAATGCATTTCTACTGCTTAACACGTTGATGCAGGGCAGCAATTACAATCATCGTTACCGTGAAGAATGTATACAAAATTATATAGTTAAGATTATTAAGGGAAAAAGGAAATATATACCCTCGAACTATTGTAAATGGTATGTATAGACCGTCCGTTATAATTTTGGGTAATTGGTGCCCCTGTGTCCAAAAACTAGAGCATATATATACCCTTCATACTAACGGACATACACATGTCATAATCTTATCCACTGATCCGACATTTATTAAATATCAAATCGACAAGTAAGATTGTGTCATGTGTCACTATTTAGTTTTTCATTAGTGTGAAAGAAATATATGCTCTAGTTTTTGGACAACAGGGGCACCAATGTCTCAAAAGTATGATGGAGGGTACTTGCATAACATTTACGATAGTTCAGAGGTATATTTATTCTTTTCCCAAAAATCAAAATGGATTTCCATGAGATTTCTACTAAGTGCCTTGTTTCTTGTTACAAGGGAATTTTGGATCTCGATTCAATAATACCGAATGATTTTCTTATGCGAAAGTTCAAGGTTTGCCACTAGTTATTGAGTGCCCTTTTATGGATTGTATGGGTACACTTGTTGATGATCTAAGGGGATGCCCGATTAGGGAATGTCTTGAGTTTTATTAAAACTTTATGTGTCATTTTTAAATGTTTGCATTTTGGAATGACATGTGAGAATTATCAGTTTAGTAGGCAATTGAATTTCCTCTACTTGCAACAAAAGTATAGAGGATATCATACATCAATAAGAAATACTTTTAACATACTGGTCACCACATCCGGGGAGCTCTCTTGGTCACCTCGGGATTGAAGAGAATAAAAGCAATTTTGCTTTGGGGCATTGGAGTTTGAACCGCTTGGAGGAGCTTGTTTATCTTCACTTCCCCTAATCGGACAATCTCATATCTTGTGGCCACTCTTCCTGCAACTAAAACACCAATCCGTGCCAACTAGGCACTTACCATCATGTTTTCTTCAAACACTTTGCACAAATTGGCATATTCACATAAAAGCCACTACTATTACCTCCTTGAGGTTTGGGGTTAGACACCCTATCCTTGTTGCCCCTTGGAGGAGCACTAGATGATCCTTTGTTGGAAAACCATTGTCTAAACCTTGTTCGACCTTGTCCATTGGACCTAGCATTGGAGAAGTTCCCATCACCAGTTCTAGCTCTTTTCACCTCCCTATTTTTTTCCTTGAGTTTTAATTCCTCGATTTGTTGAGCGTACACCATAAGCCTTGAGATATCCATCTCATGGAGGAGCATTGTCGTATGACACTCTTTTTCAACCAAGTCGGGCAAACCCGACATAAATCTACTCATCTTAGACTTTGAGTCCGCCACCATAATTGGAGCATATTTGGAGAGTTGGGTGAACTTTAGAGCATACTCCTTAACACTCATACTTTCTTGACGAAGGTTGATGAACTCTTGTTCCTTTGCCTCCCTTAAATCGAGGGGAAATAATCTATCAAGAAATGTCGATTTGAACAATTCCCATCCTACCGATCCCACTCCTACGGGTCTCTCACCCTTCCACTGATCATACCATACTTGAGCCTCATCTTTTAGTTGGTAGGCGGCTGACTCTGCCTTCTCTTTCGAAGACACCCCCATAATAGCAAGCACTTTATAAACCTATTCGATGAACCTTTGAAGATCCTCTTCCACTTTGGAGACATGAAATTCGGTGGGGTTCATTCTTGCAAAATCTCTTACTCTTGAAGCCGTCGAATTCACACTAGGATTCACCAGAGCTACAACCTCTCTATTGACTTGATCCGTCACAGCTTGAGCCAATATTTATATAGTCGACCTAAACTCCACATGGGTCACATTCTCAACCAAAGGATCTATCAGAGAATGGGAAGTTTCAGGAGGAGCTCCTTGATTCACATTGTCCTCTTCCATTCTTCTAGCTTTAGCCCTTCGTGTATTCATATCCTGAAGACACAAGAGAAGGATTAGGAAAGAGAAATCTTTAGAGTTAAACTCTAAGGCACGACTTAAGAGTAATGAAAAAGTGAGATTTCCTAAACATCTTGTGTCTTCTCATTCATTAGTGTGGCGTGCTTTACACTCATGAACAAGACTCTACTAGACGTGGCTTATGAGACATCATCCTAGAATTATTTTAAACCTCGTGCTCTGATTAACAAGTTTGTCACAACCCAAGGGTACCCCCTAGATCTAACAAGGCACATAGAACCCCGAGAGGCACCATATAAGCAACTTAGCATATCATACCATAAGCGTAGAACAATAAAGAGTAAAAACACATTTCAAGTCTAAAATTTTCATAAGAGAAAAGTGGAAGTCTAGACTCTAAGTCTCAACATAGCCATCTTTTTACATTATTCAAAGTGAAAAGGGACACAACCCATACAACATAGTCTGAAAAGGAAGTACAAGAAATGAACTACAATGAGATAACATCTGTCCTCAAATCATGAGGACTCACAAACAAGCTAGGAGAATAAGAAAATCCAAGCTTTATCCAAAACGATGATCACCTTGAGAACCGGACCCTACACTTGGGAAAAATATAGGAAAAGTAGACGTTAGTACAAAAATGCACTAAGTATGATAGCTATGCATAAAAATATTGAAAACATGCTAAAAGGGACATTTTATTTGAAAGCATGCAAGTTACTAAGTTTGAACATCACCATGAAGATAGTGGAAAGCATAAGTCATAAGCATAGTCATTACATAGATCATCATAACATAAGAGATGCACTTCATAAATACTTTCAAAGCATACTTGTGCAATGCATGAATAAGACCCTATAAATTTCACCCATGCAAAGTAAACCTCTTTAGGACTACATATTGATTACCTTTAAGATTTTGGAACCTCATATAAAAGCTTCTTGAGTAACCATAGTTCATAGTTCATATTCTTGTTCTTGTTCTTGTTAT